>CAUYUJ010006646.1:165732-275732 GCA_963575745.1 Prorocentrum cordatum
ACTCCTCTACACTCCTAAACACTCCTAAGCGTTACTACCGGAGCGGGCACCTTATCTCGGGACTCTCGAGGGCCAGCTGACAACTCCATCCCGATGTCTGGGACGAAAACTTCGCTCGCGCTGGAATCGCGCTCCTTTTAAGCAGATGGAACATTAGCCTGCGGCCTGGGTCTGTCCGAGGGGGGCGCCCGCGCTTCGCGGCCGCATTCTCCCGCCTGACCAAAGGAACGCACTAACCTGAGCAAGCCGCAGATCCGACATCATCAGCTTCGAAAGCTCCGCGCACGCACACGCGCACGAGACTAATCCTGTGCTTCCTAAGTGGCAGCTCAGAGCAGCCTGACGCCTCGCCTCGGGCGCGAACCACTGCCATCTTCCCGCGCCTCCGCGCGCCGGCGATCTCGTCGCCTAGCGCAGAGCGCACCCCCCCGTTGCACGTCGCGATGGCGAGCGGGAGAGGCAGTTCTGGCAGCGCGACCGCATGGGCGTCTCCACAACTTGGCCCCTCGACGTCGGCTGGCTCGCCAGAGGGGCCCTCGTCAGGCAGCTCGGCAGCTCCGCCAAGAACAGGCCCCGCGACTCCATGTATCCCAGCCGCGCCATCCATCCATGGGTCCAACATCGCCTCGACATCTTCACTGGGATTTTTTCAAATCGCCACCAGCAGCGTCGCCGTGCTGTTCTGGACCTGGAGCCCCGCCTCTGGTTCGGCTGCTGGATCTGAAGGCGGCGCAGCTGCTGGAGCACTCTTCTTCTTTGCTGCGGGCTTAGGCCAATGGCGGGATGCCTTGCGGCCGACGATGGCCCCTTCGTTGAGCGAGCCCCATCTGGCGGCGTGAGCATTGATGGCGGCGCGCTTCAGACGATGCCCACTCCCGTCGTCGAACGATCTCCGCAGCTCGTTGGATAAGACATCGCAGAGCGTGAGAGTGTCTAAGGGTAAAGCAAGGGTCACCATGTCGCCGACGATGTCGCAGTAGACGCACCAACATGTAGCGTAACACGTCGCGCACATGATGAAGGGTCGCAGCAAGAGCGCATCCGTCACTTTCGCAGCGGCCCCGCGCTTGATATCCACGGTGCAGACGAAGCGCGCGTCCAAGGAACATTGCTGGAAACATGCTGACTGAATGCCCCATCGCCTCCCTGCTCGACACATCGTTGACGTTAGCTGGTTGGTCAGGCGGCGCGGGCGCAGGCTGCGGCGGCGCCTCGTCAACCGGCCCCCCAAGCTCTGGCGCTGGATCCATGTCGCCCTGAGCGTCCGCTATGTATAGGGCGCGCCGCCGAAGCGATTGGGCATCTTGCCTTGGCCCAGAATGGCATCGGCGCGGCGCGCCAGAAAATCCGGACTGAGCGGCGCCGCGCCGAACTTCAGGGACAGGCCGTCGCTCACTGGTGCGAGATGTATAGCAGGCCCCCTTTTTACAAATCACTTGGAAGACGCTGTTGGCATCCTCCACTCTCTGAGTGCCGGGTCTCCACCGCGACCTTGCCAAAGAAATTGCCGCGTGCAACGCCTCGTCGCGCTTGCCGGCCTCAGACATGTCGCAGAATCCGGACGTGCACCCGCGGTGCAGCTCATGCGTCCAATCGCAGACAGGGTCGGTCAAGCTGACCGCGTCGTTCGCAAAGCGGCCCACGAGCAACTGCGCCACTGCACTCCTGCGCTCGCGTGCCACCGACGGCCCCCCATCCACGCGCAACGACAGAAGAGCTGGAACTCGGCCAGCCGAGACCTGAAACGCACGTCCCACTGGCGCGCCCCAGCGCGCGCCAGCGCGATAGCCGGCGCCCTGCCGTCCGAGAGAAGATCCGCCGGGACGCGCGGCCATAACGGTCCACCTGGTCGCGCCACTATTGCCCAACAACGCGCTAAACTGGTCTCGGAACTCTTTCTCTTTGGAGCTGATAAGCTTCGACGTGACAGTAGGTCCCAACTGCGCTGACAAACGGGAAGACAGCGCCTCGCCAACGCTCGCGCTCAATCTCTGTCTCTTCTCGTGGGTATGTGCAGAACGTGTTTTTATGCGTCCTGGGAAGTTCTGGGGGGGAGGGGCGACGACGTGACGAAAAGGAAGGAAAGGGCGAGAGTAGGAGAAGGAAAATGATGATATACAGAGAGGATATACGTAAACTGATACGTTCGCAAACCAATATGTATTTGAAATGTGTTGTTGCTTATTACGTTAATAACAACATTGGCATTGTTTAATCAGTCGCAAATATCTCGCATATCCATGTCTGTATACGTGTGTATATACATATATACCCTCTGATTTCTGAAGCGCGCTGCGCTTGCAACTATCATATGTCTCTGTTTCATAACATACAAGAGGCGGCGGGGCGCGATAGCGTTTGGAATCGAACAGTATATTCATGAGGCATGGTCGCAGTCAGGACACAGCGCGTAGCGCTTGGAATCTAGTAGGGCTTGGTCGGACAACAGATTCATGAGTCATGGTCGCAATCAAGTTGTAGCGCGTAGAGCTTGGAATATCGTAGGGCGTGGTCGGTGTGGGTTATGTTTATCACTTGCAAAGAGGAACAGCACTGGAACGCATGAGTGCGACACGCACCTAAAACCGAGACGGCCCACGCCCAAGACAGCCAATATTCCCGCGATGCCCATCACACCCAAGATACCTATGCCAAGAAATCCAATCTACCCAAGACACACAAGATACCCAAGACACCATTCATACCGAATATACCCAATATGCCCAAGACGCCCAAGAAACTCAATCTACCCAAGACACCCGAACTACCCAAGACAAGCAACATACCCAAAATGCCCAGCATACCCTAGATGCCTCATCCAATATACCCAAGAGAACTATACACCCAAGACACCCCAGATATCCAAGACACCCAAGCTTATCCGGAAGGGCTGGCTGGAGCGCGTAGCGCTTGAAATGGAGGCAGAACTTTGGATGCGTCGGTGGGGCCGCGTCGGATGAAATTCTTTGCTTGCGCAGAACCCAATATCTCGAATCAACTTCACCACATTTGCTGACCCAGCTGGCCCAGCTGGCTGGCAGCGGCTGGCAGTGAGTGAGTGAGTGAGTGTGTGTGTGTGTGCGTGTGTGTGTGTGTGTGTGTCAGCGTGCGTGCGTGTGTGTGTAAAGTTCTGGTGCGGTGTAGTTGCCGTCGGCTCTGCCCACGACGCGGCCCTCTTGGCCACTGCCGTAAACGACGAGACGAGCCCAGGCGAACCCTCGGCGCTTCCCTCTTGGCCGCTGCCTAAGACTCCCTGGTGACGGTGAACAACATACACCCAGCTCGCTTGAGTACCCTATGAAACGGCCAATTAAGCAATATCGTAAATCGAATCCGAACTTCTCAGAAGCACAAGTACACCTGATTAAGTCCATGGGACTTAACGTAAGGACGCGTGCGACCGCGCGCATCGTGGAAGAAGCAATGCTATGCTATCGGGATTGGAAGAATACGCATTGCGAAAGGCTCAGAATGCGTCCCAAACGTTTGTTTCAACGGATCAAGCTACGAACTTGGATGCACATGTTTGTACTAAGTTGTTTCACGTTTCGATTGGGACGTCTGGCTTCTGAGCCCTATGCACTCGGCCTAACAGAAGGGCACAAAAAAGAAATCGCCCCTCGGCCCGAGCCTGAAATCATTCCAAAAGATGTTTAGCAATCTCAGTCCACTCCTCCCTCTTCCTCTTCTCAAGCCTGGCGTTGTTGGCCTCGCCCTCTGCACCATTCGCTGCCGCCTCGGCGGCCCTGGCCTAGAGCAAGAGGGCCTTCCGGGAGAGATCGCTTGCCTTGAACGTCTTCATGTTCGCGGTAGTCTCGCGCACCTCCTCGTCGATCCACGGCCGCGTCTGCTCGACGCGCTTGTCATAGAAGCCTGGAAGTACTGTCATGTAGAAGAGCTTAACAGGGATCTTCACCGACAAAGGAGGTGAGAGCATTGCTTTGGAGTACTTGACATCGACCTGAATAGTCTTGCGCGCGATGCTCATTGAAGGCGCCTCCACGGGCCCCCCGTCGCACGTCGCCTTCTCTGGCCGCACCAACCAGGCTGGCGCGACGTATTCGTTGATGTAGGCGCCTCCCTTGTTTGGCGAAATGTTGATCTTGCAGCGCACGTAGACTCCCATGCCGTCCACCTCAGCGATCTTGATAGAGCCCACAGACGGCATCGAGCTAAGGGGGCCAATGAAGTTCACGCGAACGGAACGGCTTGCCTGGACGCACCATGCGCCGCTCCCGCAGCAGATTGGGTCCACGTAGACACCGTCGAGACCGTTGTCTGCCGTGTTTGTGTAGAGGTCCAGCGCCGCCTTGTGGATGTCCCGGGAGATCGCCTCCAGACACACCCCGAGGAAGCGCATGCGGTGGTGGTCCTCCACCAATGGTTTCTTCTCTTCCTCCTCATGGTCCGTAGCGAGGCCGCCCCACATGTTGACGATGTCGGTCATCACTGCCTCCGCGGGCTGACGAGTCGCCAGGATCGCCTCCTTCAACTTAGCCTCCTTCGTCTCCTGGGTCGTCTCGGTCGGTTGATCGTCCTTCTGTGACCCAGGCTGGTTGACGACCTGCTGCTCTCCGAGCTTGGTGGAGTTCTGCTTCTTGTTGTGGTCCAGGATGGAATCGAGGCGGCTCTGGACAAATGCCGACAGCGTAGATGGCGTGGAAGCTTCCTGGGATGCAGTCGCCAGCAGTTCCGCCCACAACCTCTCCCAATCGAGGACTGCGTTGTCAGTGTCATGCAGGAGATGGACGTCGACGTGCGACACAACCTCGACGATGTCAGCTATCATGGCGAGCTGCGCGAGGAATGGGTGCTTGACGACCTTGGTGCTGCCAGTGTAAAGTGTGTTCAAGATTCCCATGACGTACTCCACGCGGAACCTGGCGGGCGCGCCATTGGACAAGAGCGTCGCTGATATCAGGTTGCAGTGCAGAGCAGAGCTTCTCCTGGACGTGGGTCTCTGGATCGTTTGCTTGACATGGCAATGGACTTGAAGAGGTCTGAAGCGTGCTCTCTGCAATGCAACCTGAATCACGACGACCCCAGCCATTGGAACGCCCCAACCTACAGAAGCTCTTGATAATAACCGCGTCCGGGAAGATCGGCTGCAAGCGCTGCGGGGCGGAAAGAGACCAGTTCTCAAACAGATCATGAAGCACGGGCACGATGAGGTCGCGGCGATTGAAGATGGCATGGTTTTTTTTTTCATGTATTTCTGCATCGACTTGACGACAGCGTCAATGTCCAAACCTTCCTTGGGAGACTCCTTGCGAATAGATGTGAACATCGCCGTATTATCTCCTGGAACGCGGGCTGCATGGTGTCTGGCATGGCCACGTCGTTCTTAAGGAAGAACATCGACAAATCAGCAACCATCTGCGCATCATCCCAAAGACGGTCGAGCGCAGCCATCTTGATTATTATCATCTCCGATTTCTCGTCCACGACCCTCTGTAAGGTACAGTTGATCGAGGTAGCGATGTTAAGTGCCGCAACTGCATCGACTCCTGGAATGCCTGCGTGATCGGCGGCAGCCTTCGACCTCAGAGCCGCGCGAACGTGCGACCACAACGTTGCACCGTAGAGCTGTGGACACGCAGCTACAGCACCATCCATCACCTTTTTTCGACAGGCCGAAGAAGATACCCTGCGAGTACGCCCACTTGATGCTGTCAAACTTCACCTTATCTTCCGGAACCTTGCGGACCACGCTGGAATTGCAGAGTAGGGGTCGTCCAGGAAAAGCTTCTCCCGCGATGTCACGTCAGGGGTAGGGACAGGCGCGATGATTGCATCACCAGCCACATCATCATCTGATGCGGTCGGGTCAGGACGCGCCGGAGGCGTCCTCGGAAAGATGGCGGCGGTTGTCTCCCAAGACTCCGTCATGTCCACGGCCTCGGAGGGTGGGGCCTCGCCCTTTTCCGCTGTTGCCCCTGCCCCTGCCCCTGCCATTGCCCGCGTCGGGCTGAGGCGGCGGAGCATCGGCTGAGCTGGAGCCCTGAGCTGAGCTCTGCGCCTCCGGCGCCTCGGCCTTCTTATTCTTCTTTGAAGAGGACTTCGGGCTCGATGGCATCTTGGCGATCGACTTTTTCGGACCCTTGGCTGCGCCTGGCTTCACTGGCGACGACCTCTTCACTGTCTTGCCATCGTCCTTGTTCTTTTTTAGCTTTCTTTCCCTTGCCCTTGCCCTGGCCCTTGCTGCCCTTCCCCTCTTTCTTCCTCATCTCCTTCTGATGCGACTTCTGGCCACTTTTGAAAACCACAGAGCCTCCCATTGGGCATTTAAGAGCTTTCAAGGCATCAGGCTTCGCTCCACCTTCAAACACCCAGCGAGTGTCCTCGTCGACGCTGTCGCCCGCATCCGCGATCGGAACGACGAACTTCAGGGCCTCCAGCAGCATCACCTTCAAGTGATCCGCGGGCACGGCGTCCACGAATCCCCCATAGATCGCGACGTACACGTCGCGGTTGATCGCCGGGCCCCCTTCCACGGAGAACTTGGGATTCGCGAAGTTGACCTTCGCATTGCAATCTTGGCTGCAGTCCTGCATGATGCTGAGCTTCTCCATGCCGCGCAGGAAGATCTTCGCGCACTTGAAGTGGTTGTGCTTTTTGAAGAGTCCAGTGAAGTTCTCATTGAGAAATTCCTCGTAGCACTTATCCCGCGATTTCCCGATGGCAGCGCACCCCCTCGATGTCAAATGGTTCTTGCGGGTGTGCTCTGACCAGCCTGTCTGAAAGGCTGGAACTTTCTCGTGCAACTCCAAGTGCGAGGTACCAGCGCCCCGATGGAATTGGTTGTGAAGGGACCTTGAGTAGTATAAGACGTCATCTGGCGTTCTCGGATGAAAAAACTTCGCGTTGGGAAGCCCGTCTCGAATCGTCTGCACAACGAACCTGTTGCCCGGATCCCGCCTGCAGGCCTCGTAGGGTGATTATGTCAGGGTCGCACAGGAGATATGGCCGTGGTGCTGGACCCCACCAGGCGACGCCCGATCATTCGGAACCGCCCAAGGCTGCCCCCGAACTCCAACCACCACGCCCTGGGTCAACACATTCTGAACGCACTGCTCCCTCACCGCCTGATGGTCGCGCTTGTTCACCCTGTGCCGGGTCAGCGTCTCCTCCCCCTGCTCGTCGATGAGGCGGAGAGTCGCGTCCTGCTGCGAGATCACGTAGTCCCTGAACACCCTGTGCTGTAACTCATTTCCATGCATGTTCGGGAACCTCTCCGAAATCTGCCTGAGCGAACCGAACATGTTGAGCTGGGTGTTTTGGTTCATCGCCGTGGAGTCGCAACGAAAACAGAAGCGCGGCATAGGTTGAAGGTCGCGGCGTCGCAGCCGAGGGTAGCTAAATATTCGAGCACATTGCTGTCAGCGAAATGCGCGACGTTCGATGATTGACCGCGCGACACCCCGTTCCCCCTCCCCATGGGAAAAGGGGGGGGAGGGATGAGGTTTAAGACCCCCTTGGGCTCCTTGGGCCCTTGGGTCCCATGGGTCTCAACACTACAGTTTCATACAAATCGCCCCCATCATCCCTTCCTTCCCCCCCCCTCCTCACTCCCCCCCCCCATTCCTCCGCATTCCTCTCTCCACCGAAGGGGGTGGTGGAGGAGGTGGATGTTTTCTGTTGGCCTGCAGGCGCACAGCACACTAGGATCGAAGGGCTTGAATGTAAGATCGGAAGCAAGCTGTATCTCGCCCAGCAACGAAATTGTTACACTAAACCCATCAACAAACCCAAGGCATTATACTAAATGTTCACGATTCCACGGTAGCTGACCCTAGTCCACGTCCACGTCCTCGATCTTCCGCTTGAGGCTACGGTGGTTGCCAGGGGCGGCGGGGCAGTTGAAGCGGCTGCCCGGGTCGGCGAAGCATGGGTCGTAGAGAACGTTCGTCGTCAGCCACAGCATCCCTGCACCTATCACGTTGAGGTTCAGTGTTTCCAACTTGGCCCAGTACTTGATTGCGCATCCGATCTGGGAAGAAGACAGAAGAGCGCGAATAGTCGAACACAGTGGGCTCAAGGTTTACCTTGGCGCCAGGGTAAGTTGGGAACCCTTGAAGCATGAGAAGCTCCCTCCACGTCAGCCAGCGCCCATGCGCATTGCTGAAGACGATACCCATGTTCTTGATGAGCGTATGGGTACACATCACGCTTCCGCGGGTAGCCCATTTAATCGCGTCCTGATGAAGAGAGAACGTCACTGGTGCATCCGGGTCGCGCATCGTCAGGCGGTACTCGTACAAGTTATTTAGCTCCCACAGTGTGAGCGTATCGGTGAATTGGGTCCACTCCTTCAGCTCCTTCAGTTCTGTCTTCCTGAACTGCATGTGCCCAGGCAGATTGTGGATCTCCTCGTCGACGGTCTTGCCATGCAAACTCTTTGGACGAAACCTGGCCCGAAGATTTTCTTCTACGAGTTCATCGCCAGCTGCCATCATCACGCCTGTCCAGGGCCACTTCACCAACCTCGCGCACTGCTTGTAAAACTCTGGCATGGGCACTGGAATCGTCATCCTGGACATGATGATGCGCTTGTGGACTCCAGCAGTGATTCGCCTCTCGCGCACTTGCGGGAAGCCCAGGTCCTTCGAGTTGACGACGCACGTATACAGCACGTATGTCCTACAGTATCTTGAAGATGCGATTCCATGGAAATTCCTTCACGTTCTCGTTCAAGAAAGCGTCGTCCTCGATGACGCAGCGCTGACCCACCCAGCACATGGTGCATTGCAGATCCCGTCCCTCCTCTCCCCATCTCTGCCCCTGTTGCGACCAGTCCGGGCATGGCATGCCCGCCGCGTGGATGCTGGACTTCTCCATTCGGCACGTCGGACACTCATGGCCATGAAAGACGCGCGGTGCTGAAGTAACCACGGCCTTGCCTTTTCTTGATGATCCTCTCGTAGTCCTCAAGGCACATCTGACCAGCCGCTGCGGCTTTCGAGATCTTGTCGTAAATGAGCGGATGCCAGAACTCGTTAATGTCCTTGAACATGCAGCGAGGACGATGGGGGTGAGGAAGCATCGCGAGCTCCCGGCGGGATTCTTGATGCCATTCAACCGCATAGCAAGATTGCATCGTTGTGCCACTCCAGGCAGGGTAGTGCCGCTCGAAGTAGCAATTGATCGCAGTGTTCGCGTGCTCGGGCGCCCCAGTCCCTGAAAACGCAATAGACAATGTATGCAGCCCAAGCGTGGGACCAACCTGCGTCGTAGTCGTCGTCGTCGTCGGGAGCTATGATCCCTGCCTAGGCTCTGCCTAGAAGGGTTCTTACCCTGTATGCTTAAAGGGCCGGGCAGTGCTCCCCGCCCCGGGCGTCTCCCCCAGGATCTGCCCCGCGGTTCCCCCAGCGACGTTCCCTTAGCTTAGCGTTGTTTATCTCATCGTAGCTTAGTTTATTTCATCTTACCTTCGCTTAGCTTCATCTTAGCTCAGGTTTGTCTTAGCTTAGCTTACCTTCATCTTAGCTTCGCCGAGCTTTAGCATAGCAGAGCACAGCATAGTTTAGCGTAGCATACCGCGGCACATCATATCATAGCATAGCCCAGCATAGCATAGCGCAGCATAGCATAGCATAGTATAGCATAGCGCAGCACAGCATAGCAGAGCGCAGCATAGCATAGCAGAGCAGAGCATATCATAGCGCAGCTTAGCATAGCATAGCATAGCATATCTTAGCATAACACAGCGCCGCATTACATATCATAGTTTTAGCATAGCTTAGCATATCATAGCATAGCATAGCGCAGCATAGCATAGCATAACATAGCATAGCGCAGCATAGCATGGCATAGCATCGCATAGCATAGCAACCAATGCTGCTTTCCTATGGGGGTCCAACTTCTAGGAAGGGTCGCACTGGGGCAATTTGGTTATTAAGCGTTCAGGCACCACGGGATCGCCGGTGAAAATAAAAAACTGGTGACCCCCCCTGGAAGTGGTAGAGATATTGGATGTGAAGCCTTCGTGGCGGCATCACACCCCAAGCGGGTGCTGGCAATCTTCATGACGTGATCGACCCAGTTGAAGCAGTCTAGCATACTCCAGACAGAAGTCGCCCGACACGTAGAAGCCGAAGCAGTAGACATCCAGCCGAGTGTGCTGCAGTAAAGGCACAAGATGAGACAAACTAATTCTGAAACTGATCTGATAACAAAGCAGACAACATACACAACAACCGCCCGTGTGGTCTCCACTGCCAACAGGAGGGGGGCTGCCTGCGGGGACTCCAGTTCCCACCGGTGCCGCCTGTGGGGGCTCCACTGCCCACAGAGGCTGCCTGTGGGGACTCCAGTTTCCACGGGGGGGCTGCCTGTGGGGACTCCACTGCCCACAGGGGGCTGCATGTGGGGACTCCAGTTCCCACAGGGGGCGCGTGTGGGGACTCCACTGCCCACGGGGGCTGCTTGCGGGGACTCCAGTTCCCACAGGGGGCACGTGCGGGGACTCCACTGCCCACAGAGGCTGCCAGTTCCCACAGGGGGCGCGTGTGGGGACTCCACTGCCCACGGGGGCTGCCTGTGGGGACTCCAGTTCCCACAGGGGGCGCTTGTGGGGACTCCACTGCCCACAGAGGCTGCATGCGGGGGCTCCAGTTCCCACAGGGGGCGCTTGTGGGGGCTCCAGTTCCCACAGAGCCCACACAGAGGGCTTACGCGGTGACTCGACTTTCCACGGGGGATTGCATGTCAAGGAATGCAGAAGCGCAAAGCGCACGGAATCAAATGAGCAGTGCAAGCAACCACTGCACGAGAAAAGATGCGTCGGATGTGTCGGTGATGGCGCGGGAGAAAAGATGCGTCGGATGTGTCGCTGATGGCGTCGGAAAGAACTTGCAAATAAATGCTTCCACATGTGTGACACGCGATTGAGTAGTTTGTATGTTGGTTGATGATGTTTGTTTGCTCTCTTTAAGTTCACAGCGTGGCATATCATAACACAGCACTGCGTAACACAACTGCGCGAGAAAAAATGCGCCGGATATGTCGGTGATGGCATGGGAACGAACTTGCAACGAAATGCTTCCACATGTGTGTCACCCGGTGAAGTATTGTGTGTATGTTGGTTGTTGATGTTCGTTTGCTCTCTTTTGTTCACAGCGTGGCATAGCATAACACAGCACTGCGTGACACAGTACGGCATAGCTAGCTCGTTAGGCCTCTGAGGGGTATCCCAAGGGCCCCTCACATGCATCCACGCGCAGGGCTTATGTCAAGGAGTGCAGAAGCGCGAAGCGCATGGAATCAAATAGCGCGGTAGCGCTTGGAAGATCAAATAAGACGAAATGCAAGCAACAACTGCGCGAGAAAATATGCGCCGGATGTGTCGGTGATGGCATGGAAACGAACTTGCAAAGAAATGCTTCCACATGTGTGACACGCGATTGAGTAGTGTATGTTGGTTGTTGATGTTCGTTTGCTCTCTTTTGTTCACAGCGTGGCATAGCATAACACAGCACTGCGTAGCACAGCACGGCATAGCTAGCTCGTTAGGCCTCTGAGAGGTATCCCAAGGGCCCCTCGCATGCATCCACGCGTAGGGCTTAGGTCAAGGAGTGCAGAAGCGCGAAGCGCATGGAATCAAATCGCGCAGTAGCGCTTGGAAGATCAAATAAGACGAAATGCAAGCAACAACTGCGCGAGAAAATATGCGTCGGATGTGTCGGTGATGGCGTGGGAAAGAGCTTGCAATGACATGCTTCCATATATGTGCTACCCGATGAAGTATTGTGTGTATGTTGATTGTTGATGTTTGTTTGCTCTCTGTTTGTTCACGCAGCGTGGCATAGCATGACACAGCACTGGGAAGCTTTTAGGCCCCTGAGCGGCACCCCAAGAACTCCCTTTGCATGTATCCAAGAGGCTCCAAACCCACGGGATAACTTTGACGATCGTCGCACGCCCCCACTCCTTCTGTGATTCGGGTGATTGGCGTAAGCCGTTCTAATATTACATCGGATTTGGATGAGGAGTTGGGATTCGCGTGGAATGAGACAAGACCGTTCAACGAGGTACGCCACATTGTGAACAGCGAGCGAAATAATATCTCATATCATAGCTCAGCATATCCCCTGCCCTCACATGATATATAGTAGGACAGCATCGCCTAGCATCATTCGAACATAATGTAGCTTATCGTAGGATATCATGCCCGTGACACAACACAGCATAGTAGCACATCCTATCACGGCATAGCGCAGCTTAGCTCCAGAGGGGATTGCGTAGCACACACACATGCATGGCTTAGACCTTGTGCTGTAACTGTAGTAAGACATAGCATTGACACTGCATTTTCGCCACAATCTAGAAGTCAAAGTTGTCATTGCACAGTGCGCACAAGGCCCCAGCGGCCTTGAACATATCAGGCGCGCCGTCGCATGCTATAGCATACTGATCAGACAAGTTAGTGCCCCGAATCAACAGTTGACCGCACAATGATTCAGAACACTTTGGGTGAAACGGCATCAGGCACACTGGACATGAAACAGTGTCTTCTGCTTCCATACACACACAACACGGGGCGCCACTCTCTGCAGCAGCTGCTCTTCCAGCCAACGCAACAGAACACATGGTGCGCAATCTACGCAGGTGATCCGGAACCACCATTCCGACAATATTGGGCTTGGCTCGGAAATAACCTGTTGTCCCCATGATCGTAGTCGAAGGTGCGTATGGTCGGGTCGGGTGGGGCGCCTCCACTGGCCATGCCACTCGGCGTCGGGCGTCCAGCCCGAGAACTTGACCCTTCAGGTCGTGGGTGAGCGGCCGCACCAACTTCACGAAACCAATTCTCCTCGCGCCATCGCCTTGAGGCAAACAGAATTCCTGCCCTCCCCCCTCTTCTTCCAGCTCTCTTGGGAGCCTCTTGGGGCCCATTTGGGCTCTTCTTGGAGCCCTCTTGGGGCCCTCTTGGGGCCCTCTTGGGCCCTTCCCTGGGCCCTCTTGGATGCTTTCGGGGATCTCTTGAGTCTCTTGGGGGCCTCTCAGGGCTCATTTGGGCTCTTCTGGGGCCCATCGGAGGGGCCCGAGAGGTCCCCAAGACGGCCGCGCAGCGAGTTGCGGCCCCCCTCCTTCTGCCCCAAGAACTGGTCGGCGGTTTTTGTGTCCGACCCACTCCTCCTCCTCCTCCTCCTCCTCCTCGACTCCTCCTCCCCCTCCTCCTCCTCCTCCTCATCTTCCTCCTCCTTCTCCTTCTCCTCCTCCTAACAGTCGGCCGAGCCCGGGCGCGGCGACAAGCTACATCGCAACTCCGTCTAACATTGGCGGTGCAAGTTTTCGCATGCATTGTGGCCCTCAGCGAACTCCAACAGGGAGATGCTGCCATCGTGAGCTGGGGGCAATTTGGCAACTGCCGCCCACGCGTTCGAGGAAACGCAAGCAACCTTTGCACCTACGCCCCAGATGTCTTGGAGCTCGGCCACGCGCTCTGCAGAAATCGCAACTGGTCCGTCAGGCCCACCAGGCCCACCACCAGGGCAGCCATCCTTCTTCGGGTCGCCTTCCGCCTCGGCGATGGCGGCGATGTCATCATCCAGCTGCTTCTGCAGAGCTTCATCCACGTCGCTGTGCATGCCGCCCTCCTGGCCAGACCCAGATCCCACTGCAGATTTCACCTCGATGCCAGAGAAGATCTCGTCCACTTATGCAGCGTCTTCGTGGCCCAAATCATCGTCATCAACATCGCCGCCGTCAACGCCGCCGCTGACGCCCTCGCCGACCCCGCCCAAGATCGCATCCCTGAGGTCGAAAATCTCGTCGTCATGCAGGTGGCCCCACTCGTCGAGCAACTCCCAGGAACTTTTCCGAGGGGGGCGGGGGCGCGGCTTTCGTTTCGGCCGTGGTGGCGGCGGCGCTACGTCTACCAAGAGATCATCTTCTCCCAGCAGTTCCCATTCGCCGATAGCTCTACACTTGTCACTCATGTTGCGTGTCACACCTCGGAATACATCCCCGTGATCAGCGTGGACTCGTTCAAACCCTGCCAGGCTCGTCAGGCTGGCGAGGGGTCGAACAACCTGAACCCGCCCAGCGAGCCCGACTCCTTCAGCGGGCAAAATCTTACATTGCAGAACGAAACCGAGATGCCCCAGAACCCTTGGGCAGATCCAACATTCTCCAGGGTAGAGGTCCTGGCCGTCAGTCGCCGTCACGCGAAAACAAAGTGTAGTTCGCAAGAGCGATCGCTCCAGCGATGTGCGATCCTTCTGCAATTGAACCCAAGCTCTGTTCCGCATGAGGTTGGCACGAGACGCCAAAACGGGCGGCTCCGCAAGGGGTGCACGAGCAAGAGGTTCAGGGCGATCCGCGGCATCACCTGGGGGATCTTCTTCAGGAGGGGGCAGTGGTGGCAATGGTGGTGGTGCCTGAGATTGTTCGTCGCCCTGCTCTGGGTGGTGCCGGTCATGCTCGCCCGGCGGCTGCGGTGGCAGCGGCGCGGCCCCCTCGGCCGCAGGCAAAGGCACTGGAACTGCAGATGGAGTTGCCCAGCGGGCAACGTCTTTCATCACGATATTTGCCCAATGTGTAATTGTCCAACAACGTGTCGCACAGGGCCAGTAGTTTACCCTGACAATGGCTCCACTTTAAACTCCATTGCCCACAAAGAGTTTTGGTGGTGCTCACTGCTTTGCACGCAACAGTTCGGGTCGACAGTAAGTCCAATGATATGTGAGGCGCGGCCTTGACTCCCATTTTGACTATGCTGCTGAGGACTTCCAACTCCTCTGTGTCAGGTCGCCATAGCCGCCCCAGTGTTCGGAGAAATTTCCACGCGTCCTCTGCTAAACGTCCAGACTCAACCGCTTCCTGCAGCGCAGTCCTGGCCTTCTCTACGAACTTCTTGGCGGTGTTATCCATTCGTGTTCTTGGGTATAAGAGGCCCCGGGCAACTGCAGCCCGCTCGTCGCACGTTTCATGGTGCGGCCGCTTGGCGAGCTTCAGAAGTTCATTAGCTGGATATGAATCCACGCGACAATACATGCGATGTTCAAACTCCACATAGCTGGTCAATGATAGTTCCAAGAACTGCCCTCACCAAGCAAGCGGTGGAATGAGGGTTCCAGGGGGGGGGGGGGGGGGGTCGAAGAAATCACCTGCCCACGTTGCAGTCTCTGTCAGAGCTTCAATCTTTACGAAATACTTCAATCTTGCCGAACACCAGATGTGCAAGCGTTCCCACTGCGAGCTCCGCCTCTGCGATCTTATTCTCGTGACTTTGCAGGTAACGACGGAAATGGTTCCAAGGGTCCGAAATATCGTGCATGGCCCTCATGGCGACCCACCACGACTCCGAGACCAAAGCTTCGACGCTGTCTTTGCGCCACCGCGACATTTTCATATAGTGAATCTTTTCTTCTCTAAGCCCTTCTGGGTTGGCCAAATCTAGGTCCATGATAGCCCCTAAAGCTACAGCAAGATCACCTTCATCCTTCTGCATGGCTTGCTTGGCCTGCTTCGAAACGACATGCGCGAATACCTTAATGAAGTTCTCGCGCGGCAAATTCAAAAGTTTCTTTTCGCATTCGTCTTTACTTCCCCACCGCGATGGCATGCAGCGTGGAGGCATATTCCTAGCATGATTGTGAGCTTCAACTTTGTTAACATACTGCCAAGTCCAATGCACAGCTGCAGCGTTGTCGCGCCAACAGTTCATCACCTTCTGGATGGACGTAAAATATGTCACACGCTTCCCATCAGCATTGGCTGGCAAGACTCTTAGGACAAGTTCCGCAGCGACCAATAATATATGGATTGAAAGATGGTGCTGGTGCATTCAGCAATCGATATCGAAAAGCATTGCGTTCTCCACATCGGCGATCTGAGCGCTGATAAGTTTCCTGGACGCGCGAATGTCACCTCCAGCATCGGTGCACACGACGTAGGCCCTGATGGAACCATCTTCGACAGCATCGTCCCAGTGGGGGCAGCCAAGTCCGGAGACCTGCTTGGACCACACGCCCGATACCTCCATCCTACCATCGCAAACCTGCCTAAACTTTAAGATAATGCACGGTAAGAAGGACTTTAAGGGGCCCTAAAGTCCCTCTAACCGTGCATTATCCAGCCAACCAACCAACCAACCAACCCTCCAACCACTCAACCAACCCTCTTGTGCTCCTCCTCCTCCTTCTCGTTCTCCTCCTCCTCCTGCCCCCCTCCTCCTCCTCCTCCTCCTCCTCCCCCTCCTCCCCAATCCAACCCTTTGGCATAGGCCTCGACCTCCATCCTCTTCAAGACTCCAATGCCCTCCACCTCTCACCCCCTCCAGACCCCTCCACCTCAACCCCTCCAGGCCCCTTCCGCCCTCCAATCTTCCAACCCCCCCACCCTTCAACCCATCGAACCTGCTTATCAATGAGAGCCTTGATTCCGGCCGCACTGCTGTCCTGAATGATGAGGTCTGCAAACTGGGTCCACTCGTTCATGTCGTAGTTCTCTCTGGTAAACGCGTAGATGCTGCGGAGCTCAAGGCCGTGTAGCTTGCACTTTTGCCATGCAGCCGAATTGGTCGCATCGCACCTGCTGCGATGGAATGACCAACCTGTCGAAACAAACCACGCGTTCAGCTCATCATTGGAATCATCCATGAACATGTCTATAGCTTCTCTGTCATCTTTCAAGTCGCTCTCCATGCTGAAATGGAATTGATTAGACGAGGCCTTCAAACATGATCCCGCTTTGACTTCCCACTTGCGCACAGTCGAATGATGCATATCAAAACCCCAGCTCACAGCTACATTACATGAGGTCCTACGTATTCCAATGCATATGCCGCGCCGCGCAAATACTTTATCGTAGTACTGGTTGTTGCGATGAGCTGGAACCAACTGTTGTTGTCGCTCTTGTTCCAACGCATTGATTATGGCATTCGCCTTCTTGAGCTTACTCTCAAGCCGCTGTCTCCTCTTGGTCTCCGCGTCGAGCTTCTTCGTTAAGTCCCCCAGCTGCCTACGCACTCGGAAGGGTATGATGGTCATCTTGGAGATCTGAGGCGACGCAGGCACAGCAACAACAGCCTGACCTCCACCTCCACCGCCCGCAGGTCTGCACCAAGTATTTTTGACGCGAGGTGCGGGCGAACAAACGCCCATTGATGAGAAGACATGCTGATTCCAATTACTTGTAATATCATTGGTATGACGTCGAAATCGCACGTTGCTCTCCCCTGCCCGAATGAACGCCCCCGAAGCAGAACATGTTTTTGGACAGGATGCTCATCCGGCCAACCTTGGGGCGGGGAGAAAATCGGGTTGGTTATGACGTGAGCCGCAAAGCATTGCATAGCACAGCGCAGCATAGCAGATCATAGCTCAAGAGGTGCAGAAGCGCGCAGCGCTCAAGACAAGCAACACGTCCAGGTGAAGTAAAGCGCGTAGCGCTTGAATATTTCCAGAAGGCTTAGTTCTTATTTCAGTCCAGACAACCTACATCAACGTCGGTGCTGAAAGCGGACACAAAGCCCTCGACATCGTTGATGCAGGGCCTCCCATTCAGCACAACGCCGTGTCGACGCACGGCCAATACCACTTTCGCCCAGAGCGGGCCACAAAGTTCCATATCGGATCTGGTGAAACGGTGAAACCGGAAGATGCGAGCCAGAAGCAAACAAAATCAACATAATGCAATGACGGCGTGGCCCCGTAGGGAGGTCCATTGAAGGCCCCAGTAAGACAGGACGTATGCGCCCACCCTCTCCCTCACTTTGGCACACCCCTTACACGAATTGTCTTGATATCGTTTCAGCTATATATTAGCTAAGCGACGGTTGTCGTTCCATTTACCTATGGCCCGCCCGAGTGAAAACAACATGATATTCCTAAGTGGTTATATATATGTATATAAAAAAATCGGGGGGGGGGGGGGGGGGGGGGGATTCACTCGTGCGCGCACAATAGGAATATAAGTTCGCGCACGTGCAAGCAATTATTACGCAGTGGGGATGTGATATTAATATTGTTTGGCGCAGCCACGGTTATATCTATTCACCAGACCGCCCCTATTAAATACCAATGTTTGCTATGGCGGCTGGTCGCATTAGCACATCGGCGCACCCCACTTCCCAGGGCGCACCAGGGGCGCCTCTGCACATCATCACTCTTCTCGCACCCGGAAGTGGAACGCGCGCAGAGGGGACTGCGCGATGTGCGATATACAAAGATTGATGATAAACTTTGGGCCCCCCAGGGAAGCCGCGGCAACGCTCTTGTAATTTCCGGGGGCGTTCCTGTGATCCACTGCCTTTTCGGCCAATGCGCCCTTGCTCTCGCGGCCGCGCATCTTCCCGCTCGACTGCGAGAACGCGCGCTGAAACACGGAATGCAAGACCAAGCGCCCTCTGTTGCTGATATCTTCGATTGAGCCCAGCAACCCCCCACCTGGTTTCCACTGCTCCCCCAAGAGTTTCGCCGCGCGCATCGCGGGCGATATCCTCGACGAAACTGTCGGCGCACGCGCCCCGCGCGAGCTTCCCATTCCCCGGCGCCCCCCGCGAATCTGCCACCGATGCAACTCTGGAACAACATTTGGCATCGCCCGGCGAATCGCCGATTTAAAACCCCCCGGGCGCCGTGTTAAAATATCCAATCGCCAGCGAATGCTGGCGAAGCAGGCAGAATTCAGAAATCGCAGCGACAGACGCAATGCATTCAATGCGCCCCGCAATCAGTGCAATCGCCCGCGCATTATCATCAGCACTGTCCAACATGAAAAGAAACGCCCTGAAACCGAACGGCTCGGCAGACATCCACGCTGGGCAACCGACTGATATCGAGTTTGGGTCCAATGGCCCATATGCTTCATTTGCCATTCCACTCTTGACTGGCTGCGCGTCGGCGCGCGAACTGGATGCCGATGAGTTCCCAAACAGACCCGCGGGCGCGGACTTGAACCTTCTCTTTTTGAGCTGCTTCCTCATTTGTCGCGTCGCCCATATGTCCACGCGCGCACTTCCAAAGCGTTTGACATTGTGCTGTCGAGTTCCGAGGCTTGATGATGGAACGGCCTGGACACCATACGCCCTTATGTTTCCAGCCTCCCCTCTCAGCCCCGCCCCCGAGGATGGCAGCCGTGCCGGCGCGAGACAGATGCCCCGCCAGGATCGATGTCAATGCCATTGTGTAGCCACCAGACAATGATAGCAACCGTTCGCCGCTCCTGAAATTCAAGCTTTGCCTCGGCATTTGGATGTCGTCGTCCTTCTCGCACAACGCCGCCTGAAGTTCACAGCATTCGGTTGAGGGCGCGATACGGTCTGACCAATTTTCTCGTGTCACCCTTCAAATATGTTTTCGAAGTATCTTGGGCACTAACTGGCCGAGAAAGTTTCTTTGGACACGCCGTCATCTCTCAAACCGGGGAATTTTGAGCTCGCACGGACATCCGTTGACGAGCCACAGTCAAGGCACTCAACGGAGCCGAGCGACAGGGGCGCTGCGGTGGCGAAGCGAAGGCCGTCAGTCGCGGCTGCTGGTCGCTTGTGAGGGTGATGGAACACACTTTCTGCATTGCTGCCGATGAAAAACAGCACCGCAACTGCATGGCTCCCTGCCTGGTTTTGAAGCCTGGCCGCTCCTGGTTCAAAACGTCGCAGCCTGCTTCTGAAGACGACCGAAGGCGCCCCATCTGATGCATCCCCCCCAGAAACCTTCGCACGAAAGAGGCCAAATCCGATGGTTTGACAGTTCCATACGTCGCATGCGCGCGCGAACTCTGCGATCTCTCGAACCTGGGCAGGCGAGGCAACTTGCATGCTGCTGGGCTCGAGAAGGCCTGGGCTTAAACAGCTGCGGGGTGTGTTATGACCACCTGCGTTTTTAATTGTCGGGTGCGTAGTGAAATTTTATGCACAGTTGATTGGCGATCCACTTGTCGTTGTTGAAATGCTTCGGCAGCTATGTAAAGTGAGCCGGTTTTTGGCATCCATAGCACAACACATATCGGCGTACGTATCACAAGTGAAGCGCGTCCCCCACAACATAGCATCGCACAGCTAAGCGGCCGTCATAGCCTGTCTGGTGCGATTTGCCAGCATAGCACGGCATAGCATCGCCACCATGATTTGCTCTCTGTTGTGACTGTCGTCACGAAGTTACAGGGGGGATGCCTTCACCATATCATGCCGTGTCTGAGCATAGCACATCATGACATAACCCACCTGGTGCAATCTGCATAGCATCGCATGGAATAGCGCTCTCTCCATGCGCCATGGGGCATGAGCGAAAATGGGCATCGCACTGCATTTTGATGCCGCAACCTTGGCAAGACGATCCTGCAGATGCCACCGAATCGAGAACCTTGCCCGCTCATCTAGCATGCGGCTGCTCGCACAACAAGCTACTCCTAACTAAGTTGCGCGTGGGGATAGAGAAAAGTTGCCCACGCTTTACATGATACTTGGGCACGACTACGGGCAGCAACAAGTTTTACCCTCAGGGCTGGTGACGCGATGAACAACTCCTTTGCGATCCACCTGGAGTGTGCTGAAATCGATGATATGTATCATTTTCCTGCTGGGCTTGCCCATCCCCGTCCTCCCATGCATCAGTTTGTTGCTGGCGGTCTCCATTACTTTTCTCTGCGGCAAGCTGCTTGCGAAGCTTGTTAATCACCTGGTTACGTCCTGTCAACTTGGCAATGAGCTGCTCACGAGTGCGGGCGTGTTTCGGCATGGGGTCACTTGTAAGTGACGCGCAACCGAAACTAATTCAACTGTCGGGACAGAACAGCTCTCGCTTCAGACCGAAAACACGCTGAATCAAAACGGCAGCGGGCGTGACGAAACTAGTGCAGATGATGGCGATGAAGGTGGCGATGCCTATGATAATAGTAATGAAAGGGGAAGATCCGGATGCTAATGTTGCTAGTGATGGCGTTGATGGCGATGAGGGGTGGTAGTGGTGATGGCGATCATTGCGATGTTCATGCTGCCAATGTTGATCGACATGGTGGTGATGGCGATATCGGTGATGGCGGCGATGACGGCGATGATGACGATGATGAGGAGGCGCTTGGAGGCCCCCAAAGGGCCAATATAAATATTGAAAGACCTCACTTTCCTTGGCTCGCAGCCTCCCCACAAAGACTTAGCAGCTACGCCCGCAACTCGAAGCTCTGAACCCTGAGCCCTGCACCCGAAACGTCAATCGCCTGGCCCTCGGCCCTCAGCCCTTGCCCGGAGCATGAAGCCCTAAACCCTGAGCCCTCAGCCCCAAGCCCTCGGCCCTCAAACCTAGCCCTAAAGCCATATTTGCTGGGCCGAATCCCGCAACCCCACGCAATGCGAAACCCGAAACCATTCCAGGCGACACCCGGAACCGCCAGGCAAAACCCGGAATCGCACGAAGGCAAAACCAAGAACCCCGAGAAACACCAAACCAAGAATTTCCCAGCCCCACGAAGGGGAGTCCAAGCCTGTGTTCCTCCTCCTCCTCCTCTACCTATTGCTCCTCCTCCTTCTCCTCCTGTCTCCTCCTCCTGCCTGGTCCTCCTCCTCCTCCCCCCCCCCCCCCCCCCTTCCTCCTCCTCCCTCCTCCCTCCTCCTCCTTCCTTCCTCCTCCTCCTCCTCCTCATCCCTCCCTCCCTACTCCTCCTCCTCCTCCTCCTCCTCTCTCCTCCCCCTCCTCCTCCTCCTCCTCTCCTCCTCCTCCTCCTCCTCCTCCCCCTCCTCCCCCTCCTCCCCCCTCCCCCTCCCCCTCCCCCTCCTCCTCCTCCTCCTCCCCTCTCCTCCTCCTCCTCCTCCTCCTCCTCCTCCTCCTCCTCCTCCTCCTCCTCCTCCTCCTCCCCTCCTCTCCCCTCGTCCTCCTCCTCCTCCTCCTCCTCCTCCTCCTCCTCCTCCTCCTCCTCCTCCTCCTTCCTCCTCCTCCTCCTCCTCCTCCTCCTCCTCCTCCTCCTCCTCCTCCCCCCCCCCCCCTCCCCTCCCCCTCCCCCTCCCCTCCCCTCTCCCCCCCCCCCCCCTTCCCCACGCCTTCGCCCTCCCCCTCCCCCTCCCCTCCCCCTCCGCTCCTCCTCCTTCCTCCTCCTCCTCCTCCTCCTCCTCCCCCTCCTCCTCCTCCTCCTCCTCCTCCTCCTCCTCCTCCTCTCCTCCTCCTCCTCCTCCTCCTCCTCCTCCTCCTCCTCCCTCCCTCCTGATTGGACTTCTGCACTGACCACTGCAACTGCAACTCCCTGCAACTACACTGCACCAATGCTCGCACGAGAATGCTGATACGTGTTTTTTTCACACCTGCCGCACCCCCACTGCAGTGTGCGCGTCTGGAGGCTAAACGCTTGAGCGTCGACCTAAAGCTTGGCAGGCCTCTCGCACGAATGGCTTGGGATCGAGCCAACATGCGCTGCAGCATGCCCGTTCCCTGTCAAGAACAACGAAAAAGAACGAGCCCTGGAAAGTTAAAACCTTCATTCGAACGCGATGGAATCGGGCTTCTTACACTAAAAACTCCAAAGACGAAGAACGACCCTTTTCGACTGAAAGGGGTCGGTTTCACTGGCGGCCTGAAACTCGACGAGAGCACCATGGGAAAACCCGTTCAGCGAACATTCAACATTCGCTCAAATTTGTATCATACACGTACACGGTTTCCCGAGATACGGGATCGCTTCATTCGTATCCTACACGGGCTCCCAAGATATAGAATCGCTTGCACTCACATCCTAGACGGGCCCTCAAAAGAACCAACACATGACGAAAACTTTCTCCCGGAATCAACTCCTCCATGGGGGGGGTGGAGTATCACGAGAGGGAAAAGCCCGTCTTATACAAAGTCCTTCCTACCCTCGCAGGGCCATCAGTCCACGCCCCGCTCTCGGTAGCACGCTAGCGACAACAAACAATACTGCTAGAGTGTGTTGCGAGCTTCCCTGCAACAACCTTTGGAACGCTGGTGACTGCGCGGCCCGGCTTGCGAGGTGAGGTATCATGGGATGCACTACGGCTTGAAACCACGCGATATCTCAGCTACTGCACTTGGTGATGGCACGGGGCGTGGGGAAGTGGGCAACTGAGTCAGCGATGGCCCGTGCTATCGATCCCTGTGAATTCACGCGCGGGTGCAACCCGTGCTCAGGAGCAACCGTGAACGTCAGGTTCTGGTACACGTCGCGCTCGAGAGTGCACTGTGGCTGGGCGGTGGAGCCGTTGAAGATGGCATTCTCCACGGCGCCGCCCGGTCCGAACAGAGAATTCCCTGCGCTGTTCATGACCGAAGAGAGCATGAGGCGCGCCCCTGCTACGAGGAATGTGATGCCAAATTTGACGCATACTCCCAACGTCAAGGAAATGGCCACGGCGGCTGCCCCGAGCAGACCCACCAATGAACTCCTCGCAAATCTTGCAACATGCCTCCATAAATTTGCTGCCCAACGTAAACCCCACAACACCAGCGCAAGAGCACGCGCAACGTAAACCCCACAAGCTAGCCAGCGCAAGAGCAGCGCAAGAGTACGCCCCTCCCTCCCTCCCTCCCTCCCTCCCTCCCTGCCTCCTCCTCCTCCTCCTCTTCTTCTTCTCGTTAACTCTCCTGCTCGTCCGTCTCATCCTCCTCCTCCTCATCCTCCTCCTCCTTCTCCTCCTCCTCCTCCTCTTCCGCCCACTCCTCCTCCTCCTCCTCCTCCTCCTCCTCCTCCTCCTCCTCTCTCCTCCTCCTCCTCCTCCTCCTCCCCCCCCCCCTCCCCCCCCCCCTCCCCCTCCCTCTCCTCCTCCTCCCCTCCTCCTCCTCCTCATCCTCCTCATCTCGCTCGTTTTCCTGCGTCCGTCTCCTCCTCTCCTCCTCCTCGTCCTCCTCCTCCTCCTCCTCCTCTTTCTCCTCCCCCTCCTCCTCCTCCTCCTCCTCCTCCTGCTCCTGCTCCTCCTCTCTCCTCCTCCTCCTCCTCTCCTCCTCTCGCTCGTTTTCCTGCTCGTCCGTCTCATCCCCCTCCGTCGCCCCCCCCCCCACCCCTCGCTCGCTCCCCAGAGGCGGCCGCCGAACCGCGCCTGGGCGATCAGGCGCGCAGCAAAGACAACTCCCCCCCGTCGCCCTCCACCTCCTCCATGGAGCCGACGAGTTCATTCCTCCTCCCCTTCCCAATCCCCCCCCCTCCACCATTGCGACGACGATTTCTTCGCCCCAGCGAATCCTGAAAAGCAGCGCTCCTCCCCCCGCCCCTCGCCCCCCTCCCTCCGTTGAATTGTGCGCCCTGAACCCCGGCATCAACTCTTTCCCTGTAGAGCAGTCCCACAATGCGTCGAATTGCATTGCGCTGCGTTCCTCTTCCTCCTTCCGCCCCCCCCTCTCGTTCGTCCTCCACCTCTCGCCCTCGACCCCCCTCGCCCTCCTCACCCTCTCGCCCCCCCCCTCCGGGCCAACGACCAGAACCGCATGCTGGACGCGGCCTCCTGAAGCGGCCGGGCCCATTTCCCGAATGCCGGCTGCGGACGTGCGACCCGGCACGCGCTCTAGCAGCACAGTGGGACACCTTTGCGCCACGCCTCCTACCTACTCCTGCCTCCTCCCTCCTGCCTCCTCCCTCTTCCCTCCTCCACGTCCTCCTGCTCCCTCCTGCCTCCTCCCTCCTGCCTCCTCTCTTCTCCCTACCCCTCAACCCACACTTCTTTTACCATCTCCATCCCAACATCACTCCCCAAATCCGCACTTGCTTGCACTCCCCGACTTTGGCCTGGACAGTTTCCAAGTTTGGGTTTCGGTTCCCCGTGATGAATTATCAAATTTCTTGGTTTGGTACGTTTCTGGGTTTGTCCCGGACATTTCTGGGTTTGCCCCGGATTGTTTCTGGGTTTGCCCTCCGAACTTCAATTTGTTGGTGAAAGGTTTATGGGTTTGCTCCGTCAAGTTCCCTCGTTCGCCTTTTTCCGACGGTGGGGGAGCGCGGAGGAGCGCGGAGCGCGATAATGAAAGGGCCTAGGGACAAACAAATAAATAGACACAATTCCCAGGATCCCTATATGTTACCCTATTTTCTGGAGTTCCGTTTTCCCCACCACTTCTCACATTTTCTCACTCTTGTCCCTGGCATCGGCGACGATTTGCGTCTGTGTTTTTCTTCCCCTCCTGAGACGACGGCGACATGGGTATTCGTCGTGGCCTGGACCCCACTGGCCGATGTACCCTCCTGGATGGGGATATAGGCCGTTCCCTTCGGGTTTCGAGGGGTGTATCCCTAACCGGGGTGGTAATTCGGTAGGGGTCCCGAAGGGGATGAGTCGGCTAAACGAGACTGACGACAGGAGGAGGAGCAGGAGGAGGAGCAGCAGCAGGAGGAGCAGGAGGAGGACCCCCCCCCAAAGGCCTCGTGCAACAGCCCGCCCCGGGCGTCGCGCACTGGGGCCAGCTCCGCGGGGCCGTGCCCATGGCCGCTGGCGGGGCCGGGCGCGCCCAAGTGCTGCCAGTCGGGGGGGCCTCGGCGGGCCGTCCATCGCGGATCGTCCGCGGGCGGCAATCTGCTCCTCCTCCCTCCTCCTGCTCCTCCTGCTCCTCCTCCTCCTGCTGCTGCTCCTCCTCCTCCTCCTCCTCCTCCTGCTCCTCCTCCTGCTCCTCCTCCTGCTCCTCCTCCTCCTCCTCCTCCCTTTCCTCCCTTTCCTCCTCCTCCACCTCCTCCTCCTCCTCCTGCTCCTCCTGCTCCTCCTCCTCCCCCTCCTACTCCTCACAAGGCGGCGCGGTGTGCTGCGGCTGGACGTTCAAGAGAGCAAAAGACAGCGCGTGGCGTGACTGGACGGCTCCGGTCGTCGTCGTCCTCACGTCGTCCATCGTTCGAGTAGGGGATCGACGACAAAATCGATGTACCACAAACTTGTTTTTCACCGAAACTACGAAGGTCGATCCCATACTCGAATCGTTCTCGGCGTCGGTCGTCCTGGTCAACGGGGAAGGGACAGGGGAGGGAGGGAGGGGAGGGGAGGGAGGGCAAGCCAGGTGCGCGCAGTGTCTGGCATCCTGCCCCTCCCACGAATCCCATTGCGCTGATTTGATTGTTTGACCTGTGCTCTTACTGTCCACAAAAAGATGGCAATCCGCTCGTCACGGCCATGCCATGTCGCTCGATACATTGCGCCTTGGCCTCTTCAGCAGACAGTTATTACGGGATGGCTCACTTGATTGCTGTTGACGCGCCAGCTTCTCTCGGAGTTGTTACACAACACAATCCATTATGGTGCACCCTAGCTTGAAGCTTGGCGCAAGCCGATAACGAAGTTACCGAAAATACTGAGCATCGGATGCGATAGTGCGATGTCACCAACTGATGCAAATCAGGCGGGTATATATATACACATATACACACGTCCCTAGTCTGCGCCTGCCGCAACGACCGAACCAAACGCAACAATGCCCTGCGCAACCGGGGTTTTTTCGAGGCCCTGGCCGCCGGCCACGCCCGGGCGGAGTTAGAGCGCCCGGGGCTGCTTCCCCCCACGACCCGCCGAGGAGGCCACCCCTGGGGGCGCGCAGAGCGGGCACCATATTCACGACAACGACCGCCGCCCTGCCGACGTTCACCTGCCACGGTGGCGCAACGGCGGCACGGCGGCCGCCTGGGACTTGCCACCACGTCTGGGCTGCGCGCCGATCTCCTCGCCGCGTCGGCCGCTTCGTGCACCAAGATTACAACTCCAGCTTCAGCTGAATGCCAGCTCCCAGTATGAATCCAGCCCAGCTCAGCTTCAGCATAACTCCAGCTAGAGCTCCAAGTCCAGTTACACCTCCAGGTGCAGGTACAGATCCAGCTCCAGCCCTGCTCAAACTCCTACTCCAGGTCCAGCTCCAGCACCCGACGCGCTTCCGCGCTCCCTGCTGGACCCCCCCGGCCTGCCGCCCCAGGGACCGACGGATATCGATACAGGGCCTCCGCGGCAGCCTCCAGAGACGCAGGATCTGACGGTCTTCGCTCCCGTGGGCATCTTCGGGTGGCCCTCATCGCCACGGCCGGGCTCGACTCCGAGACCCTGGCCAGGGATCCCGATGCTGGGCAGGCGCCAGTGCCAGCACCCTGGCGCGGCGGCTCCGAGCAGGACACATTTCGACTGAGAATTGTGCAGCGAGCCCCCCGTAAAGGTTTAGGAGTGCTGCCACGCTGCGACAGTCATGACTCCCGACCGCCTTGCCCTGCCTTGCCTTGCCTTGACATCCTTTCCTCATCCGCCTCCTCCTCCTTCTCCCATTCTCTCCTCCTCCTCCTCCTCCTCCTCCTTCTCATCCTTCTCCCGATCCCCTCTTCCCCAGAAACGGGCGTTAGAGCAAAACAAACATTTTGCGATGACAAGGTGCGCACTGGACACGCGCACCGAGGAACCAGAACCCAACACGAGAGTACGGGAACGACACTTGACTGACTCGCAAGCCGAACTCCACAAGCCCATCAGAACCACCAAGCAAAGCATGTCAGGCTGAACTCCTTCTCAGACTACTCTGAGCACTCCAATAGAAGCGGCCTCTGGACGGCCCCCGATCTCCCAGGCGCAGCCCGACATGCGCCCAAGACGTCCCAAGAAGGGCATGGGGGGGGGAATTCCAGACGGCAGAGACGGGGCCCACGGGTCCTCAAGATGGCGCCAGAGCGGCTGGAGGAAGACCCCAGAGCCCCCAGGCGGGGCACGGAGCCTTTGCAAGACGGACCCACAGGCTCGCCTCGAGAGGTCGGCGGTGCAACGTAGGCCAAAGACTGTTTGGAAAGCACCTGTAAACGTTGCAAGCCCGAAGTTCCATCACTACGCAGACACAGAGAGC
The DNA here is from genome assembly GCA_963575745.1 of Prorocentrum cordatum. Taxonomy (NCBI): domain Eukaryota; class Dinophyceae; order Prorocentrales; family Prorocentraceae; genus Prorocentrum; species Prorocentrum cordatum. The sequence goes on from CAUYUJ010006646.1 coordinate 193,461, forward strand.
TTCATACGCCAACCGCCCGAAGCGATTGAACCCATGTGTGCATGAGAGGGGCCAGGGATTCGAGCTCCAAGATGCACGTGTAGATAGAGAAGCAAACACGTGAGATGCAGATGATGCAGTCTGCGCTGCAAAACCGCGGTGTCAACAACGATCACCGAACCAATGGGCAGCATGGAGCAGCCCTCGTGCGGCGCCTTGAGGGACCCCAAACCTCGAGCTACGCTCAAGCAAAGAAGCATAGCGCGGCGAACACTCGACAATAGCTGAAGCCCAAGCTAACTACCAAAGCGAGAGGTAACACGAGACTGGTAAACGAACCAGTGGCAGAACTCCGAGGCAGGAGACACGCGTGTGCTGTGCACCGCGCGCAGAGATGGGGAAACTCGGCACCCCATCAGAGAGAGAACGAAGGACACCAAGGGTACGCGGAGGGGAGGGGGGCGGGGCAGGAGGAGTGCCCTGAGCACTGACCCCCCCGGCGGGGTTCCCACGAGACCCCTCGACAGGCACTGGGCCTCGCCGGCACGGGACCGTCGCCCCTCGCCTCCCGCGGCTGAGCCAGGTGCAGTTCCATCGGCCCACGCTGTTCGACCACAGCTGGCGCGCCAGGTCCTCCTCGCGCACACGGGAGCTGTCCATTTGTCCTCGCTGCACCGAAGACGGGAGGGGCACTGGTGGGAGTGGGAGGGCTGCCGGAGAAGGCAGCGGGCACACCAGCCGAGAAGAAGAGGAAGAGGACGACGACGACGACGAGGACGAATATCAACCGCTTGAAGCCCAGACACTGGAGTGTGAGAGGGCGGCAAGGCCGATTGGTCAGCCTCGACGCACGGATACCGCGGGAACGAGGCCCTGGAAGGTCGCCTAGTCGCAGTCCAAACACGGGTGGGCGCATCGAAATCCTCAGGCCGACAGCGTATCCCTTGCGGCTGGTCAGTCACGAGCCCCAGGGCGAAGAAAGAAACAAAGGAGAACCATCATGAACCAGCCGCGGCTCCAATTGGGCGTCTCCTTCAAAGCAGTGATTGGCATTGCTTGGCGCTGCTTGGCGTTGCTTAGCATTGCTTAATTCTATGTTGCTTTGCTTTGAACTGTTTGACATTGCTTGGAACTGATTACCATTGCTTGGCATTGCTTGGCATTGCATGGCACTGCTTGATACTGCTCGGCATTCATTGTCACAGCTGAGAAGCCCAAGCGAGGGGCCCGAGGAGCCCCGACGAAACGAGCCCCAGCGGCGAACCCCGAGGAGCCCAGGCGAGGAGCCCGAAGCACCTCGAGGAACCCAGGCCAGAACCCCCGATGAACCCGAGCCGACGCCCAGAGGAGCCCGAGGCCAAAGAGCCGAGCAACGATTCAGCCAGTACCGCGCGGTTGGATTATTCATATATTCGAAATCCGACGCATGAAGCTGATTCTAAAGGGTTTGTCCTGAGCGGCACCATGGTCCGACAAGGCAAGCGCAACCGAAGCAGGACATGTTCCGTACTTCTCTTTTGCCAATGCATACGCTTTGGCCCGCTTTGGTAACCGACATGCGTGTTGCTCAGTTACAACATCTGACAAAATGTGCCGCCGCACCCACCAGACTCTCCACACGACGCCTCCCGATCCCAGCGCCGCCAGAGCTGCCCTGACTGCCTACCAGACCACCCCAGCCTAGCCCAAAGACCCACATTTTAGTGGTTTTTTTTTGGGGGGGGGGGGGTACGGGCTCCGCATGTGTCTTTCCAATGTTTCCCGGACCCCTCCCCCACTGGAAATCGATGGCAAATTTGAGCCTTCGGGTTGAGCTGAGCTGGTTTGGTGGGTGGTGATACCCGCAGAGCTCTGCGCAAGGAAGCGTGGCGACGCGTCAGCCGCTCCGCCATCCCTGGCGGAGCGGTGGCCATTCCCCAGCAGCGCTTGCACACGAGGCTTCCTGCCTCATTACAGAAGTCCGAACCTTGCGTGCGGTGGTTGCCGCTTGCTGGGGCTCCACCGACCCCTGCCACCAACCCTCCCCTGGCCCCTTCCACTAGCCATCGCCATGGGACAACCCTCACTACCCTCACTGCCCTCACTACCCCCTGTAACTAGCCCCACTACCATCACTACCCTCACAACCCTCACTACCCTCGCAACCCTCACTACCCCACTTGCCAGTACTGGGACAACCCTCGCTACCCCCTGTAACTAACCCTCGAAACCGCTGGCACTAACCCCCGCCATGGTTTGCCAAGAATTCCGCCCAGGGCTGGCCACCGTTAGCCCCTCCACGAGCTCTTACTAATCCCTGATCCGCCAGAACGCTGGGCAGTGGCTGTCGTGCGTCCAACCGCTGTCTTGCTGAAGTAGTATCGGCCCTTGCGAAACAGTGATGAAAGCGCCCTGTGTGCATCGAGCCCAACATGCAAACACTTATTACTTCACAGCAACACGTGTCGTCCGCAGTCCAAACAACATGCCCGACGGGAAAAAACAAGGTATGCGATTGTTTGATCATGCGCATTTGCCCCTTAGAGGGCATATGTTTCTGGCAACGCATGCGTGTGATGACGCGTTGTTGGTAACACCATGTGCGATTGGCAAGCGTTCCTGTGCACTCTGGGGCGTACAATATCGGGAACAGGCCCGCCCCCACGAGACGGAGAGGGATGGGGGCTGCTTGGACGCGGCGTCTGGAACGGCGGCAGCTGCGGCGGCAGCAGGCGTCCTCGCTCACGCACGCGAGAGCTGTCGCTGAGCAGCGAGTTCGGGTGCGAGAGCGAGGAGCTCTGGTGCGACAAGGAGATGCCAGAGATGCCAGAAATGCCTCCCGGACCCGTCCTGGCGTCTGCTCCCGTTTCTCGTTCATCTCGAGCTCATGTTCTATTTGGGCATAACATGACTGCATCACTTTGTCGCTTTGCTTTTCAGGCTGGCCTGGCAACCCACGGTAGATGCTCGCGCCTCTGGATCGGTCTGGCAGATCAGGAGCCGAGGGCAACGCCGTCCGCGTTCAAGGAGTAATTGATCGAATGAGCGTTTGAACAGCAAACTAGCCGCTCGTCCGTGAGAGCGCACCACTTCCCTCAGCGGATCCATCATGCGACGTGAGCATCACACACAGAGGGCTCTTCAAAAGAATTGATCTGGGGCTCGTGGGCGCCTGGACCAGAGTGAACTGGAGAAGGGAGAGCCGCAGGAGCAGTAGGGGCAGGAGGGGAGCGAGAGGGGGCATCCCATCTCCTCCTCCGTATCATCCGCCTCACTTCCGATCCTCTTCTGATGAGGAGCCCTACCTCCCTCAGCAAATTAAACGTGCTTCTGCAACTTGGATCAGCTCCTCGTGGGCCCTCAGCTTCATCACTATCGCTCCCTTACTTGGTGCAGACTATATGCATGTCGACGCCGCTAACCGACGCTAACAGACGCGAATCGACGCTAAATCTACGTATTGATGCTAAGTCGGCAGGCCCAGGAGGTGGTCCCCCTGTGGACAAGGGGGACAGGGGGGGTCCCCCCTGAGGGGCAGGGGTCCTGGGGGAGGTCACAGTTTAGGTTAGCATCCACTCCCCAAGGTCCCCTGCGGAAAAGGGGGGATCAAAGGTTTCAGGGCAAACTAAACCCCGGGTAACACCTAAACGGGGTGACACACTCACCATAAGATCCAGACGGGCAAACTGCAACGGTCGCAACAAAACAACTGCACGGCAGTGATTCTGCAGCGCGAAAAACTCTGCATTGCATTTTTTGTCTGAAACTAGTTGCGGAAAAACTGAAACCAAGCCCCACAGACCGGGCAACAAAGGGCCCAAAACAAAAAGTTGCAGTGCAGCAGCCGACAATGTTCAACGCAGACAACATTTGGCAAGTGCTGCGTTAAACGCAAAAAACTAAGACACAACAAAAACTGCACTGCAACAAAGTGCGCGTTTGATGTGTCGAACCGGTAATTTCCTGATACCCCGTCTCCGCTTCCGTTAGATTACCGCACCCCCCCTCTGGGGTTCCCCCCCGGGGTCCCAAGTCCCAGCGGGTCCCGGGAGGTGGTCCACCCTGTGGGGGAAGGGTCGTGGGGAAGGGACCCGGGTCAGGTTACCGCTCCCCACCCCTTGGGACAGGGGAGGACAAGGAATGGTCCCCCCCCCTGTAGACAGGGGAATCTCACTGCCCCGCCGCACCCCTCCCTGGTCCCCGCTGTGGACAGGGGGGGACAGGGGGACGGGCGCCCCCTGTGGACGAGGGGAACTCCAGGCCCCTCCCCCTCCCCCCCCCCCTCTCCCTCCAATGCCTCCTGTGCACAGAGGCAAGGGAGTGACCCCCCTGCGAACAGGGCGAACTCAAGACCCCCGGGACAGGGCGACCAGGGGACCGCCACCTCCGAGGGGGCCGCCGGCAGGGGTCCCGGAGGAGTTCCCGCCCGGGTTGGGGTGGGTCCCGGGTCAGAGCACCGCTTCCCCGAGGATCCCGGCGTAGATGCTCGTTCTGGGGACCTTCCTGGAGCCACTCGCTCCACTCGTGCGTCCAAGCTGCGTCGAAGCTGCGTCGAACCTGAGTCGAACCTGAGTCGAACCTGCGTCGAACCTGAGTCGAACCTGCGTCGAACCTGAGTCGAACTTGAGTCGACCCTGAGTCGAACAGATCCATTAGGTGGCCCCCAGGAAGGTCCCCAAAACGAGCATCGAATTCGGCGGGACCCGGGGGGGGTCGCCAGCGGGGGTCCCGGGGGGGAGGCCCCGCCTTCCGGGTCGGCGGCACTGGCCGCAAGGCCTGCACAGTCTGCGCGGATCGACACACAAAGTCGGCGCTCTCTCGTCGCTTGCACGACGCTGACGCACGTGAATGCACCCTGAAAATGGAACTGTGAGGCCGCGCAAGGCTCCCATGATTTGCTACCGAATGGCACGGTCGTCGTCATATTCGACAGCATGGTCGTCGCAAGATCATCGACACGATTGTGCAAAGCGTGCGCTACCACATAACAAAACGTTTGACATACGCATCTGAACTGCAAGCCCCGAAGCAGAAAACCGACACCCCACTCTCCTCCATGAATTGACGGTAAGCCACTTAGTCCACCGGGAAGGTCTGACATTCCAAGCTCCACCTGACACGCAGCTGGATCAGGCTGCCAGGAGAGAGCAAAGAAACACGGCAGAAGCCTGAGTCACGATACCTGAACCGACGCGTGCGATTGCATCAGTTCGAACGTGTATTTCGCTTGTGAGGCCCACCCGCCTAGGCAACACTGTGTGGTCCTGCAGCCACGTTCCATACCATTCGCGCGCAATGAGAGCAACGTCTGCCCTGCGCAACTTGCTAAGCCAGCCCCGTGCACTCGGACCAACTGGCATCTCGGGACGGCACATGCAATCGTTCCTTCTCGTCCTGCTCCTCCTCATCCTCGTCATACTTGTCCGTCTCACCCGTACCTCAACGGGGCACTTCCCCCAGTGGACATGATTGTAGGTAAGGAAGCTTGGGTAGGGATGAATATTCACATATCGTTGATGATTCGTGGGTTTACACTGGTCGTATGTTTCCTCCTCCTGTCCTTCCTCCTCTTGAGCGTTGCTTCATGATCCCTTCTTCCTTCCTCAGTTCCTCAACCTCCTCCTCCTCCTCCTCCACGTGTTCCTCCCTCACCCTGCGCCTCCTCCTCCTCCTCCTTCTCCGCCGCCTCGTCATCGTCCTTATCCTCCTCACTTTCGTCATTCCTCCTCCTCCTCCTCATCCTCCTCCTCCTCCTTCCCCTCACGTTTCTCATTCCTCTTCCTGCTCCTCCTCCTCCTCCTCCCCCCTTTCCTCCTCCTCCTCCTCCTCATCCTCAAATCTCGGCTATCTCTTATCATTGGTGCTCCTCATCTGTCCCCTTCCCACTTCGTCTCTCATTCCACCTCCTTACCGTTTCCTTTCTCTCCTCGTTTACTTGCTACGCTGATGCGCTAGCGGCAGGTTCGAAGTAGGACCTCCCAAAATGGCGGGGTGAAGGAAAAGAGGGAAAAGAAGCAGGCAGTAGGTGTTGCCATTCTGGACTTCGAGCATGATGATATTCCAGTGCGTCTGTTTCTGGCCCTTGGCCACAATGCGCCCCTGCGTGCCGAAGCGCGGCGGCTGATCTGCACCACCGCGCAACTGGAAACCTGCAGCCAACAGAAAACAAACTCCACACCTCTCCCATTGCAAGAATCATCTCTTAGACCGTCCCTGTTTGAGGCACTAAGTGATAGCCGCTGCTATCCGCAACCGTGCCGCGAGGCACGAGATGGAGTGCCCGCAGGTGCCTTAGACTTACCTGTGATAAGACTTCGGGATGCTCTTCAAAAGGCTCAGGAACTCAACTCAACAAGCGCATGGGCGCTCATGGACACTCTCGGGCTGAGCCGTGTGACTTTCCCAGAGGCCTCGGGAGAGTGGCTGGGAATACACACTGCCTATGTATCCGATGGTGGCCCCGAAGGACCGTCCTGATAGTCTGAAATGACTCTGGTAGGTCATATTGCATCCAATTCCATGTCGAAGGAGTGCGATATGGGGTGTGGATGGGTAAGGCAGGATCATATCGATGTAATGGTCTTTCCAGCACATAACGAAAACCAAGTCAGGTATCCGGGCAAATAGGGCGCGCGTGCCTTGAGCCATAAGGCAGCGACGCGCAGGATCTACTCCCGTTTACATATAACATCTCCCAAAGAACTACCCCTAAAGTCGGGAGGGGAGGAGACGGAGAGTAAAGCCGCGCGGTCGCTAGGCTCTCGACAGGCGCGCAATTCTGATTGTAAGGAAAACAATACACGCAGTCTGGTCAACCACCATACTGAAGGGCGAGATTATTCGCCGGCGAGTTTCCTCGCAACACTTTTCCACGCACAGACCCTCGGATATACAAGGGCTATCGGCCCGGCTGGAGGTAAGCCAAACAGGCTATTCCCCTCCGGGCAAAATGGTATTAAGGCAAAGAGCCTGAACCAATCTGAACAGGCTCGTTGCCAAGCGTGCAAAACATGGCTCGTTTCCAAGCAGGGATGGGGGCGCCTCCGTATTAGGCGCCCGTGCTGGCAAACTGGACCGCAGGGGCAACAAAGACAAACTAAAAATGATTCGACTTAGGTTTGGTGTTGTTTTCGGGGCCCCGAAAGGGAACAAACTGCTTCACGTCATACTTAAATGACCCAGTGCCTGACATCACTTCCAAAAACAATTTCCGATCGATACTCCCCTTCGTATGCCCGTCTGCGGTCATGTCTCTAGTGTCACACCGCTGTACGTTATGCACTATACCTATATCCACGAGCTCACGTACCCAGCTGATATGTCCCAGCAAAGTACGTTCCGTCGGTATCTTGATGTCTTTGCTGGATAACGATTTGTATACAGACTCAGCGCCTATAGTAAGGGATACTTTGATAGCTACGCCTCCAACTTCACGCATATATCGTAGTTGTCGTGGGGTAAGTGCTCCGGCCTTGAGCTCGTGGAGAGTGATGAGCGTGGGGTAGCGCTCATCAAGATTACGTGCAGCTGCAAGTGCCTCAGCGGCAAAGCTGAACCTCACCTGCAGTCGGTGTGACCTGCGTAGTCCGTCGCAAAGGTGAACGACGGATGTGCCTCGGGGCGAATTTCCTCGCCGTAATATGTTAGCCCCACGAATGCCGTACCCCTTGGTTTCACCGCCCTCCTCCCCGGTGAGTTTCCGATACCCCGAATCACTGCGTATGTCTACTTCATTCGTCGGTTTCATCCGAGGGAAGGTGATGGGTTTCGGGCTGCTGATCAGCACTCAATCGTCTGACTTGTAAGTTGGTGGGCTCTTGAATTTTCTGGAGAGATACCACATGCACCATGAGCCAAACCTGAGTAAGAAGGGCATATGCGAGAGCTCCTCGCAGGCTAACGAACATGTCGGCGATGAGTTTGGTAGCCTTGGCGTCTGCCGCTGCTCCCGTAAGCTCAGGGCGTGTGATAGGACGTAATTGTTTAATATAACCGAATACCTTCGAGAATAAACACTAGGGGATAATAAAGTTCGGGGTTCAGGGGGAGATTATCAGAGTAGCCCACCAGACCTCAGCATAATCTCGAAGTAAGAGATGATCAAGAGGAGACCAAGCCGAGCACGTTTTGAGACATCCTTGGCGTTTAGTCTTCATAGAAATATCCTCAACAATGGCTTATCTCGCTGGAGACATCCTCGACAAATCCCTTGTTTCGCTTGAGACATCCACAAACTATTGCTTATTTCGCTTGAGACACCGTCAAACTATTGCTTATTTCGCTTAAGAAACGTACCGTTTCGCTTGAGACATCCTTCAGTATATGCTTGTTTCGCTTGAGACATCCTCGAGTATATGCTTGTTTCGCTTGAGACATCCTCGGAATGGCTCATCCGCCTCGGCGTCCTTGAATAATCAACCGCGGCGATAATAAAGTTCAGGCGGGCGGAGGAATGGAGAACGCGATATACAAAAACAAAAATAAAAAGAAACAAATAGAAATGAAAAAGAAAAAGGGCAAACACCAAAAATAAAAGAAAACAGAAGAGGAGGAGAAAGAGAAGGAAACATCTCAAATTCAAATGTATTAGATTTTATTTACAAGCGCTTTATGAAAATTAAAATTCTTAAGTGCTCGTGTAGGGGGCTCATGTGCTTCATTTTCCATGGATAATCAACCCCGAGGATTTTTTTTTTTTTTACAAAAAAAAAGAGTTCAGAGGGGGGGGGGGGGCGTGGAGAGAGAGACAGAGGGAGAGAGAAAGAGAGAGAGAGAGAGAGAGAGATAGAGAGAGATACACCAGAAAGAAAAAGAAAGGAATCACTTAAAGAGAGAAGATATATTCGAAAAGAAAAGTAGAATAATGAATGAAAAGGATAAAGAGAAGAGGAAAGGAGGACAAAACAAACATTCGGAAGAGTCAAATGTATTAAACTTTATTTACAAACGCTTTATGACACTTGAAATTTTTGAGTGCTCGCGTAGGGTAGCTCACGTGCCTCGTTTTCCCTGGATAATCAACCCCGGCGATGAACAAGTTCAGGGCGCCAGGGGGGGGAGGAGGAGAAAGAGATAGAGAGACAGAAAGAGAGAGAGAGAGAGAGAGAGAGAGAGAGAGAGAGAGAGAGAGAGAGAGAGAAGGATATATATATATAGAGAGAGAGAGAGAGAGAGAGAGAGAGAGAGAGAGAGAGAGAGAAGAGAAGAGAGAGAGAGAGAGAGAGAGAGAGAGGGAGAGAGAGAGAGAGAGAGAGAGAGAGAGAGGGAGAGATAACAAAAAAAAGAGAGAGACAGAGAAAGAAAGAGAGACATACATAACTACAAAGAGACAGAAGGACATTGGCTTCGCTTGAGACATCCTGAAACAACGTGTTCGCTTCGCTTGATGTTGTTACCTCAACGTGAGAAGGAAGTAACTTCGATGGCGAACTTTTCCCGTGGTAATGAAGTTCGGCCCCCGCGCCCCCGCGCCCCCGACCAAACTCTTATTGGTCGACGATAAAAAACTCTAACGACTTAAGGGGGGAGGTACTTTTTTCTCATCGGCATGCGGTTACTCGTCCTGATCCATGATCACATCCCCTCGTTTATTTCTCGTGTAGAGAACGGCGCAATTCGTGTAATAATGTTTGTTGAGCTTACATTTACCAAACACCTCTTCGACACTTTGTACATCGTCGTCTGCGTTTTTCTATAGGCCTGTCATATTGATGTCGTCGACATGTTTTGCTGTTAACAGATCCTGACTGAATTCAACTTCAGGATCGTAGCTTGTCGGTGTAAGGCCTATAGCTCGAGTAGTCGTGCGAAACTTGAGGGAGAACGCTCTTGGGGCGTCCTCTGTGCCCGTTCCTGGCTTGGGGCGCCCGAGGCAGTGTCGGCTTTGCTCATAAGAAGAGAAACCTGGTAGGGTGCGAAGCACCTGGGCACTTCCTGGTGGAAGGGCGAAGCAGACCATGCGGGTCTCCTCGCCGGTGGCGTGAGCAAATTCCTCATATGTCAGTCATATGAGGAACGCTCTGTCGGTGTCCATAGATGCTAAGATCCATTCTGGATAACATGCCGCCTCACTTGCCAGAAGCCTCTGGGACTGTCGGCGGGCAATTCCCGAGAATGTCTCTACATCGAAAGCATCCGTGTCCATGAATCCGCGGAGGACAAGTCTAAGACGGAAAGTTTTAACATTCTCGCTGTCTGCTTTCACAAACTTCCATTTGTATGCATATCTGGATGCCATGATGTTGTAAGCCTTTGATAGGTCATACATCCCAAAGCATCGGTTACCAAGTCAGATCTTGAGTTCGGTGTACAAGGCTTCACTAACCTCTTTAGGATGTGCTGCTATGTCGGCTTTGGTGAGTAGGTCGTCTTCTTTGACTACCACAGCACGTTTAGCAGCCGATGATACGTATACTCTCATCGTTGTGACCATGTTTGGTTCGAGCTGTGCGAGTTGGGTCTGATCCAGCACGATCTTTGACATTTCTGGCGAGAAACATAGCTCGACATGGGGGCCATGCTCATCGCTGTCAAGAGAATAGCCCTCGTCAGGTGTAGTCGAGCATGAAGAGGCAAGACAGGGCTCTTGTTGTTCAGGCTCGTCTTCGAGCACTCCGACACAACGGTATCTTCCTCGTCCACAGATGCTGAGACCAAGACACATTGGTCGGGCAGCATGGTTGTTGGGACGCAGTAGAGATAGTCGTCGATAACCGTTGTGGGATGAAGGTCCATACGCAACTCATCGTACTACTCCTCCATCATCATAGCCTCGATGTCGTGTTCCTCGCTTTCTTCGTAGATCGTAGACAGGCGACCTTCACTTGGTGATGGAACACCTGGGGTGTCTGGAGGAGGCCTGTCTCCAGGCTGGTCGGGTCCTCCGGACGGTGTGTCCAAGTGTTGATACTTGGCAAGGTCGTCATGACATCCTAGGGGTGGAACTTGTGACGCCAGGCACTGGAGAAGTCTGGAGTGAGTGCTATCAGTGATTTGAGAGATGCTCAGGCCGGTGCCTACACACTCATAATAATGAAAGGCTGGGTTAACATCGCTGTCGTAGTGGATCAGTGTAGACCTGGTGGCGTACTTTACTGCAGGTAGATTGAGCACGCGCTTGGCCAATCTGACGGCTACTGCGCGCTCAACTCGGAAATCGTCTCGCACGATATATTGCAGTGCAAGATGCACGCGCGGGTGAAACTTGCTGTCGTCGGAAAGATTGAGGTTTCCCTTGTAGTCTGGAATATAGCCGAAGACATTGGCAGGTTCCCCTGCACCAGGGCGCGCCACATATGTAAGGACGGTTTGCATGGCCACGTTGTCCATGCCAAGTTCCCTGGTGAGAAGGCATTCAATGTATAGCGTGTGGCGGGCATCAGGACGCATTGCAATTACCTCGCGCGATCCTGCCTTGACGACTACGTGTCCTCGTTCAGGCACGTTGCGAATCACAGGAAACGGGCCATTCCAGCCTCCATGGTCGTCCGTAGTGGCCGTAGGTCGGTGATAATCGACCAAAGCCCCAGCTGAGTATAGGCGAGCACCATCAGGGGCCGTTCGAGCCCTGAGGGCACGATTCGTTTTCGCTACCGCCGTGGCTTGAGTTATTGCTTCCAGGCTGACTTCCCTCACGCGGCGTTCGCGTTCGTGGCCTGACGTCTCGGGCCCCTTGGGGAAGTCGAGGGTGTCGAGGTCAGGAAGGAAAGAGGACTGTCGCCCAATGTGTGCTTTGCACGGTGATACTCCGTTGTAAAACGTGAAAGCGCTAGTGACGAAGATACCTTTGGCCAGTACTCTAGGAAATACAATGGGGATGTTGTGTCTGTTCAGCTCTTCCTCAATCATGTGGAGAGTACCCCTAAGAGAGCCATTGCGTGACTCGATCGAGGTCGCGTGCTGGCCAGGCGCTCGGATACGAAGCGTCGTACCTTTATTCGCCATCATGGCCTTGGCAGTCTCATTATTGAGGGCATCTTCTCCATCTGAATACAAGACTTTGAAGGGTCTATGATAGGCGATCCAGCAGTAGTGGTAACCGTCGAGTATGGTGTCGCGTTCTCTATCGGGGATTTCTTGGCCTGCTGCCAGGCGAATACATCGGTCCATAATGTGGGATATGGTCCGTTCTTGTAAAACATGAGATCTACTTCGCCTTCGTCAGGCCAATTTCCAGGAAGGCTTACGGAAGATAGCGTAGAGTTACCTGGGCGCTCCCATGCTCTACATTCCCGACATGTGCCGCAGACTTCTTTGATCATATTAGTCGAACGCTATCCAGTCCCATGTTATCTAGGATCAGCTTCATCTTGGGTTCCTTCGCATGAAACCACCGTAAATGCAGTTTGCGGAGTTCCTTTTCGACTACGTGAAGTTCATGACTACGGAGATTTTGCAGACTGTGTCGGATGTCAAGTCTCGTCCAGTCGGGCAGTCGTGGGGCCCCCGAGCCGTTTGAGGCAAGAGGGTTCCTCGTAGCTCTCCGCAGTCGGCCTTCTTCATCATCTCATCTGGTGGTGGAGGTATGCCTTGTAAGCGGCCACGGCGGGCCGCTACCTGTGGCGGTTCGCCCGAAGGCGCGGAAGGCGTGTTTCCACGCTCGGGCGCGTCTCCCAGTATGTCATAACTGCTAGCGCCAGATGTAGGATCAGTGTTCCCAGAGGCGCGTGGTCGCGGTGCCCTGGCATGAGCACCCTGACGGCCACCTGCTGCCGAAGCTTGGCCCTCACCAGGCTTGGGTAAGGATTTCCACCAAGCTGGCGCAGTGCGGCCTTCGGGATCATGATCATCTGGGAGTTTGAATGGCTCGGTACAGCGGCATTTGCCGAACACCCTTGCTTCTCGTAAGATCCCTCTGGCATGCAGGGCATGGCCAGTATACAGAGATGGAGTCATGATATCTACACTGTATAGGATCTCTGTTGTGGCTGGGACTGTCCTTTCGGACATTGTCGATACATGCTGGGCATGTAGCCACTTGTTGGATGATACGGTCGCCGATGCGCCTCACACCTTCTCCTGGTTCAGCTTGATCAGGGAGGTCGGCAGGATAAGCATGAGCAGTTCGTGCAGGCGCGTTTCCGCGCGTATTATCGATGGCTTTTCGCCAGATAGACGGCTTCACAAAGGCAGACTGCAGTCGTCGAGTGAATTTTTTGTGCCAGTGAAAGCTCCTTGTTGCACGGCTGTACATGCACATGCTGACCGTTGCACTTGAGTCGCTCAAAGGGTTTGAGAATTGCCTCGTCGTTGCTGGTGATATTTATCGGCTTCTTGATATAGTCACCAGCCGCATCCTTAAGTCCCGTCGCACATTGGTCGATGCGTACGGTCGTGATGTGTGGTCCGTCGGCAAGTTCTTTCCATGCGGGAATATCATCCACCCATGTTCCTGTGGGTTGTTCGCGTATAAACCACCTCCGTGCATTGTCTTGTGTGCCAGCTTTTTTACCACAGTAGGTTATGTGTGGCAAATCTTCTTTGTGGTGTTGTTCCCAAGTGTTATAGTTGGCTTTGTAGTTGTAGTAGGATGGTGGTCCTGTGGTGCGACAGTTAGGCTGTAGTATGGCTACTCGTACATATCATACTGCAAAGTAGTGGTCTACAGCTCGCTGCACCGAGGGATCTCCCAGGTCGACACATGTGGTCTTGTCTAGATTGCCTCCTGAGGAGAGACCCCTTGAGAAGGCAAGCTCTGAAATGCCACCCTCACCTCCACACAGCTCCAACATGTCCACGCAATCGTTGTTGCCATAGCATAGAGTAGCCACTATGCTGTATATGTCAGCGTGTGTGTCGGGCATAGATGTGGGGAGGGTTAAGGAACAGGCCATCTTCCTCGTCAGAGCTAATCAGCTCGACAGGGACGTCAGTGTTCCAGGTCGCCATGAGATCCTGTCCGAATCCTGACAAGTCGTCGCCGCAATCATCGTTTCCATCTTCAACGTGCTTTTTGATGCGGCGGGGCTTGATGCCTGCTTCCTTTTCGGCTTTGAGCCTTTCCTACTGTTTGCTTCGCGACTCCGCAGGTAAGACTTGCTCGTCCTGTTCACCGGTCTGCGCGCCCATCGTCGTTGATGAGTGGGTACCTGCAGCAATCGCCAGAGTCGGGAGGGGGGAAGAACAGTCATCTATGATGACGCGTCTAAGTTTCTGTGGTGATTGAGCAGGCTCGTTGCCGAGCATGACCGGTGCCTCCGGCTGCCAGTACATCCGTGTACTGATGTTGGCAACCCCTGCAGGTAGTGATGCATGCCAATCATATCCCGTTGGTTGATCAGCTACTGCGGCATCCTGAAGAACCGCATTGGTATCCAGGTTAATCGTTACACGTCGGATGACATCGGACCATTTCGGTCCCCCTTTATTGGTCGTCACGTACTGATGTATGTTTTGATCCGTACGTGTGTAGGTATTCAAGTATGCCGGCACGTTTCCGTGCGTAGTGTTGCCTTGCCCCAGGATCTTATCATTGAGGTGACGAATGAGTAGGATGCGTGTCTGTGCTCTCCATTCGGCATGTCGTACCGTTTGGCCGTACCAATCCAAGACATGTTGTGGTAGCGCCCGTTTGCGCGTACATGCCCATAACTTAGAGCTAACCGGTATTGATGTGGCTACCTGCATGTGTGTACCACTTGGTGTATTGTCTTGCATATTAAACCTGATACCGAAATGACGCAGCCGCATCCGCACTACCGTCAACTTAGGACCCTCCAGAGTATCACGTATTGGAGACAGCTTCCAAGCGTATCCTGGGGCCAAAACGCTATAATTGTCATGCGGAGCTTCTTGGCCTTCGTCAGAAGGTTCCGAATGCGCGACCAGTGTGGGGCTACTCTTTTACCTGGGGTCCGCACGTACCAGTCCCCCGGGGTGCTAACCCATATTAGATCATAGTCCCCACTAATCACCGCACCCAGATACTCTGTGCCCACAGTTGTCATGAGCTCGTTGTGGGAAATACGATCACAGGTATATCCTCGGGCGCGGAGGTCAGCGCAAGGTTCGAGGCGGATTGCTCCGCAAACGTGGCCAACATGGATGGATTATCAGGTGCTTCAGGAAGCCCTTCGACCTTGCGTCGTTGACCGTCTGCAGCTCGTGATTCGTGCGCCCCATCGCTATCTTCCGGCGTGTCCTCACAGCACCCATGGGTGCAAGTCCGCCATGCTGGGCCAGTGTCCTGGCTACGAAGCAATCAGACGCTTCCAGATCGTCGATGCTGTCACCTTTCATCGTCGCCTTGGCGAGTATCGCGAGCAGCCCCTGAGGCAGGTTTCCCTGCAGTTGTTGGCGCTCTTGCGCTGGGGATGGCTCGCCTGTCAGCACCGTCTGGAACGATGTTGTACTTGTACTTGAGGCGGGTTGCCCCGCGGCTCCAAATCGATCGCACCTGATTGACAGATGTCATGATGGCACCTTAGTTGTCGGCATGATCTTGGAGCCCTCGGGGAGTTCCATCTGGACCTGTCCTTTCCCAGGGAATATCAGCTTCTCCGGGCATCGCTCGAGCACAATAATGGTGCGCTTGTCCTGCATACTGTCGAGGCCCAGGATAGTAGGCAGGTCCTTGCCGCAGCCTGACACAATAGTCTTATACGAGTCGAGCTGGGTCGAGCCCTGCTACTCGCAGGAAATGCTGAAGGTGCTCGCGATATCAGCTGGGGCCGACCCGTCGCCTACCCCGTTGATGTTCAATCGAGAACGGGGTTCAAACGTACAACGACGATTATGTGCCTCAGCAGCCTGGACGAATTTGCGGCTCGTGTTTTCTCCCATTATATTGATCTTCGAGCCCACGTCTATGAGGGTCGAATTTCCACCGTCCTCCAGAAACGTCCTACTCGGCTGCTTTATGTGCACCGTCTCTGACATGCCAGCTGCGCTGTCTGGCGGGTTCCCCCGCATCTCGGTCGCACCTCCTGGCGGATTTCCCCGCATCGTGCTGGCACTTGGCCTTCCTGCGGCCATGCGTGCCAGGTCGATGCACTGGAAGTACGACACGTCCTGGGCGTGAGCGCCCTGTTCCTCCCGCCAATTAGCATACTCATCGCGTGCGCCTGTGTACTGTTCACGAGTGGTGCGTCGCGTCAGCGTCAGATATGCATGAAGGGCGATGTCTTGTAATCCCTCATTTGTAAGGTGATCCCTGTACTGCAACCACTCGTCGAACTCAGCGTTCGTGGCCGAGAGTTCAACGGCCCTGACTGCCGTTGCCGCTGTCGCCACTGAAGAATCTGAGAGGTCAAACGACTCGCTCTCAGGATTATCGGCGTCCAACATGAACGTGGTGTGCGCTGTGTCCATCTGGGTCTGGAAGTGGCGAACGCGCAGCTCACGCAGCTGTTCATGGTCCAGTGGCAGCTCGGCCCCACCCCCGCTCTGGGATGACATCGGAGGAGCCACCTGCCCGACTCCAGGCTCGTAGTGACTTGGAAGGATCGGCGCAGGTGGGGTATTGGGCAGGTTTCCCTGCTGAGGCGCTGTCATCGGGATAAGCTGGTCGAAGTATCCCGTCTCCATCGGCGCCCTCACCTCCTCCGGCGGGTTTCCCCGCTGCTGGGGCAGTGCTGCCTGCCTGTCTAGCATCCTGGCCGTCATTTCCTCCGCCATGCTCCTCAACTCTCGCAGCTCCCTCGCTGCCTGTTCAGGAACCCTGAGTGACGGAGCCGGTCCATGGGAACGACGACGCTATGATGCCTGGCGCACGGCAGATAGCACATACTGGTTGCTGAGGGTCTCCTTCTCGCTGATTCGCAACATGGCCCACCACATTCGAGTTCCAGCACTCCTCGTGGGACAAATGGTTGCACCTCACACGGTGGATACTCTCCCTCGGCATAAACTCCTCGAGACATACCGCACAGGTGTCTTCCATCCCTGTATATATTTCCACGTCTGCCGCCCTAGGGCACACTCGCCGCTGCCGCTCCAGAACTGTTTCAGAGCCCAGGAAGGCAATTGGAGGATCTCCTGCGGGTGTCTGTACCTCCGGCGCTGCGGCGGCCACTGCTGGAGTAGCTGCCGCTGTGGAGGCTGCGGGCGACACGGCTGGCGAGTTTCCTCGCATGGGTGAGCCTCTGCTCGTGCTTGGTCACGTACACTCTGCACCGTCTGCCTGCGTCTGAAACACGCCTGTTGAGCGTGGTACGTCTGCCTGATGTAGTCTGGCACTCCCCTACTGCCTGACGATATCGAATGGGCAGTAGGCTGGACGGCCACCTCTGGCGTCGTCGGCGCAGGCATGAAGGCCATGTGAGGGTACATGGACTGATCGCTGCAGCGCACATTCGTGAGGCTATGAAACTGATCCGCCGTCTCGCGAACAAATCTGTTCGGGACTCTAGACCCATCTGGGTACAGCGGCGGATCCATTGGAGCAGGTGCTGGCCTCTGGCCTTGAGCCATGCTCGGATGAGCATTGAAGGCCGGGATAAAGGCTCGTTGCCGAGCAGGGGCGAGTGGATTCGGACCCTCTGGCTCCCAAGACCAGGCTGGTCTCCACCTCTGACCGCTCGGGTGGGGCAGGTTGTGACTTTGCACCTGTTGTACTGCAGCCGCCACCCGTGTGCGGTAGTCATCAGGCACTCCAGTAACGATGTTCTGGTCGGATAGAGGTCGGTGGTGAACTGGAGTACCAGGCGGTTTTCCCCGCAAGCTCGTTGGCGCGCCCGGTGGCACCATGCCCAAAAGAGCTGTCCCATGCTCTGGCCGCAGCAATTCGCTCCATGAGAGTGCCATCCGTGGCAGACCCACCAGGAGTCCCAAATGGAGACTGTACTGGTGTTGTCGCCACTGGGGTCATGCCCCTCGGTGTGTGCATGCTGTGCGAGGGGCTCCCTGGCATCTGCTCAAATCGAGCGGGCTCTCCGAAGATGCGGCCGAACGTTTGCGGGTCTCCCTGCGGCTCGGGCTTGTCGCTCCTGAGTCCGTTAACGGGCAGGTTTTCCTGCGCGGCCTGGCGGTTGCGTGTCACCATGGCGGACGTAGCTCCCTGGCCTGCGGCCCAGGGGTCTTGTTGGTACAGTCTGTCCGCTAGCTGTTCCACCTGCTCAGGGTTTAGAGCAGCCGCAATCTGATCCAGATCTGAGGTGTTGAAGACCTGCCAAGATATGGCACTAGGCCCTTGGCTTGGAGCACGGCTTGGAGCCGCGCTCCCCGCCTCACTCTCGTTGATCATGGGGATCTGGTGGGTCTCGGGCTGGTTTCCCAGCACTGTTGGGTTATAGTGGTCCCCCAACTCTCTCTGCCAACAGGCCGTAGGAGGCTCATCATCACGACCGAGAGACATTCTGTCCCCAATGCTCGCATTGCCCACCGTTTTCCACCTGCTTGGTGACGTCATCATGGTAGTGGAACAGCGTGCACGGCGACTACCCAAGTAGTATGGGTTCCGCCGCTGTTTACCTGTGGAGATCCTCCGCGTAGTTGATATAATACGGCTCAATAATGCCGTCGACCCCTTCCGATAGCAGCACCCCGTTGTCGGACCAGCAGAACTCGATCCCGTCCTTCAAGGCCTGACGCCAGTCCACCGAGATGATGATCTCGGAATCGGGGCCCCGTCCACTCTGCACGTCACGACGCCGAAGCGTTGGAACAAAATGGACGCGTGAACGGCCAGTCCCTTTCTTCTTGGTATTGTGTTCTTTGCGGCAGGAAAGGCCTATCCACATGATGCCCTCAAAGTCTGCCCACCTTGTGCCGTGAATGGCAACATCGGGATACGGGGCCGGTCTCCCGGCAGGATTGCCGTGCAGCACAATGTACTTATACAACGACCAAGGGGCCTTGAGCGTCCACGAGTGCCCCTGTGAAGCACGGATAAAAAAATCTGCTGTGCCAGAATCTCGCATCAGGACCTTGAACTGTAGACGCTGCTTCTCCTCACCGTCCGCCTCGCGGACGTGAACGATCGCCATCATGATGGCAGCCATCTGGTCGACCGTTCTGTCGTAAAAGGTCTCGGCGATGATCTTGGCGTCGTCGTGCTTCGGGTTGTACCCGTCATGCCGCGTACCGTCGTTCCAGGGGAACTCGCTTACGAGCTCGTGGAGGTTGATCCATCCATCGTGGTCGTCGAGCGTCCTCAACCTCTGCACTGGATTGTTCGGTCTGTCAGGCGCGTGCCTACAGATCTTGCTACGGCACTTGCTGAGCTGTTTCAGGTTGTGGCTAGTGCGAGGAATGATGTTCTTCTGCCTGCAGCTCCCCATAGGCGCCTCGTCAACCGAACGCATCGGTGGAAGCTTCCGTAGAGCACGACGATCATTGATCAACGCCTGGCTCCCGCTCGCGAAGGAGGTATCACCTGGGCGGCGTAGCTTGTCCTCTGGCGGGTTCCCCCGAAATGGAGCCTCTGCCCCTGACGAGACTGCAGCTCCTGATGATGAGGATGCTGCGGCTGCAGCGCCTGGCGGGTTTCCCCGCAGTGTCTCTCGGCTGGCGCTGCTCTTAATCTTGGGCACCCATGTACCCCGAAACAGAGCACCCTCCTCGGGCGCCTTGGAGCCTGTCGCCACTGGCGAGGCCGGCGTAGGGGTATACCCTGTACGCTCGAACGCCTTGGCCTTGTCGGCGATAGAGCCACTACGGCTAGGCTGTCGCCTGCGGATCTCCAGGGAGTCCTGAGGCTGTTGCCTGGGGTCAGGTCTCTGCGCAGGCATTGCTCGAGTCGGTGACTGCGGCACTTCGAAGAGGGGCCCCCCCATCTGCACATCGAACCCGAGCTCCTCTGAGCGGGTAGAAACTTTCTGTCTTTCACCCGAAGGCGTCCTAGGTTCACGGGTTTCGCTTTTGGCCTTCGGGATCGTTGGGGGCTTCTTTGTATCGGCTTGTGACTCCAGCAGCATTCGGCGAGTTGCCTCGCGGACGCGCTCTTCTGCCACTCGCTTGCGCTCTGTTTCTGCTGCGGCCCGTTGAACCTCATGCTCGTCGTCACTCATCATCTCGTAAGTTTGGGCCTGACTGGAGACACCAGGCGGGTTTCCCCGCGTTCCGAGACGGCGATTGATCGCATCGATCTCTTCTTGGGACATAGGCACAAGAGGTGGATGACCCTCCTTCGCAGGAGTGCGGCCCCTGTTCGGGCTTAAGACGTCATTGAGGCCTGCAAGACACCCGGGTCTGTGTTCCTCGAATGCCTGTGAGCACGGACCGCAGACAGCATTGGGCCTGTAGCGGCGGCGCTCCTCAATGATGGTTCTCAGCTGTTTCCGCGCTGCCTCTATCTCAGGACGTCGGATGTTCGTCACGAGCTGATAGCCACCCCGCATGGACCTGCCTTGGGCGCCCCTGTAAATCGGGTTGCCCTGTCCAAAGGCAGAGTGCTCACCCGTTTGGCGCCTGGGGTCGTTGTAAGCGAGCAGCTGGCCCCCCCGTCGAGCGGCATGCCCTGATGGGGCTGCCTGCCTCCATTCACGTGGGAGCCGTCCTTGGGGGTGCGGATCGCCCCTAAGACGCGGATGTGAGCGAGACCTCCTGGCCTGTTCATCGGATGATGCTGCTGACATAGCATGAGCAGGAGCTGGCGGAGGTTCCTGGGTAGGCGTAGGCAGCGCATCCTGGGCAGGCAGGTCCCCCTGCTGACTGGAGTCTGGCACGATTGGCTCCTGTGCGGATGGTTGTGCGTCAGGGCTGTCTGGGTCGAAGTCCACCTCCTCGTCTTCGCCATTGACGTCCATCATGGGGATGGCGGCCTCGTCCTCGCACATTCCACATCCGTCATCATTTTCACCTTCTAAAGTGGGATTACCAATGACAATGGTCATTGGCCCAACCGGGACGGGCAGGTTCCCCTGCTGTAGAGGCGTCTGAGCACTTCTAGGCTGTCCCGGCGTCGGCGGCACGGTGGTCGGCTCAGGCTCGTTGCCGAGCGCGGAGTGCGTCTCAAGCTGATCATAATCATAGGAGGGCTGCCCGATGACGTTTCGCTCGGCCGCATGGTTGGGCTGTAGCCCCACCGCCTGGAGACCCCATCCCGGCGGGGAAAGCGCCCGTCCACGCATTGTGATAGCCCTCTCAAGGGCTTGGCGCCAACGCCCTCTTGCATACCATACATGTCGCTGCACGTCGTCAGGGAGCACGCTGTCGATGAGAGTGAGGGCCGCCAGCAGCAATTCCGATTCGTCACAGACATCGGAGTCGTGCAGCATCATGTGGCCGCTCTCGACGCTCCGCTCTGTTGGCTATCAGGATATTATTCGGCTTGAGCCGCGTGCATCTGCATGGGGGTCTGCAACACCGTGCATGGTCCGTGCTCGCTCGGCGCGAGCATACCAGGTGGCTCGTGAGGATTGCCTGGCACGCCCACGGTCCGCCCACGGTAAAGGCTTGGGCCTCCAATTCCATCAGTTCGCAATAATTTGGTGGATGCACTGGAGCGGGCCTGTTCCCAGGCAAGAGGTCGGATTGCTGTCGAAGGTTGTACTCGACCTCCGAAGGTGAGGCCTCGACAGCGACGTCCTCGTCGCTGCTCTCGCAAGCCGTGATGTTACCTGGATTTCCGAACCTCCAGTCGAAGACGGAAAGGGGCTGGTTTCCCAGCGTTCCGTTCTCCACAGGCGTGAGCTCGATGGCTCCGAAGACGAACCTGCGGAGGTACTCGAGGTAGTGCGCGTAGAGCCCGCGGCCGCGCGCCTTGATCTCATCCAGAGTGCCCATGTTGCTGGCCCAAGTGAAAAATATCTGCCCCACGGCCTCGAAGTCTTGGAGGCTCAGATATTCAACAGCAGGTTCACTTGAGCCTAAATGGATTTCGGACGATCTACCCTTTCCATTCCCCTTCACTGGACAATCCTTTACAATATGATCGGTACTAGCACATTCATGGCACTTCAAGATCTGGCCGTCTCTACCTCGCGGGTCCCCCCGCCTACCCCTGCCTTTGCCTGAGGTTCCCCCGCGGCCTTTTCCACGGCCTTCTCCCCCGAAGAATATCTTAGCATACTGATCATCTGAAAGCCTCTGGAGGAAAGCCGTGATGCCTCGTCCGTTCAACCATCGGCGACCCCGTTTGCCTTTGCCTTTTCCTTTGAAGCTCCTCCGTATTCTCCTCCTAACACGACGCACTGGTTTTCGTGTAAACCTCCTCCACCTACGCTTTGCCTGTTGTAATAGCCAAAATAGATGCTCGGCCCGCTGATTACCACCTTCCATCTGCATGGTACCTGACCAGTCTAGTGGTTCAATGCCATATGATGGCATCGTGTCGGTGTCGGTGCCTGAGTCGAAATCGTCGTTACCTAGGTCGGTGGCTACACCGTCGCTTAGGGGATTCGCTTCTCCCCATAGAGAGCGGTGAAGCTGAGGTTCTCTGGGGGGGGGGGGGGGGGGGGTGGTTGCCCAGCATGGTGGCGATCGATCCCCTGCTCGTAGGGCAGTATATTCTCCAGGATCATCGGCCCATGTGTTTGAAGGCCCGTTGCGAGGCTGAGCTTCAGTGGTTAAGGTAGTATAGAAATTTCCGCTACCAGTTCCCCCTCCCCTTCCAAACACTGATCCCATGTTGCCAGGAGACCGTTCTGACACATGGCCTATCGAGCGCATCCCCCCCCCCCCCCCCCCCCCCCCCCCCCACCCCCCCCCCCCCCCCCCCCCCCCCCCCACGCACGCACACGCACACACACACACACACACACACACACACACACACACACACACACACACACACACACACACACACACACACACACACACACACACACACACACACACACACACACACACATTTTTTCACGCTGTTGTTGTGTTCGGGGCATTTGATGGTTGAGTGGTTGTAAGAGTTGCATGGCTCGCTGGTTGCCAACGCCTAGGGCGAGGAATATGATGGTCGCAAGCAGTTGGAAGTTGGGGTGGTCAAAACCCACCGATTGTGCCTCAAGACGGGCCATTTCGAACCGAGTAAGGGTTACGTCGATTCGTTCTCCGTGAGGCACATGCAAGTCGATGAGCTGAATGCCTGAGGTGAGCTGGCGCTCATCTTCCAGGCGTTCGAACTTCATGCTTAGAAGGAGCATACTATATGTTACTGGGTCGGTGTGGACACCATCGATGTCCGCACCACAGGTTATGATGTCAGGTGGTACCCTCATGGCGAGTGTCCTCGCGAGGCCGCCCAGGCCGCGTTGTATGGCGGCTGCTTGGGCTTGTGGCGTCACGTCCACTCGTGCCGTTAAGCCACGCGTTGACCTCGTAGACGTAGTCGCGGAAGGGTACGTTGCCTTGGGGGTCCCAATATGGGCCATGTGTTTGCCCATCGGTGCTATTATCTCCTCGGCGCATGTGTCCGATTGCCGCCCCCAACGCAAACCATATGATGGCGAAGATAACCAACCCTAGGCTGTGGAGGTATGGGTGGTTGTCGGGCGCGTTGCCGCGCTGGGGTAGGGCTTGTAGCGCCTTGTCAAGTCTACGAAGCGCTTTCTCTTGCGGGTCTCTCCGCCTACGCTTCAAGTACTGCGCTGTTGGCGCGTTGCCGAGCGGTTGGTGGTAGCGTAGTGATGAAGCGTATATGGTACCAATGTTGTTGTCTAGACGTCGTACCTCTCGTGTTGCTTCTTGCTCTTGTATTGATCCTCGTAAATGTCGGTGGAATGGAAGCACAAGGTAGAGATTGGTCACGAGGATCGTGCCGGGTAGCGTGAGGATAAGACGAGCAAAAGCTGACCACACGAGAGTGCGGCCAGTTCCGCTACCAAGTCTGAAATGACTCTGGTAGGTCATATTGCATCCAATTCCATGTCGAAGGAATACAATATGGGGTGTGGATGAGTTAGATACGATAAGATCGATGTAGTGATCTTTCCAGCACATAGCGAATACCAAATCAAGTATCCGGGCAAATAGGGCGCGCGTGCCTTGAGCCACAAGGCAGCGACGCGCAGGCTATACTCCCGTTTGCATATAACATCTCCCAATAAGCTACCCTTAAAGTCTGATGCTCTCTCGGGGAACTCTCTCGCTGTCCCGTATTGAGGCCTTGCAGATCTTGGAGCAGCATGCGGCCTGTTAGAACGTTCGCAAACTCATAGTTTCGATCTTCATAGCGTATAAGACGACCCAAGAGGCCCACAAGGCCCGCCCGAAGGATCCCCGAGGCCCTCAAGAGCTTCCCAAAGGCCCCCAAGAGGCATCCGAGAGATGCCCAAAAGGGGAAATGCTAACTCCAAGTGAAGCCCTCGATCCAAAGATTGCCTCCAAGAGCTCGCAGGCCCCCAAGAGGGGCCCAAAGAGCCCCCAGGAGGCCCCGAAGAGGCCCCCACCGAGAGGCATCCGAGAGGCCTGTGGTCCACGACTCAGGCACGGTTGCAGGTTGGGCAGAAGGCTACCAAATACAGTGCGGGCGCGGTCGCAAGAAACCCTCGCAAGAAACGCAACCCTGAGAACCCGCGCGCGAGGCTCACCTGAGGGGAAACCTGGAGCACCCTGAACGCAGCAGCTCCTTCAACTGCTGCGGGAAGTCACCGCGCAGCGCGAGGAGCGAAGAAACCCAGGATACCCTGACGAAAGGCATATGGTTTCTTGATGCGCGCCCCCGCTGTATGCCGCCCATGTAGGCTTACCGCAGGGGTGCATGGCGTGCCGAGCTTCAGGTAGACGCCGACTTGTGCAAACAAAAACACAAAATGCCTTCGGCCCAGTGCGCCGACCACCTGGAGAGCCTCGAAAAAAGGTGCCTCCCGACAGCTTTGAAGGGGCCCACAAACACACAAATACATACACACAACTAACAGGAATCCCCATATCTTCTGGGTTGCTGTCTTCCCCCCTACTTCCAATATTTTCCCAGATTTTCCTGGGAGTCGACGATTGATTGCGTCTGTGTGCTTCTTTTCCTCCCGACGGCTTCCCGCCCCGTAAGGACCCATGAGCTGCCTGGTCGGCCTTCGCGCTCCAGACGGCCGAGAGATGGCCTCCAAGACGGCCAATATTGTCCCCGGGATGGCGACGATGGCCCGAAAAGGGCCCAAGATGGCCCCAAGATGTCTCCAAAATGGGCCGAGATGCCACCAAGATGGCTCAAGACGGCTTCGATGTCCCCTACGGCGGCCTACGGGGCCTTCGAGACGGCCCAATAGACCTCGAGAGGACCTCCAAGAAGGCCCGAACAGGCCAGAATCAATGATGCTGCCCGGGTGTTTGACAGATGCTGGAGGTTGCAAATGGTCGGCTCCTACCAGCCTAAGATGGCCCCAGAGGTCATCAAGATGGCCAAGAAAGCATCCCAGACGATCCCCTGACAGCCCACGAGGCTCCTCAGTCGGCCCCGAGGTGCCCCCAGAAGGCGCAAGAGGTCTCCCAGACGCCACAGTTGGCCTCCAAGAGGCCCAAGAGGTTTGTTGTTGTTTAGTCATGGTAGACAGCGGGCCACGACACGCAGCCATGATGTGTCATGTCTCAAGGCGGTGCCTAACGGCAGCAGTCCGCGCGTGAAGATGTGCACAAAAGCGTGCCTGTGGATCCATGCTGGCTGCACTGTCCTTCCACACAGACGAGCCGCTTGTAGACCAAACTAGATGGAAGAAGCAGCACAGAATTCCATTGGACTCATGTACGAGCGATCGAAGATAAAACAATGTACAGCCTCACTGTACCTCGCTCACGCACGTCGAGGACAAACCTAGTTTTACCCAGAGTGACGTGAACCATGGCAAGCATTACATGCCTCCGCGCAGGCGCAGCACCAGGTGAAGCGTCGACTCCTTCTGGATGTTGTAGTCCGAGAGCGTGCGCCCGTCCTCCAGCTGCTTGCCGGCGAAGATCAAGCGCTGCTGATCAGGAGGGATGCCCTCCTTGTCCTGGATCTTTGCTTTCACATTATCGATTGTGTCGCTGGCCTGATAGGTGTGTAGATGAGGCAAGATGTCGGTGCGAAGCACGGTCTCACACCCCAAACAACAAAAAAACAAAAAGGGCTGACGAGCTCGATAGAACTCCGCCCTGTCCGACTCTACCGGCACAGGTGGCCGGAGCCTGAGCGTGCAAGTGCGAGCGACTGGAAGGTCGCCGAAATTTCTTTGAGCAGCGCCAACTGCACGCAGAAGGCGACGAGGATCGCGGAGACAAGGGCGTAATGTAGAACACCACGCCACGAAGTCCTGTCCCGTTCGACCGGCGCCGAACGGCCACTGTCCGAGAGTAACGCCGACTGCACGCAGACGGCGTCGAGGAGCGAAGAGAAGAGTGGAAGAACACGCCTCCCCGGAAGCCATGCCCCGTTCAGCCGGGCAGAATACTCCAACCAACGGACGCCGAACGGTCAATGTCCGAGAGGAGCGCCGGATGGCGCCCCAGATGAAGAACGCGAAATTGAGGAAGATCACGCCTTGTCTCAAGTCTTGCCCAAGCCGGCCGGCCGGGGAAGGTGAATCCCGCGGTGGCCGGCCAGCCTTCCCAGGGCACCTCGTGAAAGGCGGTGTGTGCGCCCCGCCGGCGGAGCCAGGACGGTCCCTGGAGAAAGCCATGCCGCTCTGGACATCCGTCGGGCCAGGAAGAAGAGAGGTAGAGTCCAGCCCAGGGCCGGCTGCTGTCCGTGCGGTCATTGCCGCTGCCATCTAGAAATGGCCCGAGTCCGGCAGGCATACTTTGTGAAAACCTGCAGGTACGTGTTGTTCGTGTAGAAATACTGTCGAATTCTTGCGGTGCTCCCGGCTGGGAGCAGGAAATACTTTGCCAAGACAACCTCTAGCGCTTCAATGCCGAAGCATCGAAGCCCAACCACACGGCGAGGACGCGTTGTCATGGTGGTCTGTGTCGCTGGCCTCCACATCCAGGGTGATCGTCTTACCAGTCAGCGTCTTCACGAAGATCTGCATACCGCCGCGCAGGCGCAGCACCAGGTGAAGCGTCGACTCCTTCTGGATGTTGTAATCCGAGAGCGTACGCCCGTCCTCCAGCTGCTTGCCGGCGAAGATCAAGCGCTGCTGATCAGGAGGGATGCCCTCCTTGTCTTGGATTTTTGCTTTCGCATTATCGATTGTGTCGCTGGCCTCCACATCCAGGGTGATCGTCTTGCCTGTCAGCGTCTTCACGAAGATCTGCATACCGCCGCGCAGGCGCAGCACCAGGTGAAGCGTCGACTCCTTCTGGATGTTGTAATCCGAGAACGTGCGCCCGTCCTCCAGCTGCTTGCCGGCGAAGATCAAGCGTTGCTGATCAGGAGGGATGCCCTCCTTGTCCTGGATCTTTGCTTTCACATTCTCGATTGTGTCGCTGGCCTCCGCATCCAGGGTGATCGTCTTGCCAGTCAGCGTCTTCACGAAGATGTGCATACCGCCGCGCAGGCGCAGCACCAGGTGAAGCGTCGACTCCTTTTGGATGTTGTAATCCAAGAACGTGCGCCCGTCCTCCAGCTGCTTGCCGGCGAAGATCAAGCGTTGCTGATCAGGAGGGATGCCCTCCTTGTCCTGGATCGTTTTCACATTATCGATTGTGTCGCTGGCCTCCACATCCAGGGCGATCGTCTTGCCAGTCAGCGTCTTCACGAAGATCTGCATACCGCCGCGCAGGCGCAGCACCAGGTGAAGCGTCGACTCCTTCTGGATGTTGTAATCCGAGAGCGCGCGCCCGTCCTCCAGCTGCTTGCCGGCGAAGATCAGGCGCTGCTGATCAGGAGGGATGCCCTCCTTGTCCTGGATCTTTGCTTTCACATTATCGATTGTGTCGCTGGCCTCCACATCCACGGTGATCGTCGCTCGAGGCACAAGACCACGTGGCATGCAAGATGCTGGTCAGCCGGGGACGGCGTACAGTAGCAGCAAGTAGGTTGCGATGAAGATCCGCGAGAATAATGACAACATGATGATGTGAAACAAAGTCAAGAAAATCAACATGCTGATGCAAAGCAAGGTCAGGAAAAAACTCGGAGGCCTGCGTTGGAGGGACCACCTCCGCGGAGGCCGACCCCCCCTGCCCCCGTGAGGGCCTGGACTGCCGCCGCCTGGGGCCGGGGCCCCCGAAGAAGGAGGCGACGGCAGTCTGGTCACCAACATATCTGATATTTGACCACCACGGCCTCCAACTCATGGTGGTGCTCCAGCTCGCGCCAGTCGCTTGCGTTCTGCCTCCCGCTGTCCAGCGGTCATCGCCCGTCCGTCGCAGTTCAGCTCGTGGCGCACAAGGGAGCCTGGCTTCGTCGATGATACCCCGTTGCAGTTGCGGCAGAAGAACTTGGGCACACCCTCCACAATGGCTTGTCGATGCGGGCCTAGCGCACCAAGATCGGCCCTCGATCGTAGATGGCTCCGCTGCGGAACAGCTGGTGCGGCACCACCTGCTGGTGGCGGATGCTTCGCTAGCATGTGCGTGGCCAGACCGCTGGCGTTGCGGGCACAGAAGTCGCACTGTGGGCAAAGATGGTTCCCGGCACCGCCACGAGATGCTTGTGCTCGTTGTTTCCGGCTGTCCCGATACGCTGCTCGAGTCTCCTCCGCCGAACCCCGACATGTTGCCTCATGATTCCCGCGGGCCTGGCTAGAAGAGAAACTCGCGCTGCATCCACTCCGGCGGCACGGCCACGGTAAGGCACCCCTGTGGAAATGATTGCAGTGAAGCACCAGGCCTCTCGCTGACTTGCACTTCTTATGGCACTCGGCGCAAACGTGTTCAGCAGCGGGCTGGCCGGCCAGGCGTGCTCCTGGAGCCGGCAGTAGCTCACCTGCCTTGTCCTCGTGCTGCCCGTGCTCTTGTAATCGACGACCCAGCTCCTTCCACCGCTGGCGGTCCCCAGCTACGAGCTGCACTGTGTTTTCGGACACGTCAGCGTCCAACTGCGTCACTCTCTCCACCAGTCCAGCCAAGTACCGGGCATACGTGAGGCGCCCTGCGCCGCGCGCCTCCTTCCCCTCGCGTGGGATCCAACCGCGCAGCGCGACTCGATGGGCGCAGGTCGGGCTCATCCGAAGAATATGGCCGTACCAGTCCCAGGCCATGCGCTCCACGTCGCGTCGAAGCCGATGGACCCCCAGGCGCTCTCTCACTGCCTGCATGGACGTCTTGGCGCCCTGCATCCGTCGGAGGTTGGTGCGAGCAAGATAGCGCCAGCATCTGCCCACGAACATCTGCATCCTTCCGGAATCCCTGCTCGTGAAAGGACGGCCTTTCACAGAATATAGTAAAGTCGACTGCACTGTGGCCTTCACAATGTGCACCTAGTCACGGATCGGGAGCAAGCTGCCCTTCAGCCGGCCGCGCGCCACTGCCATGCTGAGGCTGCCCTGCTGAGACGCTGCTTCGTGTCAAAGCCGTTGTCCAAGCACGCGCCGAGAACTCGCATCTTGCCGCTCTCCGGGTCTCCGAAGATAATGGTCTCTCGTTTGTCCTCGTTCTCATTCTCACCGAAACGGCCCAGGCAGTCGACCACCGCCGTGTTCCCAGTCCGCTGAAGCTCCCTGCGCCTGCCCAGCAACGTCGTGTCATCGGCAAACTCAAGATCGTAAAAATGAAGAACGCGGGTGCCATGAGCTCGTAGTTTTTCGTGTTCTGGGGCCCGCAACCGGAGATCAGGCTTCCATGCCCATGGTATTCCCACCGGCGGTCCCTGTGCTGGCGAACTCTTCCTCGTCCTCCTCCTCGGTGTCCTCCTCGCCTCCGTGCGGTCTTCCCGCGCTTGGCGCATTGCCTCATCATGCGCGCAATTGAAGGCAACGGTCGATGTCGCACACCCTTCTCGCACGCCACGTTTCGGCACATATCCACTTGACATCTCTGCGCCCAGTCGCACCTGGTAGCCCGTCAAGTCACGCATGGCCTGCAAATTGCGGATCACGATCGGCCCCGAGCCGCGCTTCCGGAGAATGGTCCAAAGAGTCGGGCGTGAAGTGCGCGGATATGCTTTGACCAAGTCCAATGAGGTAGCTATGTAGTCGTCGCCCTCCTCGCTGCCTGGAGCCCGGTCCTTGCGGCGCAATTCCGCCGCCTGCTCGCGGATCCGCCCCGTAACCATGATGACGTCCTCCGTGGAACGACCACGCCGGAAGCCCCACTGGCGGTCGGAGAGCGCCGAGGCCGCCTCAGCCCATCGGTACAACCTCTTCATAACCAGCCGATCGTGAATCCGAGAGACGTAGCTGAGAAGTGTGACGCCGCGGTAGTTGTTCTTGTTCTGGGCCAGCTGCGCCGACCACCCCTTCTTTTTGTACAAGGGCACGGTCGCTCCCGACAGTACCTGCGACTCGCGCTGCCGCTCGTCCAAGGGAAGATGCCACAGTCGTCGCACGACGTCCCGCACAGCCCCCCACGTGCCGGCAGAAACACATCTGATATATTCCATGCGCGCCTGGTCACCGTCCGCCGCCGTGCACTTCACGCCCTTCATGACTACGTCGATTTCGTCATCGTCGGGCTCCTCGTCCATGGCTGCCGCTTCCGCCGGGTTGCCCCCCATAGGAACTCGTCTCATACTGGCTTCATCGGCGGGGCACTCGTCCTCCTGGATGGCCGCCAGGTGGTCCCGAAACGCCTCCGCCGTGAAGAACTCCCGCTTCTTGTTCCGCTTCGCACTCCGCAAGCCGAGCCGTCTCAGAAGGTGCCAAGTGGCCCAGGAGTCGTGTCTCTCAGCTGCTAGGCGGTGTTCTTCCAGAACGGCATTGTACCATTCCTTCTCCCACTGCCGCTCGGCGTGCTTAAGGTCGCGTCGAAGCCCCCGGTGCTTGATGCGGCGCCGCGCTGCTTCCTCCGCCGGGGCCGCACGCAGCCATCGCCAACTCGCTCTGAGCTCACGATTCTTCTGGCGGCGTTCCTCCGCATGTCTGCGCAGCCACGGCCTGGAGCTGAAGGGCGGCTCCCGGCCAACGATGCTCTCCGCCGTCTGCACTAGCATGTGTGAGATATCTTTCCACGCGGGATGTGCCTCCCGCTCCATGCACTCCTGAGTCGCGACCGTGAATTGATTCTGCAATGCCACTGCCGCCTCCGACTCACCTTGCATGCGCTCGACGGCCAACCTGGTATGAGTGTAGGGCCTGCGCTGGGGGACGCCCCCCAGTCCCTGGATGCGGGCAACCTTCGGCAACTGGTCTGTCCACAACTCCTCAGAGATGGTTCGAGCGCTGCGGACGGTCGCGCTGCGCTCTGATGCTCGACCCCAGAAGAAGTCCAACTCATACCAAACATGTGTGCGACCCCCAGTCCCTGGATGCGGGCGACCTTCGGCAACTGGTCTGTCCGCAACTCCTCAAAGATGGTTCGAACGCTGCGGACGGTCGCGCTGCGCTCTGATACTCGACCCAAGAAGAAGTCCAACTCATACCAAGCATGTGTGCGAGGATTCCGCCAGGTCCCTCGTCGTCGTTGCTGGAAGAACGTCGCCCAAAAGCAGAATCCCAATTCCTTCGCCCAAGCCTCGAGTCGAGGTAGGGCGGCGGAGCCTCGGCCCAACCCGAACGGTCCTGGCACCCTGTCCCCAGCCACGTCAAACACACCTTCATCTGGAATCTCGTCGGCGGCCCCGAGGTCCGCATTGAAGTCGCCACCGAGAACCAGCTTATGGGATGTGGGCACCCGCCGGAGATCCGAGGCCAGAGAGTCTAAGAAGCTCTCCCGTTCCGCTTGCAATCCCCAATGTGGAGCATACACTGCGTATAAGCAAAAACCGCCAACAAGAACTCTGGAACCCAACGGAGTGCGACAGCTACGACTTCCTTCATGTCTCCACTGCTTCGCCAAAGTGGGCGCCAACAGCACCCCCGTCCGACGGCCATGCACCAAGAGCCAGGAGTTCAAGTCCATCACGCTCGGGGCATCCGAGTGCAGGTCAGCCACCAATACAGCTTGCCACCGGCGCCGCTTCGCGACATCGATCAGGGACTCGAGCAGCTCAAGTCGCGGCCGTGCACGGGCATCGCCTGGACGTTCCACGTCGCAATGCTCACCGCGCCCTGGCCCTCATCCTGCTCCCGCTGGGCTCGATCAATACGTTGCTGCCGCATGATGCCCCTCCTCCTCATCCGCTTCCGGTGTTCTGGGACGGCGACCTGGCGGAGCCATCTCTGTCGGCCCCCAGGA
Source organism: Prorocentrum cordatum (assembly GCA_963575745.1). Lineage (NCBI taxonomy): Eukaryota > Dinophyceae > Prorocentrales > Prorocentraceae > Prorocentrum > Prorocentrum cordatum. The sequence goes on from CAUYUJ010006646.1 coordinate 225,423, forward strand.
GGGGATCGATCTTCTGCTCGTGCTCGTCGACCGTGCTCGCAAAGACGACGAAGCTTGGGAGGGGTATCGTCCAGCGAACTCGGAGTCCACCTTGCCTGCCTCGCTGCTCGCTGTCTGATCTGCTCCTCTCGCCACCATGATGTCCGCCCCCTCGAAGCCTGAGTAAGATTCGAATCCCGAACGGGTCGGCAAGCTCCGCCCGGGACCGTCGCCACTGCCCGTGACGCCGCGGCTGCATCCACGAATAATGCCAACACCGCGACCACCAACAGCGCCGCTCGCGCATGCCGTGGCCCCGAAAGACCACCGCTCAGCGAGGCTGAGCGCGGCTTTGTCGCTGCTCGCATCCCGAGGGACGCGGCGCGCTTCCACTGGGACCCCACGAGGAGGGTCGCACGAGACTCTGTCCCAGTCAGGGTGATCGTCTTGCCTGTCAGCGTCTTCACGAAGATCTGCATGCCGCCGCGCAGGCGCAGCGCCAGGTGAAGCGTCGACTCCTTCTGGATGTTGTATATATACCGCCCGCGACGCCCAGACCTGGGCTAGGGGCGCTCCTCCGGGAGAAAAAAAGAAAAAGGAGGGGAGGAAGGAACACGAGGAGGAGCATTACAAACCTAAGAAGAAACTAGTACTGGCACGTCCAATCGATCCCTGGACGAGTCTGCGAAAATGCGATGGCCACGGCGCTCCGGGGGCCTAGGGCCGAGCGCCCGTGCACGCCACAACGGCCGCGTGCAATCCTGAGGACAAAACTTCAGCTACCAAGAGGGGGGCCTCTTGCAGACGCAATAAAAACAAGTTGTTTTGAGTTCGTGGTCGGCTGCGAACGAGAAACATGCAAAACTCTGCAGAAGAACGCTGGGAATGGTGGCCGGAGCCACGGTATTGGCCCCCTGGTGGACGACCCGGGAGAGCAACAGCAGCAGGAGGCACGAGGAGGGGACACCCGAACCCAGGACGAACCCAGGGGACGGGGGAGGAGGGGAAGAGAGGGCGAGAGCAGCGGGAAGGGCAGAGCAAGAGAAAGACCCCAGGCGACAGCCCGGAGGACGACGCAGCAACAGCAGCAGGAGGACGACGCAGGACGGCGGAGGAGAGGGGGGAGGACGACACCGCCATATGGGGACGCGTGCAATTAAGACTGATCCAATCACACACATTCACATGCTGACCAATCGCACAACGACATTCACATGCTCTCTGGCCGTGCCGGAAACTAGTGCAGGCGCGCAATTAAGACTGATCCAATCACACACAGAACATTCACATGCAAACCGGCCGTGCCGGAAACTAGTGCAGGCGTGCAATTAAGACTGATCCAATCACAGACGTATTCACATGCATGCTCTGTCGGCGCTGTGATCACTCAGCCGCCGCCAGTGCGGCCAGCGCGGCCCGGGCCGCCCTGGCGGCTCGCCGGCCTCGCCTGCTGCTTCTTCTGGGCGCCCGGGACTGGCAGGCCCGCAGCAGCGGCAGCCTCCTTGGCCAGCTTCCCTGGCCTCCCGGAAGCAGCGTGGAAGCAGAGCTCGCCGTAGCTGAAGGGCTGGAGGTCGAAGCCGAACACCTGGGCGCACTTCGCCGCGGCATCCGTGAACCGGAAGTCCAGCGTGCACCTCCAGACCTTCTGCTGCTTCTTGGTGCCGTTCAGGTTGACCTCCTCCTCCACGGGCTCGTCCCCGTGCATCCAGACGCCCTGCAGCGTCGCCACAGCGTCCACGGCGAACGCCCCGGCCACGCCCTCCCGCGCCAAAGCGGACTTGCCCGCCTCTGCGGCCGCGTCAGCACGCTTCTTGAGCTCTGCCAACACCAGGTTCCGCAACGTCACCTTCCACGCGCCAGCCTGCCGGTTGGCTGCCGCAGCTGCGTTGTCCGCAGCCGCGCTGGCGTCCAGGTCGCGAAAGACGCGCCGGGACTTCGCCGAACCCCTGGCGCTCGCCTGGCCCTCGTCCGCGCTCACGAAAGCCTCGTCCTCCCCCGACCGCTCCACCCGCTGCAATTCCTTCTTCTCCTTGTGCGCCGCGAACGCACCGGTCACTGCAGCCAGGAGAGCGCCACGGAAGGGAGAGCGCCACAGGTCAGAGCATGATTGTCGTTGTATGCTGGGCAGGAGGACCACCGCGGCGACCAGCGCCACCACGGCGACCAGCACCACCACGGCGACCAGCACCACCACGACCAGCACCACCACGGCGACCGGCACCACCACAGCGACCAGCACCACCACAGCGACCAGCACCACCACGACCAGCACCACCACGACCAGGAGGACTACCACGACCAGCACCACCACGGCGACCAGCACCACCACGGCGACCAGCACCACCACAGCGACCAGCACCACCACGACCAGCACCACCACGACCAGGAGGACCACCACGACCAGCACCACTACGGCGACCAGCACCACCACGGCGACCAGCACCACGACTACGCACCACCACAGCGAAGTGCACCACCACGGCGACCAGCACCACCACGACCAGCACCACCACGGCGACCGGCACCACCACAGCGACCAGCACCACCACGACCACCACGACCAGGAGGACTACCACGACCAGCACCACCACGGCGACCAGCACCACCACGGCGACCAGCACCACCACAGCGACCAGCACCACCACGACCAGCACCACCACGACCAGGAGGACCACCACGACCAGCACCACTACGGCGACCAGCACCACCACGGACCAGCACCACCACGGCGACCAGCACCACCACAGCGACCAGCACCACCACGACCACCACCACCACGACCAGGAGGACCACCACGACCAGCACCACTACGGCGACCAGCACCACCACGGCGACCAGCACCACGACTACGCACCACACAGCGGCGAGCACCACCACGGCGACCAGCACCACCACGACCAGCACCACCACGGCGACCGGCACCACCACAGCGACCAGCACCACCACGACCAGCACCACCACGACCAGGAGGACTACCACGACCAGCACCACCACGGCGACCAGCACCACCACGGCGACCAGCACCACCACATGCGACCAGCACCACCACGACCAGCACCACCACGACCAGGAGGACCACCACGAGCGACCAGCACCACCACGGCGACCAGCACCACGACTACGCACCACCACAGCGACGAGCACCACCACCACCCGAGGCTGAGTCTGAGCGTTGTATCTCGAGACTGGTCAGTAGCCCGTCCTCCCACATTCGCTCATCATGATGTATGTTGTTGTGTACTACGGCACCGTGCATCCGTCATGTGGGGGGAAGGGCCTACGGACATCTTTGTTGTGTTGCTTGTACATGCGTGTGTGGGTGCATGGATGGACGTGCATCTGGCCGCACAGGGTTCGAGGGCCTCTGCTTCTGCGTGTGTTTGCAGCACAACACTGACCAGTCCTGCCGCCATGCCCCTGTCCATGGCCGATGTGGAGCGCCGCCTCGCCGCCCTGGAGGAGGGACAGAAGAAGACGACCGCTCTGGCGCTCGCCACCGACAGGGACCTCCAGCGCGAGCGCGCTCGTCACCAGGTCATCGTGCACTTCTGGATGTTGTAATCCGAGAGCGTGCGCCCGTCCTCCAGCTGCTTGCCGGCGAAGATCAAGCGCTGCTGATCAGGAGGGATGACCTCCTTATCCTGGATCTTTGCTTTCACATTATCGATTGTGTCGCTGGCCTCCACATCCAGGGTGATCGTCTTGCCTGTCAGCGTCTTCACGAAAATCTGCATGATGCTTGATATCGAATTGGACCTGGGCACGAGGTGGACTAATCCGCTCCAAATCTTGCACCCCCTCGAGCCAAAATGGCTACGGAGTGCCCCGAGACGGTTTCAGACGGCGTCCGACGGGCCAGGACCGTCCTCAGACTGCCAAAGAGCCTCCCACGGAGCCTCCAAACACACCAAAGAGGCCCAAGGAAACCCCCAAGACATCTCCCAGGGCGCCCAAAGAGAGCCGCAAGAGGCTCCCAACAGGCCTCCTCCTCCTCCTCCTCCTCCTCCTCCTCCTCCTCCTCCTTCTCCTATTACACGTCCTCCTCATCACCATCATCATCATCATCATCATCAGCATCATCATCAGTATCATCATCATCATCAGCATCATCCTCGTCAGCTTCATCATCATCATCACCACCACCATCATCATCAGCATCAGCCTCATCATCATCAACATCATCAGTATCAGCATCACCATCATCATCACCATGGTCAGCATCGTCATCATCGGCATCGCCCAAACCACCATCATCATCATACTCATCATCATCATCATCAGCACCATCATCAGCATCATCGTCAGCATCATCATCATCCGCATCAATATCAACATCATCAGCTGCATTATCACCATCAGCTTCATCATCACCACCACCACCACCATCATCCGCATCATTATCAAGAGCATCACCATCACCATGGCCAGCATCAGCATCCACATCATCAGCATCATCATCACCACACTCATCATATGCATCATCAACAGCATCACCACAAAGATAAATCTCATCAGCCGCATCACCAGCCGCATCATCAGAAACATCATCATCATCATCAACAGCATCAGCATCATCATCGTAAGTATCATAGTCATCACGATCATCATCAACAGCATCGTCCGCATCAGCATCATCACCATCATCGTTATCACCACCAGCCTCATCATCATCACCACCACCACCATCACCATCATTATCGTCATCATGAGCATCAACAGCATCATCAGCTTCATCGTCATCATCACCGCTATCATCAGCACAATCATCATCAACAATCACCATCACCATAATCATTTGCATCACCATCAGCAGCAGCAACATTATCGTCAGCCTCAGCATCCTCAGCAACATAATCAGTATCAGCATCACCAGCATCATCAGCAACATCATCATCGCTATCACCAGCATCAGCATCATCACCATCACTATCATCATCATCAACACCATCACCATCAACATCGTCATCCGCACCATCACAATCATCACCAGCATCATCAACATCATCACCATCATCATCATCACCAGCACCCTCAACATCGTGTTAATGTTTATTTGTTCTTTCTCTGTTCCCCGAAGGGTTTCAACATCCGCTTGGGGAGCACATCGTCCGCTAGCTTCGCCGAGCTCTGGCCGCAAAGTTCGGCCACAGACGCGCTTCCAAAAGGCAGGAAGCGGCGGCGGTTCGCCGACGGCGTGCTCGATCCGCTGCCCCATTTGCGCGTCGATAGCTGCTGGGGCTGGCGTGGTCAATGTGTCGTTGCGTTGAATGGATGTCTTGTTGTTCTGGATCAGCACTAGGTCGGGCAAATCCTCCTACAGGCGGGCGTTGAACGAGAATTATGCTAATGGAGTTCCCCACCTAAAGATATGAACGGTTCCGTGGGACCCATGGGGTACGACAACATCAACACGAAAGAAAAGCTTATCGAACGAGTAAGTACGCACGAATAGGACAGACGAGCGAAAGGAGGAGGGAGGACAGGTGCTCAGGAAACGAAGCCTTGTAAAAAACACGGTTCCTTGATACCCCCTCGCTCTGGCGGGGCCCCGCTGGAAGGGGGGAGGGCTACGAAACCTGGTCAAGAGCAATGCTTTCCGCGACCCTCCTCGTTCAAGCGCGGCCTCTCTGGAAGAGTGGAAGGGGGGGGCGCGAATGCGCGTAAACTGGATTGTTTTCCGATACCCCCCAGGAGGAGGAGGGGGAGGAGGAGGGGGGGGGAACAGGATAGGATGGATGGTGATGAAGAGCAGCAGCAGCAGGAACCGCAGCAGGAGCAGCAGCGGGGGGATGGCCAGGAGCATGATCATGAAAAGGAGGAGGGTCGGTCGGGCGGGCGGGCGAGTCGCCCAGGCGCCCAAGGTCCGATTCGTGAGGTTGGTCTGGGTGGTATCTTTGTCCTCGTCCTTCCTTCTCCTCTTCCTCCTCTGTCTTCGCCCTCGTCGGTGTCGTAGTCGTCGTCGGCAGCGTCGGCGTCGCCGTCTTTCTCAGGCGGGTCCTAAAAGGCGGGCCCTGAAGTATGGATTACCATCGCTTCGGCACGCATGTACCCCTCCTCCTCCTCATCCACCTCCCCCTTATCTTCCTTCGCTTGTTCTTCCTCTGCCTCTCCTTTCTCCTCCCCCTCCTCCTCATCCCGCGAAATCCTGAGAAAGAGTGACCGGGGCAGGCTTGTGCCAAATGGCGTCGGCAACTAGTCACCACCAGCACGTTCTGCTACCCTTGCCGCAGCACGTGCGAACGCCCCCGTACGGCCGAAAACGCAACAGGGAGATGGCAAATCACAACTCAGGAACTAGTCAGGGTTGTGCAAGTCGGTGAACGACACGAACTAGCAACCTCCTCGCTCAGACGGGGCCTCCCTGGAGGGGTGGGAGGGGCACGAAACCATGTAAATGGCATGGGTTTCCGATACCCTCCTCGCTCAGGCGGGGCCTCCCTGGAGGGGTGGGCCACTCAGGATGTGGGGAAGCACGAAACCATGTACATAGTATGGGTTTCCGATACCCTCCTCGCTCAGACGGGGCCTCCCTGGAGGGGTTGGAGGGGCACGAAACCATGCAGATAGTACGGGTTTCCGATGCCCTCCTCGCTCAGGCGGGGCCTCCCTGAAGAGGTGGGAAGGGCACGAAACCATGTAAATAGTATGGGTTTCCGATACCCTCCTCGCTGAGGCGGGGCCTCCCTGAAGAGGTGGGAAGGGCACGAAACCATGTAACTAGTATGGTTTTCCGATACCCTCCTCGCTCAGGCGGGGCCTCCATGGAGAGGTGGGAAGGGCACGAAACCATGTAAACAATATGGTTTTCCGATACCCTCCTCGCTCAGGCGGGGCCTCCCTGGAGGGGTGGGAGGGGCACGAAACCATGAAAATAGTATGGTTTTCCGAAACCCTCCTCGCTCAGGCGGGGCCTCCATGGAGAGGTGGGAAGGGCACGAAACCATGTAAATAGTATGGTTTTCCGATACCCTCCTCGCTCAGGCGGGGCCTCCCTGGAGGGGTGGAAATTGTATTGATATGGGAGGCGGGAGGCGGGAGGGAGAAGGAGAGGATGTCTTGGGAAAACAAGAACTCTACTCAGGATGTGGGGAAATAGAAAATAGCCAAATGATATTCAACAATGATCGAACATAGTCGAAAACTTATCCCCAGACTATGTTGTAACTATTTTTATTTTTTCCTGTAGAGGTACAGGCCCGACTCAAGATCAGCAGCACCTTGCAGTCGCTTGCGTCCGACCGCTGCTGTGCCGGGATCGCGCGCAGCCTCGTTCAACAGCTGCGGCCACGGCTGCTGGTACCCAGCCTCGGCTCTGGGCTGCTGCGCTGGAACGCCAGCTGCTTGGAGCCGCGCAGAGAGCAGTCCGGCGATGGTCCGCCTCACCCGCCTCACCTCCCTCCTCCTACATCTGCCCACCCATCGTCCTCTGAAATAAATCTCGGGCAATTGCCCGTGACCCCCGAGAACAATGCCAGGCCTTTTCCGTCTGCGGTGCACTGCCGTCTCCCCTTGCTGAGGGTAGCTCGCCGTGCTGCAGTACTGCATGCCAGTGCTTGTGACCCCACGGATAGACCTGATGTTGCTCATTCTGTCGGGTTGCGGGGCGGGTGGCCCGATGACGTCACACCGTGGTATCCCGTCGGCATCCCAATGCTAATCCGTCGGTGCCCCTATGGTGTCCCCTTTGTGTCCCCATGGTGGCTTCCGATGTACAGGATGAGAAGGGTGCTAATTGTGCGAAGACCTCGCCGCGCGCAGAACAGTTGCTTGCTCGTCTTCGTTGACTGGGGCAGAACGCGCGTTTCCATCTGCCTTCTACGCTGGGGGGACATCCTGGCCCGGACCCACCACCGCTCTTGCCGACCTACCATGCAACATGGAACTGACCCCCAAGGAACCCCGAGAGCGCCATCGTGTTGGCTCTTGGCCTCTGATGGGCTCGGGCGTCGGGAACACAAGGGCGTGAACGCCTCGTTGCCGGAGATCTGCTGACCCGGGTCAATCCAGACCCGGGTCAATCAGGCCTTGCAGAATCCTTCAAGATCCTGCAAGATCCTGCACCCAAACCCGGGTTAATGCGAAGGATACTGCAAGATCCTGCAGGATCCTGCACCCAAGCACGGGTCTTTGCGGCCCTGGCCTCTGCAGGACCCTGCAAGATCGTGCTCACTAGCTGACCCCCGTTTGCATTGACCCCCGTGTCTGGAGCCCCGACGTTGACGCTCTCGCCGAGCTCGGGCTGCTGCTAACCAGAGAACCTCGCGTGGGCAGACAGGCGACGTAGGGAAACGAACTCTATATACACCGACGCTTTTCCCGACCCTGCGCTGAAATTCGCACAGGAGCTCGGATTCTGGTGTATACGGGATCCTGGTGTATACATGTTTCGAGGTTTCCCTTTCGGGGATGGACAGACCTCCCTTTAGTAAAACGTGGTTTAGTGAAAACGACTTCGGGCCCAAACCTGGCGGGCGCAAGCCTGGAAAATAACGGCCACGGCGCCCTCTCGAAAACCGAAAACGGACAATTCACTAATTAATCAACGTGTCACTGTTGGGGGTTCTGTCCACCCCCGACCCTTGAAAAACGGAGGAAAAGTATACACCACACCACCCCGACGTCGTCCCTGACCCTTAAAAATCGTGGGATTGAAAAACAACCCGACACTGGTGATGTATATGTTCCAGTTTGCGACGACGTGCACCTCGCAGAGTTTGGGCGTGGCTTAATGGGGGGGTCACAAATGGGGGGGTCAAAAAAGGTTCCCTTTCGTGCCCCTTTCGGGCCCCTCCAGAGCCCCAGGGGGCTCGTTTAGGTACCATTTGGGTACCTTTTCGGACCACACTCGCCGCCCCCCCATTTACGATCCCCCCATGACGCAGCGCCCAAAGAGTGGCCGGCGAGGACCCCCGGCCAGCCGACACGCCGCGCCGACGGGCGGCAGCGCCACCGGCATCGGCACCTCGGGGCTGCGCCGCGCCGCCGGCGCGGGCGGCGGGTTCGCGAGGGCGCCTCCCCTGCCTCTCCTCCCCGAGTCGCGGGGCGCGCAGGGAAGGAAGCACGGAGGCAAGGGGAGGGGGACGCAGGGGAGGAGCGGGGGGAGGGGGCGCACGGTCGGAATAAGGGGAGGGAAGCCCGGGGAGGGCGGGGGGAGCACGGAGGAGAAGGCACCGAGGCCCGGGAAGAATGGGGGGGCACCGGGGCAACGGGAGAGGGGCGCAGAGGAGGGGCGGGGGGAGGGCGCACGGTCGGAATAAGGGGAGGGGGCCTCCGGGAAGATGCCCCCGCCCCTGCCGTGGTGCAGGCATGTCCAGCTGTGAGAGCCAGTGCTGCGGATGGCCTCGGCATCCTCGCAGTCTCTGGTCGGCGTCGTCGCGATTCGATGGACGATCTGGGCGGGCGGACCTGCGAAATCGGGCAACCTTCTGTGCGAACCCTACCGCGGCGGGTCGACTCGTTCAAAGCACATGCGGGGGCGTTGACTGAGGCATGCTTGCTGCTGACTGAACTCATGCGGGAGCGTTGGATGTCGGAGACCCCAAAAATCTAGCCTGGACCTGTAGAGGTGAAGTTTCCATGAGGCGCCCTTCCAGCGACACTGGGCTTCGTGCCAGCGCAGCGCGGGGAGTTCCGTCTGCTCGACCCCCCTGACAAGGAGGGCCAGCTATGGTCTTGCTTGCCACAACGCTCAACCCGCCTCGTGGGGACGATCCTCGCCGACGGCACAGCCCTCCTCGGCGAACTCGGCATCAGTATCTTGCGCTGTGTCTCTGGGGGAAATTTGCCTGCGAGGGCCTTTCGTCGGGAGAGGCGCCCTCTGCTCATGACTTGTATACTCCTGCCAAGCTTGTAGACTCGCAGAAGTAACAACGCCGCCACAGGGCGCGCCAGCCTCTCCAACGACACACTTGGGCGAAGCGAGCGAGGAGCACGAACGGAGAGGACAGCCAGCGCGTACATCCGAGCGGCCTCAAGGTACACCAACATAACCAAAAACCCAATGCGACAGTCAGGACATGACAAAACACTGAGACGGATTATATACAACGTCATTTATGTCCAGAATGGCATTCCGACGTGTTGGCAGACATTGGACGAGCCTTCTGCGAGGAGCTGCCAGGGACATTAAGCAGCAGCCAGCTCCAATGCATACATAGCACGGTCGCTTGAGAAAGACAATGGAGGTGAGATACACTGTTCCAGCACTTCGACCCAACATCAACAGCATGAGCAATTCGGGCCGATGTCTGTTGAATGACGCGGGCAATCCGAGACTGAAGTATCTCTCGCTCGAAGCCGACACGGTGAAGCGACAGGGGCGGTCGCCACCACCTCCTCTCGAGCAGCCCAGGAGAGAGGTTCTCGAGCAGAGCGAAGACAAGAAGAACGTTGCAGAGACGGCTGCGGCTGAGACAAAAGTGGTGCGGTGCTGACCCCCACCGATGCCCTTCGGGCTCTCGGACCACCGCTCGCAGACCTGCGACCTCCCATCCAATCCCCTCCCTCCCCCCCATGTCACGCCTCACCGAGGGCGGAGGGCGGAGGGGGGGGGGTGGATTGGCCCGTGCAGCGACGGTCCCTCGAAAGCTTGGGTCGCTGAGGGATGCTCGGGGGGGATCATGGAGCGTCCGGAGAGCGCCCGGCGAGGCGCAGCAAGCGTGACGGGTGCCAGGGCGAACCCGGGATCCGCCGACTCGGGCCGCGCCCCCCGTCCCAACCCTCTCTTCCTCGTCGCCGCTCTCCTCTTCCCCCGCTCGCCCCGTCCTCCCTCTCCGCTTCTCGAGGGCGCGCAAGCATGGATTGGCGATCCGTGGATTTGGCGCGCGGTCGCCAGATCCATGGATCGGGGGAGGTGCCCTCCCCAGAATGCGGCCCGTGCCGCCTCGCTCGGCGGCGTAGATCCGCGATTTCCCATGGAAACGGGACCCGCCGCTGATCCGCGCCCCCTTGATCCATGATTGCGATCGCCTGACACTTCTTCCTCTCTCGAGCAGGGACCGACCGTCCCGGTATTTCTGAAGGCCTACCACGAAATGTTCTTAGAACATGGCCCGATGTGTTAAAACAAGACAGTCCCAGCCAGACCTGTTCTAATTCTAAGAACATTTCGTGCAGGCCACACGAGGCCCTCAAAACACTTGTTGGTGGGCCTAAGAGGCGAACCAGGACGCCCCGCCACTGCCTGACCCTCTCTCCCCAGCCCTGCAGGCCCAGCTCGACGTCCCCCCCGGGGAGTGGAGAGCGCCGCGGGTTTCGATTCCTCCGATCCGATTCGATTCGACTTCGATGGACTCCGATTCCGATTCGATTCGATTTCGGATTCCGATTTGGGGTCCGATTTCTTATTGGAGGCATACTAGCCTGCCGATTTCCGCCGATTCGACTTTTCCCATTTCGGCTGCCGATTTCCGCCGATCCGACTCATGTCGCTTGCCGATCCGATTTATCGATTCGATTCTGGGCCTGCGCGGGCGGCCGCCGCCCCCCGCCCCTCCGGGCTGCTGGCGCGACGGGTTCCGCCGCCCGGGGTGCGAGGGCCCCGCGCCGCCGCAGGGCGCGGCGAAGAGGGCGGGCGCGTCGTCCTGGCGCGCACGGGCCAGCGCGACCCTCCCCGCGTTCCCCTCGTCGCCTGTCGCTGGCTACAGCCAGACCAAGGATAGAAGAACACCCCTCAAGAACATGACACCCTACGCCGTCCAAAATGAAGAATATTCGAGGGTGCCCTCCGCAAAGATGCATAAGAACATCTGCCAAACACGAAAAACATTAAGGTACCCTCCCCGAGCCGACCTCGGTCTTATACCTCGGTCCGCCCGTGCTCCTCCTGCTGTACGGCAGGTTCGTGCCGTGCCGACCCCGGCGTTGGTTTTTGACACCGCAGGGATCGTTCAACCTTGAACGATCGGCCGCTGCCGCTACGTCCGATCGTTCAACGTCGATCGATTCTGGGTCGCCGGCGGCGTTCAAAATTGAACGCCGCTGGCGGGGTCGCCGCCGGTCGACACGACGCGAACCTACCGTACCCGGTTCCAGGGTCAAGTCGCCCCCCTGCGTTTTTCACATGTTTCGGTTGCCTGTTCCTTTTCGTTTTTTGGGGGTCGGGGCGTTCGTTTTTTTTTGGGGGGGAATGTGGGGTGGGGTGGGCGGGGCTCGGTCTGAATCGTTTGCGGCTCCGTTTGCGTACGGGTTTCTCGTGCGCCTGTGGGGCATGGCCAGCAGTGCGTCTGGGGCCTTGAGAGAGTGGGGAGGCGCCGATTGGTCACGATTTCGATTGAGCGACCCCTCGCACAGTCAGACGCGTGACCAGGGGGGTGGTTTGAAACCTTGGGGGGGGGGGGCGGAAAATATAAGAAAAAAACGTTGAACTTCCAACGTGTTATATATAGATACATATATATACGTATATATATATATATGTATGTATGCCCCCCCCCCCCCCCCAAACACCACACTCCATTCGTCCCCGTTGCCCCGTCCCCTCCTCCCCCCTCCTCCCCCAGTCCCCCCTTTCAGTCGCATTGCATAGACGTCGCATGCACTGCGTTGCAATCGCATTGCAACAGCCGCCTTATTGCACACTCCCTATTTCACTGTATTCCAATCGCATTGCGTTGCAATCGGGTTGCATTGCGTTGCAATCGGATTGCGTTGCATTGTACTGCAAATCGAATTCATCGCATGTGCCGCTTCGACATTGCAAATTACATTGCGATCGGATTGTATTGCTATGCCGGTGCGTACGGGTTCGGTGGCTGGTGCAGGGATTGGGGACGGATGGTCTTACATGGGAAGAAGAAGGAGGAGGAGGCGGAGGAGGAGGAGGAAGGCCCCCGAAGGCTTCAAGCATCCTTGCCTCTGCGGGTCCACGTGCAGCACCGTAGGGCACCAGAGCCGTCCTCTGCGGCCTTGAAGGGCCCCGAAGGCTTCAAGCGTCCTAGCCTGTGCGGGTCCACGTGCAGCACCGTAGGGCACCAGAGCCGTCCTCTGCGGCCTTGCGTCCTTGCCGACAGATAAAATAGGGAAGACAGCATGTGGGACCCCGAATACTCCACACCATCCTCCACCTCCCGCAGCCATTTTGGCCCGTGTTCCTATCGCTATCACTTTTACTGCTCAGCCGGCATATCGCGCGGGCTCGGCCGTGCATTGTGGACGCGACCACCGGGCACAGATATGGTTATGAGTGCGCCAATCCAGAGCGCCGGTGGGGGACAACAGGAACGGCCACCTTGGTGAAGGAGCCCCACGTGCGGTGCTTGTTGTGCCAACCAGCTGATGAGGTAGCGGGGCGGCGATCCCGCGGTCAGCGCGGGGCCCTCGTCAGAGTTCTTAGCAAACAAACGGTGGGCGAGAGGGAGGCCTGGCTGGCCCAGCTGGGCCCCGACACGGCGGAGGAGATCCGAGCTGCTGTCGGGGACGCCCGTCCTTGAGCTGCTCCCGTGGCTTCTGGTGCAGGTGCAGCCGCCGTGCATCTTCCTGCTGGAGGCCCTCTTGCTGGTGCAGGTGCAGCCGCCGCACATCCTCGTGCTGGAGGCCCTCCTGCTGGCCCTCCTGCTGGTGCAGGAGCTCGCCAGCGCATTCGTTTTTTTGCGCGCTTTCGCTTGCGCAGAACAAAAGTCAACAGGTATGGTGCTTCTGCCGACTCAGAGCTTCCATCGTTCTCCCTTGCCCCATCGTCCCCCGCCAAGTCCGCAGCCGCTGCCGTCACGTCGCCAGCCTGCAGCCGTTTTTTGCCCGAGTATTTCGGTCGCACACCGCCGCTCGGCATCGCCTGCTCATCTCCTCCCCGGGGCCATGGTGCGGGGCGACCAGTCTGCGGGCGTTGCTGCGCGGCACAAGGACCTGCGGGATTTCAAGCTCGCTCTGGACAGGGTGGCCTTCGTGAACAGGGCGCAATTTCTCCGGACCGTGAAATATGCTAGGATCGAAGACACCAGTCCATATCCGAATGTACCTTCAACTCGCGCACTGGTGTTCGCGCAGCACTTCGGCCTCGTTGAGAAAGAGTACTCCTGTTCGTGCTGCGGAGCAGATTACAGCATCTGTTACAAGAACAACCACGGCGTCCCTGGCTGGCGGTGGAGGGGCCCCCGTTACGACGACTCGTGCGCGGAATGCCAGGGCAAGGAGAAGCGCGTCGGCGCGGCGGGTTTCTTTGATGGTGCAGACGGAGCCAGCTGGATGGGCAAACTGGACGTCATGGTAACGTGTGTGCTCGGTTACGAGTACGGCAAGATAGAGGAAGAGGAGAGAGAGAGAGAGACGGAGCGCACCTCCCACAAGACCATCGATCGCTGGATCGACGACTTCCAGAAGGCCGCCTGCAATCACGTGGACGACTACCCCGTGGCCTTCGAGGCAAAGGTCCGCGGGCGGGCCGCGGCCGCGAAGAAGGGGGGCCGCGGGTCAAGGAAGCCCCCCATGAAGCGGCCCATGAAGAAGAAGGCCCCGATGAAGTCAAAGTTCGGGAAGCAGGCTCAAAGGAACGCGGCGCGCAAGAAGCGGGCGATCATGGCCGATGAGACGTTTCTCGACAAGGGGAAGAGGAGCAAACTCAACAAGAACGCTCGGCCAAAAAAGAATCAGGTCTTGCTGTGGGGGGGGCCGTGCTACAAGGAGACCCGGAAGCCTTTATCTTCCGCGTGCTGGACCATCCCGAGAACGCCCTGGACGGCCGCCCCCGCGGCGCGAAGGAGATGGCTATGAACCTCAAGCCGATCGGGCTCAGGAAGGACGACATTTTCGTGAGCGATAAGTGGGGGGGCACCGTGGCGGCCGTGAAGAAGATCCGCACGGAGAATGGCTGGCCGCTCAACAAGCCCCCGCACGAGATCGTGAATCATAGGGAGGGGGAGATTGTCAACTCCAAGGGCTGCGCAACAATCAAGGAACACGGAGCCCCTCCCCGACGAAAAGGGTTCCTTCTTCAGGGCCCCGACCGTACAGCGTGCCCTCACATCTGGAGCACGCGCGGGAGCCCCGCGACCACTCCGCGGTGGTGTGCGGCAGGGGCGCCGGGAGTGCTCTCACATATCGCGCGCGCGCAGGGCGTGCACGCTGCCTCCGCATCTGGAGCCTGCGCGGGCGCCCCACGACCACGCCGCAGTGGTTCTGACAAGGAAGGCGAGGGTGCCTTCAGATTGCTTGCTGCGCTCAGGCCAGCCACCCCTGCTTAAAATCAAAAAAAAAACTTGACCTCCAGATCTCGAGCATACGTGGGCGCCCCGCGGCCACTGTGCAATCGTTTTTGATAAGGACGGTGGGGGTGTCCTCATATAGCTTGCTAGGCGCAGGCCAACCGTCCCTGTCTAAAATTCGCCGGCCCAACGGGCCAGAGGCGTGCTAAGATCTCCGGTAACTGGTTAACAATTCTCTAGTTCGCGCGCGCGGGGCGGCCCCTGGGGGTCCCCGGACGAAAAGTACCCCGGGCGGGTCCCGGCTGATCCCCGGGCGACTCCACCAGAGCGCTCCATGAGCGCACCAACAGGGCTCCGAGACGTCCCCGAGAGCCCAAAGAACGGCCAAGAGGCCCCCAAGAGGCCCCCAAGATGGTACACGAGGGGTCCGACATGCCACAAGATCGCTCCAAGACGCCCAAGATAGCCCCCAGACGCCCCAAGAGGCCTCCAAGGTCCACAATTCTGCCAAGATGCTTTCGAAGACGGCCCAATTTCCCATCATTGCTTTTCCTTAGGTTTTTGAAAGATTTTGGAGCTTCCACCTTTTCGGCTTCCCGACGCCCCAAGACGGCCCAAGAGGCCCCCAAGATCGCCCCAAGAGGGCCCAAGAGGCCCCCAAGAGGGCCCCAAGATGGCCCAAGAGGGCTCGAAGACGGCCCAAGAAGCCTCCAAGACGGTCCAAAAGGGCCCCAAGAACGCCCCCAAAGGGGCCCCAGAGAGGGAACACGAAACAACATTTCGAGCCCTCGGCCCTAAGAAGCCCCCACGAGGCCCCAAGAGGCCCCTAAGAGGCCCCAAGAGGCCCCCACGAGGCCCTCAGGAGGCCCCCAAGAGTCCCCCAAGCGGCCCCAGGAGGCCCCCCAAATGCCCCCCCGAGCACGCAAGCAAGTGCAAGCGATGCTACAATGTGCTCTCCTTTCGGTAGACTCCCAACGGGGCCCCTACAGACTTGCAACAAGCGTCAAGAACCTGCCCAAAAAGCACTGTCCAGGAGCGTTCACAAGTGCCGCGAAGAAGCCCTCTTTAACGCCGGAAAGCCCGGAAAGCCGGGTAGGGTGAGCTGTTCTTCTCACCACCGCGCCCTCTCACACAATGGCTTCCGCACGCCGCCCAGAGCGCGACCTTCGGCTCATACCCCCAGAACGCTCCAGGAGCGCGCCAAAACGGCACCGGAACGTCCCCGAAACAATCCAAGCGGCCTCAAGTCGCCGAACAATCGTTCCAAATCGCCCAAGATGACCTCAAAATTGCCGTCGAGGCCGCCAAGAAGCCCCAAGAGAGCCTCAAGAGGCCCTCCAAGACGGCCATTACAATCAAAAATCGTCCCATTCCCAGAGGAACATGTACACTTCCCGCATGAACGGCGTTTCGAGTTTCACAACGACTCAGACTACGCAAATAGCCCCAAACATCGCCCCGAGACAGCCCAACAATCCGCTAAAATCGGCCCAAGACGGCCCAAGATAACCCCAAGACGGCACAAGAGAGCACCAAGACCGCCCAAGAGGCGTCCAAAGGGGGATTCTGCCCCTAGGAGCACCTCAGAAGCCACCAACATCCCGCCAATAAGTCCCCCAAGACGCCCCAAGAACCACCCAAGAAGCCCAACAAGAAGCCCCAACGACCCCCAAACGGCCCTTACGGGGCCTCAAGAGGCTTCAACACTGCCTCCAAGAGGTTCCCGAGACGCCTGGCAAAAGAACCCCCAAAGCGCCGCATTGACACCAGGCCCTCGGGCAAACGGCAGACATGAGACTGTATGGGCCGGCGGAATGAGCGAAGCGATTGAATATCAATACACATGCGCCTACATCTTGATCATGCGCGGGCGCCCCGCGACCGCTTTGCTGTGGTTTTAGGCAGGGGCGGCGAGGGTGTCCTCATACTGCTTACTACGCGCAGGCCAACCATCCCAGTTCTAAATATGAATACACTGTGCCTCTAAATCTTGATCATACGCGGGCGCCCCACGACCACTTTGCACGGCTTTTGACAGGGAGACTCGGGTGCTGCGTATGAGTTGGGAGGGCGGCTGGAACTGAGCAAGATGGCGTGCGCCTTGAGGGCAGGAAGTGTCTTGACCCCTCCCCCATACCACCCGCCCCCTTGGGCTTGGACGGGGGGGGCTGCAAGTGGTCAGAGCTTCCAGGATGGCCTCAGCGAGGGTGGACCCACCCAAAGGTCTACCTCGTGAGCCCTTTTCGCGATGCCTCGTCGTCGTTCTCCTCCTCCTTCGTCTCCTCGTCCGTTTCCTGCGTCATCCTCAATTCTCTCCCTCTCATGCGTCACCCCATCGTCCTCCCAGATCTACATCTTCGGCACAAATATTTCTTCGATGGGGGGTATGACAGAATCCGTGTGGGCGAATTACATAGATTTCCGATGTCGGCGCTGAAACCAACATAACACGAGGACAAACAAACCAACGAAACCAAAGATCAGCGGCCGAACAACCAAAAAAAAAAGACAACACAGAACAACACAAGAACAAAAACAACAAACAATTCAACACTTACTCCACCGTTCCACTGCTCTACCGCCCCCTCTCTCCTCGTTCCACCCCCCTCTTCCCCCCCCGTTCCCCCACCTTTCACTCCTCCTCCTCCTTCTCCCCCTCCCTCCCCATCCTCCTCGCGCCGCCGCACTCCTTCTCAAGGACGGGGGAGGAGGCAGGAGGGAGGAGGGCGCAGGAGGGAGGAGGAAAGGCGAGGCGGAGGAGGGGAGGGGGGGGGATGAGGATGAGGCTGATGAGGAGGATGATGAGGAGGGAGGAGGAGGAGGCGTAAGGAGTGAGGAATGAGCAGTGAGAAGCGAAAGGGATGGGAAGTGTGAAGTCCGTCCGCCGTCCGCTGATCTCCGTATGAGGCCGGAGGACGACGGAGGACGACGGACGGTGGAAGGACTCAGCACTCCTCCTCGCCCTTTGCTCCTCGCTCCTCACTCCTTATTCCTCACTCCTCAATCATCACTCATCACCCCTCCTCTTCCTCCTACTCCTCTACCCTCCACCCTCCTTCTCCGCATCCTCCTCCTCCCTCCTCACTCTTCACTCCTCACTCGTCGACGTCGTCCTCCTCCCCCTCCTCCTCCTCGCCTTTCCTCCTCCCTCCTGCTCCCTCCTCCCTCCTCCCTCTTCCATCCCCCACCATGAGGAGGAGAAGTGAGGCGTGCGGCGCGAGGAGGAGGAGGGGGAGGGGGGGTACAAGCTGGGTACGCTCGCGTCAGATCTGACGTCCTACCCCTCTCTCCAATCCCTTACCATGGCGTAGATCTCCTCTCCAGTCGCACAATCAGATGTCGCAGCATGGCATAGCATTACATGGCATAGCATGGTGTCAAAGATCAACGCGTAGCATGACATAGCATGGCGTGGCGACGCCCAAAGGTTTGGGGGGGGCCTCCTGGGGCCCCTGAGGGATCCCTACAGAACCTCATGGGACCCCTATGGAATCCCTACAGAACCTCATGTGACCCCTATGGAATCCGTACGGAACCTCATGGGGTCCCCTACGGAATCCAATACAGACCCGACCCGGTTGACCCTTGTCGGGCCCCGTTGTTCTGTTGTTCGTTGTTCGCCCCCCCCCCGGGTGCCTGGCAGCCGGCTTCATCATCAAGAACAGCAACAATCATTTTAAGAATGTTCGCTCCTACCTGCTCACGTGCCAATGAATATGTATATCCCAAACCCTCGGTACCCGCCCTCGACCTCGATCGTACCCCCTTTGGGGTATATCTTCCTTACCTGCCACGTACATTTAGTGCAGCCCCTTAAACAAGGGAAGATAGGACGGGTGGAAGGGGGAGGGAGAAGAATGGAGCGCGAGAGAAATTAGCAGGAGGGGGCAAGGAGCAGAAAACAAATTGTAGAACCAGACGGACCGATCGGGTGGGCAGACCCATAGCGGGCAGGTCGGGAAGACGGGCCCAGGCAACGAGGTCGAGCAGGCGGGTTGCTGACGCGTGGGTCCTGCACGAATCGCGAGGAGTTCTCGAGCGATAGCGCGATTCCCAAATGAATCGTAAGAAAAGCCAAAGCGAGAGTGTGATTCCTGAGCGCAAAGGGCGCATCGTCTGAATAAAATGCGAGGAAGTCCCACGCGAGAGCGCGATGCGTACATGAATTGTGAGGACGTCCCGCGCGAGAGCGCGATTTGGGAATAGATTATGAGGAAATGAGGCAATGTCAGGCGGGAGCCATTGTTGTTGTTGTTGTTGTTGTTGTTGTTGTTGTTGTTGTTGTTGTTGTTGTTGTTGTTGTTGTTGTTGTTGTTGTTGTTGTTAGACCAGGGGCCCAGTTTGAGCCTGGTGACTTTCCCTGGTAAAAAACAGGGTGCGAGCCCAACGGCAACAACAGCAGCAACAAAACAATCCTCGACCTGCCTTCGCGACCCAGGCATCTGGCCTCCTAGGACAGGTGGCCACCCAATCGCGACACGGACGCCAGAAACGGCCTGTTGTCGAGCCCGCCCCTGGGCCCTGAGAAGCCCCGTGACCCCTTCGAAGCCGACCTGGCGCCCTGTGAATTAGAAGGCCCCTTCCCCCTCCCGCTTTCTACTGCTCCCCGATCCCCCCTTCCCCCGGATGGCGGATCCGTGGACATGGCGACTGGGCGCCAGATCCACAGATCGAGCGAAGTACACGCCAAAACGCAAAGCCAATGCCGCCTCAGTTCGCGACGGAGCGCGTCGATCTTGCATAGAAGTGGGCACCGTCGCTAATCTGCACGCCTTCGTCCATGTCTGCGTTTCCTCCGCCATTTCCAAGCCCTCACCCCATGCACCCCCTGCCCCTGCCTCTCCACCCCCATTCCCCCGTCCCTCCGCCGCAGGCGCGGTGGACGCCCCTTGCTCAGCCGCCCCCCCGCCGCACACCCAACGTCGCGCGAGGCAGCTGGCCAGGGTCCTCGGGCTCCTGCTCTCGCAGCCACGCGGGCACCCTGGGGGGCGCAGGGCGCGCGCGCGGCATGCAAGCGCTCCCCCCCCCCTCCTCCTCCCCATTCCCCCGTCTCTTCCCCCGTCCCCCTCCCCCTCCACTCGTCGGGAACACGCCCCTGCCCCTGCCCATCCCCCCCCCCCTACCACCACTACCTACCTCCACGCCTCCCGCCGCCACCCCACATCGGGAACACGCCCCGCGGATCCGCAGATCTGGCGCGCGGGCGCCAGGATCCACGCATCGAGGGCAGTACACCCCCCGAAGCAGGAGGCCAACGCCGCCGCAGTCGGCGACGGAGCGCATCGATCGCGTAAGGAAACGGGGCCCGTCGCCGATCCACGCGTTTCATGATGGGCATGTTTTCCACTACCACCACCACCACAAGTTGGAGGGGGTGAGGGTCCTCCTCCTCCTCCTCCTCCTCCTTCATCCTCCTCCTTCCCACCCTCCAACTTATGGTGGTGGTGGTGGTGGTGGTGGTGGAAAACAGGCCCATCATCTCAGTCCATGCTTGCGCTCCGCCGACGGGGGCACAGAGAGGGGGGGGGGGGCAGCTCGTAGAGCGGGCCGCTGGGGAGAGGGGGCCGTGGCACGCCGACCTAAGTCGGGGATGGACAGACCCCCCTTTAGTAAGACGTTTAGTGAAAACGACATGAGGCCCAAACCTGGCGGGCGCAAGCCTGGAAAATAACGGCCAAAGCGCCCTCTCGAGAACCGAAAACGGACAATTCACTAATCGACGTGTCACTGTTGGGGGTTCTGTCCACCCCCAACTAAGCCGCGGCACGGCGGCGGTGGCGGCACAGGTCGGCGCTCCGAGACTGCACAGGTCTGCGGCGTCCAAAGGGGGACTCGGACGTCGGTCCCGAGCCGCCCCCCCCCCTCGTGCCCGGACGCCGCCCCCCGCAGCCTCGCCGCGTCTCTCCGACGCCGCCCGTGCTGCCACCCAGGGCTCTGCCCATCACTTCCGTGCTCTCCCTGCCTGCCTGCCCAGCTCATCCTCGTCTTCCCACCTCCTCCTCCTCCTCTTCCCACCTCCTCTTCCCACCTCCTCCTCCTCCTCCTCTTCCCACCTCCTCCTCCTCCTCTTCCTCCTCATCCTCCTCATCCTCTTTCTCCTCCCTCACCCCTTTACAATGTTCCCCCTCCCGCCCCGTCGATCCCGCAACACTCCCATCCCCGTTCCTCCTTCTCTTCCTCCTACCCGCCATAGTATCAGCCTCGTCCTACTCACCCTGGTGCTCCTCCTCTCCTCATCCAATTCCGAAACAGCTGGCCCCATTTACTTTGTCCCTCTTCCAAAGGCTACATACAGGGTTTCAGTTTCAGACACGGCTACACATAACGCCAAGGCCAAAGCTAAAGGCCGAAACTCAAGCTGGAGATGGCAGCCAGCCATAAAGGCCAAAGCTGGAGCTAAAACTGCAGCGAGAGCCGAGCCAAGCCGACCTGAACCAGGCAGGCTGGCATCATATAAACTTAACACTAGGCTGTGATGAGATCATCCACCGTTGGAGGCAGAACATCCTAAATTCAAAATATGATTGAACGGGTCCAGAGGCTACAAGGACGGGGCTTCTCGCGAGGCTTCTGGAGTGCGCCGTATAGCTGTTCATTAGGTCACAGATTCCTACATGGGATGAACGAAGAGGGTCCCAAGCAAGCCCCAAGACCCGAGACACTCCATGCAGGCCCCGACACAGCCCAAGAGCACTCTAAAAAGGCGCAAGATGGCCTCAAGACGACCCAAGAGGCCCCCGAGACGCCCCACCAAGGCTCCACAAGCGGACCGCCAATGCTGGCCCAAGGTGCCCCGCCAAAAACAATGCCCATTTCTCTTGAACGATTTTGCGTGCTCGCCTCTTCGGTCTTCGCAGCTTGCAGCGCGAAGCCTCGTCCCGGATGGCGCAGAGGGTGCGGGCCCCAGGACTATGCACCACCACCACCACGTGGATTCCTCCTCTCCCACCTCTGCCCTCCTCCTCCTCCTCCTCCTCTCCTGGGAGAGGGAAGGGGTGGTGGTGGTGGTGGTGGTGGTGGTGGTGGTGGTGGTGGTGGTGGTGGTGGGTGGTGGTGGTTATGTTCTCGAAGGCAGTGATCAGGAGGAGAGCTCCGTGCGAGCCCTGTGCCCGTGCCCGCATGCACGGCGAGCGACGCCCCCCCCCCTGTCCGGCGCCATCCACGGACCACCGCAGAAGCAGCGCCCGCCGGCACCGCCTCGGTGCGCTGCCCTGCGCGACCAGAGATGGTGGGCTCGTTGTCCACCGCCACCGCCACAAGCAGGAGGGGGAGGGGGTCCTCCTCCTCCTCCTCCTCCTCCTCCTCCTCCTCCTATTCCTCCTCCTCCTCCTCCTCCTCCTCATCCTCCACCTCCTTCCCCCCTCCAACCTATGGTGGTGGTGGTGGAAAACAGGCCCATCAAGAAACCACTGCATGCATACATGACCTTGAAACCGTACAGCTCTCACTGCTTAAGAGAGTGGACAGCTAGAGCACGACCGAACAAAGTAATCGAGAGGGTGATGCATGGCACGCCCCCCCCCTCCATCCCGAGCCTGCTTGGCGCGAAGGGCCACTCCTCAGATCCACCAGTGCCTGAGAGGGCAGGAGGCGATCACGTATGGAGGAGGAATGGGATCAAAATAACGATGTGAGACATAGCCGAGCATAAACCAGACACACACACACAGAGAAGACGTCGGGAAAAACGGCCATGCCCGCTGGCATCGAGCATGGCAATTGCCAAGCATGTTCCCAGCACGCCCGTGTCACTGAAAGAACAAAACGAATCATCAACACGGGAAGCACAGTGGAAGCCGCGCGCTGCTGTTTAGTACGTCGTAGCAGCTCGTTGGTTCTGCCGTGCCGTATGATCACAGGCTCTGAAACATGCAACCAACCATGATCACAGGCTCCGAAACATGCAACCAAAGACATCAGCGACCAGCTGGTCCACTACAAAGTTATGACATCGAAATCGACCGTGGCCCTGATAGCACTACGATGCCAGGAATCGCGCTGTGCGTCAATGAACCAAGTGGGGAACTGTCCGACTCTAAGTTGTGTTCCTTCCGTCTCTGTGCCACTCGATCGCCAGATGCTTCCCTGGGGGCCCAACTCATTGCGCCAAAATGTCAATCATGAGGACGTACACCTTCATTGTCTGCCTGTTGCCGAGAATGATACTGGACCATGTCTCGCTCGCATATCCTCCCCACCTCATTCCGCCTTATGTCCCCGCCTGTACCTCCCCACCTCTTGGCCTCCCCCTGCAGGTCTACCCTCTCCAGCACCCACTTTTTTCGGCGGTGGACAAACCTCCTTTTAGTAAACCACCCTTCAGTGAAAACGGCCCAGGACCGAAACCGACGGACCTGGACCCGCAAAAATGATGGCCGCGACGCCTTCTCGCGAACCGAAAACGGGCAATTCGCTAATCGACGTGTCAGTGTAGGAGGTCTATCAACCTCCGATGTATCCTTCCAGCTCCCTCCTCTTTCCCACCCCGCTGACCTCCCTGCATTCTGTCCCCGTACGCCCGACACGCCAGGTGCCCTATGCAGTGGCGGAGGAGGGCAGAGGGACAGAGGCATCGACCTCGTCGCCGAGGGCCGAGTGCGGTGCCGAAGAAGCTTGCGGCTGCCCACCTCACCCCAAATCCAAGAGAAGGGGCGGAGAAGGGAACGGGAGCGATGATGATGACGACGACGATGATGAGGCTGATGCTGATGCTGCTGATGATGATGTTGATGATAATAACGATGATGCTGATGATGATGATGATGCTGATGCTGCTGCTGCTGCTGATGATGATGATGGTAATGATCATGATCATGATCATGTTCATGATCATGATGATGATGATGATGATGATGATGATGATGATGATGAGTATGATGATGATGATCATGATGCTGATGCTGCTGCTGATGATGCTGGTGATGATAATGATGATGCTGATGCTGATGATGATGATGCTGATGATGCTGATGCTGCTGCTGCTGCTGATGATGATGATGATGATGATGATGATGATGATGATGATGATGATGGGCAAGGCGGGGCTCACGGAGGCGAGGGGTCGTGGAGCGCCTGCGGACGGGTTGTGCCTCGCAGCGGCCACGGCAGCCCGCTTGGAGCCGCGTCGTCTTTTTGCCCTCGATTCCCCCACCCGCCGTCAAACATCTCCCGTCCTCCTCAGACCCTGCCCGCTTCCCTCCCCCACTCCTCTATTCTCCCCCCCTCCCTCTTGCGTCCATGCGCCCCCTCCGCTCTCCTCTTGGCATGCCGTCTGCCTCCTTCCCGTTCATCGCTCCGCCTCCACAGCTCCCATCTCAGCACCCGCCGGGCTCCGCCCATCCGCCCAAGCGCACCACAGCATGCAGCCACCACAAAAGGAGGTGCACGAGCCAAGGTCCCACGCGAGCGTCACGGAGGCGCTGACCAGGACTACCCAATGGCAAATGCACTGCACCACCATGTAGTGACCCACACGGGTATCAAGATGACATGCGTGGCAAAGTATGTGGGGTGGGCATTGGTACGTGCGTGGGTGGCATCGGCAATGAGGCATGGGAAGTGGTAGGGGAACGAAGAATGCCATTGACATACAAACGCGGAGGTCCGGGTGGATTTCTCGGATCTGCGCTGGACTCCCCTGGCGGCGCCTCCGGCGCCGCCCCTGGCGCGCGGAGCGCGCCAGGGAGGGAGGTCCAGCGCCGATCCGAGAAATCCGCGCGGACCTCCGAGTTTTCATGTATATGTCATTCTTCGTTCACCTAAATTGGCACTCGGGCCGGGCAAGGAGCGAGAAGGAAGCGGGAATCTCAGGTTCCTGCTCCACAGCGATGCTGCCCGCTGCTGGGCTCGGGCGGTCTCCAGACACCAGCTCGCCTCGGCAGACCGCGAGTGGAGCTACCGTCGGGGAGCTGACCTAAGGAATTCTAAATGAGGAACGAGGCTCCTTTTTCCAAAAAGTGCAAAATTCGATGTCCCATGGAAAATCTTAGGGAAACACCGAGCCCCTCCCCAACGAAAAGGGTTCCTTCTTCAGCGCCCCGACTGTATGAGCCAGAGGTACCAAGAGGAGCCAGAGAAGCGGGACCAGGACTTGAAAGGCAGCGGAGCTACTCATATCCTTGTAGGATTCACGAAGATGGTCCCAAGAGCCATGAGGCACGATCAACTGCTGGGCCCCCTCCTCTGGCAAGTCCACGCATGCCAATACCCCAACCATCATTTATATATCTCATGAGATTGGGCCACGCGAAGTCCCGCTCACCAGCGGAATCGCTTAACATTCCCGCGTCTAGAACCGATGTGCACGTTTATGGCAAAAGAACATGCGCGGGAGAAGACTCATGTCCCAAGAGCTACTGATGTAATGTCGTGCTGACCTGAAAAGATATAAGCTCGCTCCACCAACACTTCACAAAGAGTGGATTGTGGACCAGATGTCAAAAGCAACCGCGCGACAGCTCTCCCTGCGCAAGCCCCCCTTGAGGGAAGAAACAGTGAGGCACTTAGGGAACATGACACGTGTCGGGAGCACGCAAAAGACGTACGCGCCCACCCATGTACATTAGCACGGCCCCCGAACCCGCGAGACGGGCCGCGTGATACGAAGGTCCGCGCAGTGCGTACTCTCGAAACCATCGTGGACTTATGTACGCGTACGTCGCTCTCCCGCTCTTGCCTGTGTCGGCTACACGCAGGAGTGACCCTGCGTAGGAGTGACCTTTGGTGCGCTGCTTTTTGGGGGCCGCGGGGGGACCAAACCTGGGCGCACACACCGCTGCTCCTGCTTCGCTTACAGCCATCTGGGGACCCACTTGCGCCCGCACCAAAGGTCACTCCGGCGAAAGGTCACTCTTACTAGTCGACTGTGGCAGGGCGGCAGGTCTGCAGCCGGCACAGCAGACCAGGCCACGGTCTCTCCAAGGACGCCACGTGAGCTTCTGCCGCACGCCTCAGCGGGGCCCCCCCGCCCGCGGAGAGCTCTGGGACGCCCACCCCGACACGCCAGCTGCCTTTCGGTTGGCGGCGCGCAGAGGGGGGAAGGCTCCTCAGGAGGAGGCTGCTCCTGAGAGGGTGGTGGCCTCACGCCTGTGGTGAGGGCCCGCGCCTTCTGAGAAGCAGCTTGCAGATAAGGCCCGCGCCTGCTAAGAAGCAGCCTCCTTCTGAGAAGCCTTCCCCCCTCTCCCTACCCCCGTCTGCGCGTGGTCGATGCTGGGCAAAGCCACTCTGAACCTGAGCGGGAGAGTTCTGGATGGAGGCGCCACCCCCCGGTTGCTCTGTGCCGAAGCCCGATGCTTCCAAGATGGGTCCCTGAGACATGGGGCACCCGGGCGAGGAGGCATCGAAGAGCGCAAATTCCACCTGTTGTTCCCATCGTACTTGAGGACCACATCCCAGAAATAATTTCGAGCACCCAGAAAAGTGTCGAAAGAGTGTCGAAACAGTGTCGAAACGAGTGTCTCCCAGGGCCCGGCACGTGAAGGCCCTCGAGTCTGGGGGTACTTCTCTGGTGCTCCAAACTCTTTCTCGTGGTCAAGGCCAAAAGCAGGTTGGACAATCATAATGCTCAGGCTGGGTAGTCGAAGCCAATCTGGCGCCAATCTGGCAGGCCCAATCTGGCAAACGGGGGCAATCTGGCGAGGGAGCCAACGCGAATCCAGTCTGGCGAACAACCCAAATCCTCCAGTCTGGCCGGGCCAGATGGGCCCTTGGTGCCCAATTCAATCTGACAGTCTGGCCTTCGACTACCCAGCCATCAAGAGGTGGCGGAAGAATCTCGCCAGGGTCGCAAGCATCACGCGGGCCCTGCGGCCGCTGCGCCAGCACCCGAGCGAGGGCGAGAGGTCCTTCCAGCGAGGGCCCCGAGCTCGTCGCCGGGATCGCCACCAGGCAGCCAAACTTTCCGGCATCCTCCTGCCTCCTCCTGCCTCCTCCTGCTGCCTCCTGCCTCGATCCTGGAGGGGGAGGAGGAGGAGGAGGAGGAGGAGGAGGAGGAGGAGGAGGAGGAGGAGGAGGAGGAGGAGGAGGAGGAGGAGGAGGAGGAGGAGGAGGAGGAGGAGGAGGAGGAGGAGGAGGAGGAGGAGGAGGAGGAGGAGGAGGAGGAGGAGGAGGAGGAGGGGGGGGAGGAGGAGGACGAGAGGAGGAGGAGGGGAGGAGGAGGACGAGGAGGAGGAGGAGGAGGAGGAGAAGGAGGAGGAGGAGGCCCAGCCCCGAGGGCGAGGAGGAGGCGGAGGCGGAGGAGGAGGATGAGGAGGAGGAGGAGGAGGAGGAGGAGGAGGAGGAGGGGAGGAGGAGGAGGAGGAGGAGGACAATCCTTAGGCTCAGGGCCCCACCTCCGAACCGCCGAGTAGCGCGCCCCCACGCACCCGCGCCGCGGGCCCTCTGCCGGCAATCGCCCCGCCAGGGGCCCAGACGCCGCGGGGGCGCCGGGCGCACATGGGATCCGAGGCCCTCGGGGCTGGGCCTCCTCCTCCTCCTCCTCCTCCTCCTCCTCGTCCTCCTCCTCCTCCGCCTCCTCCTCCGCCTCCTCCTCGCCTCCTCCTCGTCCTCCTCCGCCTCCTCCTCCTCCTCCTCCTCCTCCTCCGCCGCCTCCTCCGCCTCCGCCTCCGCCTCCGCCTCCGCCTCCGCCTCCTCCTCGCCCTCGGGGCTGGGGGCGGAGGGGACGGCGAGGGTCATGCTGCTCCTATTCATACTCAAGGACCACATCGCAAAAATCATCTCGAGTGTCGAGAGAGTGTCGAAAGAGTGACGACAGAGTGTTTCCCAGGGCCCCGGCGCGGGAAAACCCTCGAGTTTTGGAGTGCTTTTCTGGTGCTCGAAATTCTTGCTGGTGGTCCAGACTAAAGTAGGTTGGAATATCCGCCGACCCCTTGGGTCATCGGCGTGTGAGATGCTTCCCCCTCCCCAAACCCCTCCCCCGGGAACCCGGTCCGGTCGATTTGGAGGGGGGGGGTGCCCACGACGAGCGACTCACGACGCTCTTCCGGGCCCAAAAGGGCACAAATACGGGCCAAGAAGGCCCCAAGAGGCCTCCCAGACGTTCCAAGAGGCCCCCAGACGCCCCAAGAGACCGCCTAGACGCCCTAAGAAGCGCCCAAGAGGCCCCAAGAGGCTTCCAAGACGCCCCACGAGGGCTCCAAGACGCCCAGAGAGACCTCCAAGACGCCCCAAGAGACCTCCAAAAGGCCCCGGGGAGCGCCCCAAGAGGCCAACATCGTTGATTTTCATTGGTTTTTTTTCCGATGTTTTCGTCATTTTCGCCCTTTCGGCCTTCCGACGCTCCAAGACAGCCCAAGAAGCTCCCAAGACTGCTCCAAGACGGCACAAGAGGCCTCCACGACGCCCCCAAGACGGCCCAAGAGAGCCCCCAGACGGTCCAACAGCCGCCCAAGGCGGCCCAAGAGAGCCCCCAGACGACCCAAGAGCCGCCCAAGACGGCCCAAAAACCTCCCGGAGACGGGCCCAAGAGGGGCTCCAGAGAGAGACCACGCACCGGAAAACCCAGCCTTACGCCCCAAGAGGCCCCCAGGAGGCCCCAAGAGGCCCCAAAGAGGCCCCAAGAACCCCCCAAAAAGCCCCCCAGACGTTCCAAGAGGCGCCCAAGACGCCACAGAGAGGCCCCAAAACGGCCCCCAAGAGCCTTCGAAACTGCTCCAAGAGGCCCGCAAGAAGCCCCCCCGCAAGATCCCATCGGACATCTCCGAACACACCGGTTTTTCGAGTCGCGCCCAGCCCCATAACCCGGAGCCTCATATCAGTGTCCCCCCCCTCCTCTTCCTCCTCCTCCTACACTTCCTCCTCGTTCCCCTCCTCCTCTTCCTGCCCCGCTTCAGCTCATCCTCACCGATGCTTCTCCCCCCCATTTTCCGCCTCACCCCCCATCCTCCTCTTCCCGTCCTCCCTTTTCTGCCCAGTACGCGCAACCGATTGGGCATCATTTGCACGTCTTGCACTTTAGGGTGCCCTTCTTTGCGTCGCGCGGGACATTGTGCGGGTCGGGGAACGCCGACTTTGGTAGTCCTCTCTTGCACGCGCCGCTGCACTGATAAGCCTGGCAACTGCGCGCTGTGAACCCGAGTTCCTCGCAGCTTCTGCACACCACTTTAGCTCCTTTCGCCGCTCGATGATGTTCCACTTGCTTCTGCTTCAAATGTTTCGTGTCCGAGAACGCGCCTTTGCACGCCGCGCACGTCAGCGGCTTCGCGTCCGCCTCGGCTTTCCGCTTGCGATTCTCTGCGTCCGCCTTCTCGTTCCGCCCACCCTTCTCGTTGCGGGCGCACGCCCTGCAAAGCCTCTCCCCCGCGTCTTTCGAGTCGTACTGGTTCGCCGCCACTTCCGCCTCCGTCGTCCAAGATTGCCTCAAAAAAAAAGGGGGTCGGCGGTGTGGCGTAAGCCTACAGAATCATAAGGCGAGGGGGGACGGGGAGAAGGAGGAGGGGCAGACCGGCGTCCGGAGCGAACGACAGCCTGTGTCGGCACCGTTTCCAGAGGAGGGCAGCAGTGGTCGGCTTTTGCAGGAACCGCCAGGCTGCCGTTCTGCGGGAAGGGCTGTGGGCTGCGAGACTGGATGGGCTCCGATGTGCCGGCAGGCCGATATCCGAGGGCAGGATCCGGGGGGCCCAGAGGCAGGGGGGTCGTCGTCGACGACGCCGACGTCGACGTCGACGTCGACGTCGACGTCGACGTCGTCGTCGTCGTCGTCGTCGTCGTCGTTGTCGTCGTCGTCGTCGTCGTCGTCGTCGTCGTCGTCGTCGTCGTCATGGTCGGCGCCGGCGCCGGCGCGCGCGGTCTCTGAGCGGCGCGCCTGTGCCCGGGCGCCTGCGCGAGCGGCGCCCGTCGGCGCCCTGGCCGCGCGCCGCGCGCGCGGGCGCTCCAAGGCGGCCTCGAGCGGCCCCGGAACCGCCCAGGGACGCCCCAGGAGAGGCCAGGAGCTTTCCAGAACCTTTTCGGGAATCGGATGACTGCTGCAGTCTCGCAGTGTCGCTTCCGAGGGGCTTCAGAGGCCTCAAGATGACTCCGAGACGGCCAAAGATAGCCCCATGAGGGACCTAGAAGGCTCCAAGACGCTGACCCCACTGAGTGGCCTCGTGGCGTCCCGCTGCGGGATCACACACACACACACACACACCCCAAGTTCGTGTGGCCATGATCCAAAAATGTCCGATGATAATCAAAAAATGAGGTGGGTATGTTTCAGGTCGGCGGGCGACATCTGTCCGCCTGTAGGAACGAAGATGCTGCTCCTCCAACCCTTCTCGCCGCGACAAAGTGGATCGGCTGCGACTGCAGATCGGCGACGGGCGGAACGGGGTGAAGACTGGGGCCGAGCTGGCGACGAGGGGGGCAGGTTGGGTTACTCTGGAATGGACCTTTTCCAATGTGGACCTCAACAACACCTCTTTGTCCGCTCGCGATCACATCTTGGCATTGGGAAATGACGCCTTGGATTCAGCCGCGGGAAAAGCGGCGGGGGAAGCCCTTGATGCCAGCGTCGTCCCGTCCACTGCCGCTCGAATTCGACGTCGGGTTCGGAGAGCCCTTGCTGAGGCTGCTGCCGCTGACCCCAGGAAGCCCAAAGAGGACTCTGACTCTGGGCCCATCGAGTGTGCCTCACCGAACGGGCCAAGGTAAGAGCGAGCCTCCCGTGCCAACACTGATTCATTTTCGCAGCGTGGAGCGCGTTGGCGTTGCCCCGGGTGCGGTCAGGTCACCTTCCGACTCCAGCTCGTTGATGCTTGCACTTCGGCGTCGGTTTCTTCGGGGTCCTGGCCGCTCGATGTCATCGCTCCGGTTCCTGGCCCAATGTCGGTCGGTGGGTGTCTGCTCCATCGGCCACACCCGCTGGATGAATTTCTGCCACGGCTGTAGCAGGACTGCCACTGTCGATGGCCGTCAGTTTCACTAATGAGCGCGTCGCCCCCATCCTGGGTAGTCGAAGCCAATCTGGCGCCAATCTGGCAGGCCCAGTCTGGCAAACGGGGGCAATCTGGCGAGGGAGCCAGCGCGAATCCAGTCTGGCGAACAACCCAAATCATCCAGTTTGGCCGGGCCAGATGGGCCCTTGGGGCCCACTCCAATCTGACAGTCTGGCCTTCGACTACCCAGCCATCAAGAGGTGGCGGAGGAACCTCGCCAGGGTCGCAGACATCACGCGGGCCCTGCGGCCGCCGCACCGGCACCCGAGCGAGGGCGAGAGGTCCTTCCAGCGAGGGCCCCGAGCTCGTCGCTGGGATCGCCACCAGGCAGCTAAGCTTTCTGCATCCTCCTGCCCCGTCTCCCCGTGCGCTCGGTGCTGCCGGAGACGTCCACGATGTCATCCCTGTCCTCGTTTCCCCTTGCTCCTCCCTCCGCCCCCTCCTCGCCCTCTTTTCCTCCTTCTCCCCCCCCCATCCCCCCTGACGGGCGACGAAAGAGGGGGGACTGGCTCAGGGGGGTGGGGGGGGAACGTCGAGCCGGATTCGACTATACATATACATATATATATATATATATATATATATATATATATATATATACATACACATTATATATATATATATATTATATATATATATACCCGATACATGGATTGGCGATAGGCCCCCGACACAGAGCCGCACGTACTTGGGCGTGGCTGGCCTGTCGGGCCCTTCTCCGCGATCCACTGGCGATTAGTGGTCGATCCATCCCCCCTGAGCCTTCCCCATCCCCCACCTCACCTTCCTCGGGGATCCACTGACCCGGGTCAATGCAAACCACCTGGGTCAGTCGGGCCTTGCAGGATCTTGCAAGGTCCTCCAGCATCGTGCAAGATCCTGCACGCAACCCCGGGTCAGTGCACCCCTGGCTTTGAAGGATCCTGCAAGATCTGGCGCTCTGGCTGACTCCCGTGGGCATTGACCCCCGTTTCTTGAGCCCCGACTTCCCTCTCCCCCCCTCCGCCCAGATTCGCCAGAATCTGGCAGAGGCTAAGGAGTGCAAGCGCAAACGCATTGCGCCCTGGCACTTCGAGGCAATTCTGTGGCCAGAGGGGTAATTCGTCCCGTGGGAGTTCCTTGTGGCCCCACTGTGCCATCAAAAGGCATAAGTCCTCAACCAACCGACCAGAGCACGACCCAGCGTCCCAGCCTTCGTCCGACCGGCCTTTTGGCGCTCCGCGCGGACTTCTTGGATCCGCGCTGGACCCCCCTCCCTGGCGCGCGGAGCGCGCCAGGGGCGGCGCCGGAGGCGCCGCCAGGTGGCCTGGGCGCAGATCCAAGAAACCCGCGCGGAGCGCCAAAAGTCTATCTTTATGTGGCTTATTATTATTATTATTATTATTATTATTCTTCTTCTTCTTCTTTTTCTTCTTCTTCTTCTATTATTATTGTTATTACTATTATTATTACTATTATTATTCTTACTATTATTATTATCCTCATCATTATTATTATTATTATTATTATTATTATTGTTATTATTGTTATTATTGTTGTTATTATTGTTATTATTATTATTATTACTATTATTATTATTAATATTATTATTATTACTATTATTCGACTCTCTCTCCCTCCCTCCGCCCGGCGGCCCCTCCGCCCGGCGGTAGGAGGCCCCCCCGTCCAAGTCCTTGTCGTCCGCGTCCCATCCGGACGCGGCGCTCGTCTCTGTGTGGTGGCGGCCGTCCTCGCGGGCAGGGGGCGCAGCCGAGCTCGGCTGGCGCCGGCCAACGCAGGAGGAGGAGGGAGGAGGAGGAGGAAGAGGAGGAGGAAGATGAGGAGGAGGAGCAGAAGGAGGAGGAGGAGGAGGAGGACGAGGAGGAGGAGGAGGAGGAAGAGGAGGAAGGGGGAGGAGCAGAGAACAAGGGAACGTCGCTAAATACATGAGCCCCCTCGTTTCTGGACTTGTTGTTCCCCTTGCTCCTCCTCCTCCTCCTCCACGAAAGTGGCGACAATTGCGCAGGCGGCAGCCACCAACGAAGCCGCGAGGTCTAGTCTGGGTGTGCGTAGGACGCAAGTGTGCTGGAACTTCCCTGGGTCGAAAGTGAGCCTGGTAGGTCAAATAGCATCCGTCTCCATGGGAGGCGGATGAGCTCACATTGCATCCAATTCCATGTCGAAGAGATACGATATGGGGGGTGGATGGGTAAGATAGGATAAGATCGATGTATCGGTCTTTCCAGCACATAGCGAACACTAAGGTAAGTGTCCGGGCGAATAGGGCGCGCGTGCCTTGAGCCAAAGGCAACGGCGCGCGAGCTATACTCCCGATACTATAACATCTCCCAAAGTGCTACCCTTAAAGTCGGGAGGGGAGGAGACGGAGAGTATAGCCGCGCACCCGCTAGGCTCTACAAAGGCAGCGCGCACGACTGTTTGCAAGAAAACAGTGTGTACAGTCTGGCCTGACACCAGACTGTAGGGCGAGTTTCCTCGCAAAACATTTCACGCAAATACGAGATAGCCCCTTCGGACGATGAAGGGCTATCGGCTCAGCTGGAGGTAAGCCAAACGGGCCATACCTCACCGAGCAAACAGGTATTGAGGCAAAGAGCCTAAATCATAAAAGCCGGCTCGTTGCCAGGCGTGAAACGCGAGGCTCGTTTCCGAGCACCTAGAAGGGCGCCTCTGTAGTAGGCGCCCATGCTGGCAAATTGGACCGCGGGGGGGCAACAAGGACAGACTAAAATTGATTAGACTTGGGTTTGTTTCTGTCCTCGGGACCCCGAAAGGGAACAAACTGCTTCACGTCATACTTGAATGACTGAGTGCCTGACATCACTTCCAAAAGCAGCTCCCGATCGATGCTTCCCTTTGTATGCCCATATGCGGTCATATCTCTAGTATCGCACCACTGCACGTTATGTACTATACCAATATCCATGAGCTCACGTATCCAGCTGATATGTCCAAGCAGAGTCCGTTCTGTCGGTATCTTAAGATCCTTGCTTGATAAGGATTTATAAACCGACTCAGCGTCTATGGTAAGAGATACTTTAATGGCTAGGCCTCCAACTTCGCGCATATCTCGTAGTTGTCGTGGAGTCAGAGCCCCTGCCTTGAGCTCGTGGAGAGTGATGAGCGTAGGGTAGCACTCATCGAGGTTATGCGCAGCTGCGAGTGCCTCCGCAGCATAGCTGGACCTCACCTGCAGTCGGTGTGATTTGCATAGTCCGTCACAGAGGTGAACGACGGATTTGCCTTGATGCGAGCTTCCTCGCCGTAGTACATTGGCCCTGCGTGTGCCGTAGCCCTTGGTCTCATCCCCCCCCTCCCCTGTGAGCTTCCGATGCCCCGAATCGCTGTGTATGTCAACTTCATTCGTCGGCTTCATCCGAGGGAAGGTGATGCGTTTCGGGCTGCTGATCAGCTTTCGCGTCACAGCATTCAGTCGTCTGACTTGCAGGTTGGTGGGCCCTTGGATTTTCTGGAGAGAGACCACGTATACCATGAGCCAGATTTGAGTAAGAAGGGCATAGGCGAGGGCTCCTCGCAAGCTGACGAACATGTCGGTAATGAGTTTCGTGGCTTTGGCATCGGCCACCGCTCCTGTAAGTTCTGGGTGTGTGATAGGACGTAGTTGTTTGATATACTCGTCCTGATCCATGATCACATCCCCTTGGTCATTCTTAGCGTAGCAAACGGCGCAGTTCGTATACGAGTGTTTGTTAAGCTTGCATTTGCCAAACACATGTTCGACACGTTGTACATAGTCGTCTATATTTTTCTCTAGGCCTGTCATATTAATATCATCTACATGTTTTGCCGTTAGCAAATCTTGGCTGAATTCAAATTCAGGATCATAAGTGGTCGGCGCAAGGCCTATAGCTCGCGTGGTCGTACGAAGTTTGAAGGAGAACGCTCTTGGGGCGTCCTTTGTACCCGCTCCTGGTTTGAGGCACCTGAGGCAGTGTCGGCTTTCGTCATCGGATGAAAAGCCGGGTAGTGTACGAAGTACCTGGGCACTTCCCGGTGGAAGGGTGAAGCAAACCATGCGAGTTTCCTTGCCGGTGGCATGGGCATGTTCCTCATAGGTCAGACCCTTGAGGAACGCCTTGTCGATATCCATGGATGCTAAGATCCACTCTGGATGGCATGCCGCCTCACTTGCCAGGGGTCTCTGGGACTGCCTTCGGGCGGTTCCCGAGAAAGTTTCCACGTCGAAAGCCTCAGTATCCATAAATCCACGAAGGACAAGTATGAGACGAATGGTTCTAACGTTCTCGGTACCCACCTTCACAAACTTCCACTTATATACATACCTGGATGTCAGGATGTTGGAAGCTTTGGATAAATCATACATCTCAAAGCATCGGTTATCAATCCAGACTTTGAGTTCAGTGTACAAAGTTTCACTAACCTCTTTTGGATGCGCTGATATGTCGGCTTTGGTGAGTAGGCCATCTTCTTTGACTACCACAGCACGTTTAGCAACAGAGGATACATATACTCTCATCGTTGCGACCATATCAGCGTCGAGCTGTGCAAGTTGAGTCTGATCCAACACTACCTTTGACATTTCTGATGTAAAACATAACTCAACATAGGGACCAGATTCATCACTGTCAAGAGAGTAGCTCTCATCAGTTGTGGTTGAGCAGAGAGAGACTAGACAGGGCTCTCGTGGTTCAGGCTCGTCTCCGAGCAGTTCCGGCAATGCGATATCTTCTTCGCCCACAGATGCTGAAACCAAAACACATTGGTCGGGCAGCATGGTTGTTGGGGCGCAGTAGAGATAATCGTCGGTAGTTGTCGTGGGATGAAGGTCCACACGTAACTCGTCGTACCACTCTTCCAGTATCACAGCTTCGATATTAGGTTCCTCGTTTTCTTCGTAGATTGTCGACAGACGGCCTTCACTCGGCGATGAAGCATCTGGGGTATCTGGTGGAGGCCTGTTTCCAAGCGAATCGCGTTCTCCAGACGTGGTGCTTGAGTGCTGATATTTGGCCAGGTCGTCGTGAAATCCTAAGGACGGGACATGTGAAGTCAAGCATTGGATTAGTCTGGAATGAGTGCTACCAGTGATTTGAGAAATGTTCAGGCCAGTGCCCACACACTCATAGTAGTGGAAGGCTGGGCTGATATCATTGTCGTAGTGGATCAGCGTAGACCGGGTGGCGTACTTTACTGCAGGTAGACTTGACACACGTTTGGCCAATCTAACTGCTACTACGTGTTCTACTCGGAAATAATTTCGCACGAGATACTGTAGTGCTAGATGCACGCGCGGGTGAAACTTGCTGTCGTCTGAAATATTGAGGTTTCCCTTGTAGTCTGGGATGTAGCCGAAGACTTTGGCAGGTTTCCCTGCGCCGAGGTGTGCCACATACGTAAGGACGGTTTGCATGGCCATATTATCCATGCCATGTTCCCGTGCGAGGAGACATTCAATGTATAGTGTGTGACGAGCATCAGGAGACATCACAATTACCTCACGAGATCCTGCCTTGACAACAATATGTCCTCTTTCAGGCACGTTACGGATCACAAGGAATGGGCCGTTCCAGCCTCCATGATCGTCCTTAGTGGCAGTGGGCCGATGGTAGTCGACCAGATCCCCTGCTGAGTAAAAGCGAACACCATCTGGAGCCGTTTTAGCCCGGAGAACACGATTTGTCTTGGCCACAGCAGTGGCTTGAGTTATGGCTTCTAGGCTAACTTCCCTCACACGGCGTTCCCGTTCATGGCCTGATGTCTCGGGCCCCTTGGGGAAGTCCAGGGTGTCGACGTCAGGAAGAAAGGGGGGCTGACGTGCAGTGTGTGCTTGGTATGGCGATACTCCGTTGTAAAACGTGAAGGCGTTGGTAACGAAGATGCCTTCAGCCAAAACTCTAGTGAATACAACAGGGATGTTGTGTCTATTCAGCTCTTCCTCAACCATGTGGAAGACGCCCCGTGAGAATGCTGTTTCGTGACTCAATTGAAGTCGCGTGTTGGCCAGGCGCTCGGATACGGAGTTCTGTGCCCTTATTGGCCATCATGGCCTTAGCGGCATCATTGTTCAGGGCGCCTTCTCCGTCTGAGTATAAGACTTTGAAGGGTCCATGGTAGGCAATCCAGAAGTAGTGGTAGGCGTCAAGTATAGCATCACGTTCTCTGTCGGAAATTTCTTGGCCTGCTGCCAGGCGAATACAACGATCCATAATGTGAAAGATGGTCCGTTTCTTGTAAAACATGAGATCCATTTCGCCTTCATCGAGCCAATTACCAGGAAGGCTCACCGAAGGTAATGTTGAGTTTCCTGGACGTCCCCACGCTCTGCATTCCCGACAGGTATCGCAAACTTCTTTGATCATATTCAGCCGAACGTTGTCCAGTCCCACTTTGTCGAGGATTAGCCTCATCTTGGGTTCCTTCGCGTGATGCCACCGCAGGTGCAATTTACGAAGTCCCTGTTTAACGACGTGAGTTTCATGACTACGGAGATTTTGCAGACTGCGTTGGATGTCGAATCTCGTCCAGTCGGGTAGTCGTGGAGCCCCCGAGCCGGTGGAGGCAAGAGGGTTCCTTGTAGCTCTCCGCAGTCGGTCTCCTTCGTCAACTGCATCTGGCGGTGGCGGTGCGCCTTGTAGGCGGCCACGACGGGCCGCTACCTGTGGCGCTTCGCTAGAGGACGCAGAAGGCGTGTTTCCACGCTCGGGGGCGTCTTGTAGCATGTCGTAACTGCTGGCACCAGATGTCGGATCAACGTTACCGAAGGATCGTGGTGGCGGTGGCCTGGCGTGTGCGCCTTGGCGGCCACCTGACGCTGAAGCTTGGCCCTCACCAGGTTTAGGTGGGGGTTTCCACCAAGCTGGCACGGTCTTACCTTCGGGGTCGTGGTCATCTGGAAGTTTAAATGGTTCAGCAAAACGACATTTACCAGATTCGGTATCGAGGTGGTTCTTAACACCTTTGCTTCTTGCAAGATCCCTCTGGCATGCGGAACATGGCCAATATGCAGAGATGGAATCATGATACTTACACTGCGTAGGGTCTCTGTTGTGGCTAGGACTGTCCTTTCGGACGTTGTCGATGCATGCCGGGCATGTGGCCACCTTTGGGATGATACGATCACCGACGCGTCTCATACCTTCGCCTGGTTCGGCTTGATCAGGAAGGTCAGCAGGGTAAGCATGTGCAGTGCTTGTAGGCGCGTTTCCGCGCGTAGTATCAATGGCTTTCGCCAAATAGACGGCTTCCACAAAGGCAGACTGCAGTCGTCGAGTGTATTTTTGTGCCAGTGAAAGCTCTCTGTTGCACGGTTGTGCGTGCACATGTTGACCGCTGCATTTGAGTCGCCCAAAGGGTTTAAGAATCGCCTCGTCATTGCTGGTGATATTTGTCGGCTTCTTCATATAGTCACCAGCCGTATCTTTGAGTCCCGTCGCACACTGATCAACGCGTACGGTTGTAATGCGTGGTCGGTTGGCAAGTTTCTTCCATGGGGAGATATCATCCACCCATGTTCCTGTAGGTTGTTCGCGTATAAACCACCTCCGTGCATCATCTTGAGTAACAGCAATTTTACCACAATAAGTTATGTGTGGAAAATCTTATTTGTGGTGCTGTTCCCAAGTGTTGTGATTGACTTTGTAGTTGTAGTAGGATGGTGGTCCTGTGGTGCGGCAACTGGGCTGTAGCACGGCAACTCGCACGTAGCATGTAGCGAAGTAATGATCTACAACCCGCTGCGCCGAGGGGTCTCCCAGGTCGACATATGTGGTCTTGTCTAGGTTGCCTCCTGAGGAGACTCCCCTTGAGAAGGCAAGCTCTGAAATACCACCCTCGCCGCCACAAAGCTCCAACATATCCACGCAGTTGTTATGACCATAGCATAGTGTAGCAACTATGCTGTATATGTCAGCGTGTGTGTCGGGCATAGATGTGGGGAGGGTAAGGAACAGGTCGTGGTCCTCATCGGAGCTTATCAGCTCACTAGGGACGTCGGTACTCCAGGTCGCCATAAGATCCTGTCCGAGACCTGACAAGTCGTCGCCGCAATCGTCGTTTCCGTCTTCAACGTGCTTTTTAATGCGACGAGGCTTGATGCCTGCTTCCTTTTCGGCTGTGAGCCTTTCCTTCTGCTTGATACGCGATTCTGTAGGTAAGACTTGCTCGTTTTGTTCGCCGGTTTGTGCGCCCATTGTCGTGGTTGAGTGGGTACATGCGTCAATCGCCAGAGTCGGGATGGGGGAGAGAACAGTCACCTATGATGACGCGTCGAAGTTTCTGTGGTGATTGAGTCGGCTCGTTTCCGAGCAAGACAGGTTCCTCGAGTTGCCAATACAACCAAGTGCTGATGTTGGCAACCCCTGCAGGTAGTGGTGCATGCCAATCATGCCCTGTTGGTTGATCGGCGACTGAGATATCCTGAGGTGAGGTTAATCGTTGCACGTCGGATAACATCAGACCATTTCGGTCCTCCTTTGTTGGTCGTCACGTAGTGATGGATGTTATGGTCCGTGCGTGTGTAGGTGTTCAGATATATTGGCACGTTTCCGTGCGTGGTGGTGCTTCCCAGGATTTTGTCGTTCAGGTGACGGATGAGTGTAGCGCGCGTCTGAGCTCGCCATTCAGCATGCCGTACCGTATCACCATACCAATCCAACACATGTTGTGGTATCGCCTGTTTGCACGTACATGCCCACAGTTTCGAGCTAATCGGTATTGATGTCGCTACCTGCATATAAGTACCACTCGGTGTACTGTCTTGCATATTGAACCGAATACCGAAATGACACAAACGCATCCGTATCACTGACAACTTAAGATCTCCCAGGGTATCACGTACAGGAGATAACTTCCAAACATATCCTGGGGGACCAAGTATTATGATTTTCATGCGGAGTTTCCTGGCTTTTATCAAAAGGTTCTGGATACGTGACCAATGTGGGGCCACTCTCTTTCCTGGAGTTCGTACATACCAGTCACCCGGGGTACTAATCCATATGAGAGTGTAATCTCCACTGATCACCGCACCCAGGTAATCTGTGCCCGCGCTCGTCATAAGCTCATTGTGGAAAATACGATCACAGATATAACCTCGGGTGCGGAGGTCGGCGCATGCCTCTCTCGTATCTTCAATGATAAAAGCCCTCTTACTAAGGCAGGTTACCCCGCTGCCCTTGTTACCCCCCGGCTTTTCGGCCAACAGGCAAGACGACGAGGGGGCGACGTCGCCCTGCCATCTTCAAGATAAAGAAGATGTGCATGCAATGTCTGTTAGCATCTGGGCTTCCCTCAGATGCTGGAGCTCAGCACTGCAGCGCGCCGTGGCGACGGAGGCGGATTGCTCCGCAAATGCTGTCAGCATGGATGGATTATCCATCAGCTGTTTCAGCGCGCCTTTGGACCTCGCGTCGCTGACTGTCTGCAGCTCACGGTTAGTGTACCCCAACACTATCTTCCGGCGGGACCGTACAGCGTCCATGGGTACACTTCCACCATGCTGGGCCAGTGTCCTGGCAACGAAGCAATCGAACGTTTCAAGATCGTCGATGCTTTCGCCTCGCATAGTGGCCTTGGCGAGCGTCTCCATCAACCCCTGAGGCAGGTTTCCCTGCAATTGCTCGCGCTCCTGCGCCGGGGTCGGCTCGCCCGTCAGCACCGTCTGGAATGACGTGCTGCTTGAGCTCGAGGCGGGTTGCCCCGCAGCTCCAAAACGATCACACCTGATCGACAGATGCCCTGACGGAAACTTCGTCGTCGGCATGATCTTGGAGCCCTCGGGAAGCTCCATCTTGACCTGCCCCTTCCCAGGGAATATCAGCTTCTCCTGGCCTCGTTCAAGTACAATGATCGTGCGTTTGTCCTGCATACTATCGAAGCCTAGGATGGCTGGCAGGTCTTTGCCACAGCCTGACACAATGTTCGTCTTGTGCGAATCGAGCTGGGTCGATTCCTGGTACTCGCAGGCAATGCTGAATGTGCCTACGGTATCCGCTGGGGTCGACCCTTCTCCCACTCCGTTGATGTTCAAACGAGAGCGGGGCTCGAACGTACAAGTACGGCCGTGTGCCTCAGCAGCCTGGACGAACTTGCGGCTCGTGTTTTCACCCATGATGTTGATCTTCGAGCCTACATCGATGAGGATAGAGTTTCCACCATCGTCCAAGAACGTCTTACTCTGCTGCTGGATGTGCACCGTTTCTGAAGTGTCGGCTGTGCTGTTTGGCGGGCTTCCCCGCAGGTCAGTTGTGCTCCCTGGCGGGTTACCCCGCATGACGCTGGCATGCGGCCTGCCTTCGGCCATACGTACCAGGTCGATGTACTGGAAGTACGACACGTGCTGGACATGATCGCCACGCTCCTCCCGCCAGTTGGCATACTCATCACGTCTGCTCTTATACTGCTCGCGGGTCGTGCGTCTCGTCAGCGTCAGATACGAGTGAAGGGCAATATCCTGCAACCCCTCATTCGTGAGTGATCCCTGTACTGACTACCTACCAGACCACCCCAACCAAACCCGAAGACCCGAATTTGACCCGAATTCCGGTTTGGGGGGGGGTACGGATACCATGTGTTTTTTCAACGTTCCCCGACCCCCCCCCCACTGGAAATCGAGGATAAATTTGGGCCTTCGGGTTGGGTTGGGGTGGTTTGGTGGGTGGTGATGTACTGCAGCCACTCCTCGAACTCCTCGTTCGTAGCTGTGATGTCAACGGCCCTGGCTGCTGTTGCTGCTGTTGCCACTGAGGAATCTGAGAGGTCAAACGACGCACCATCAGTCTCAGGATTGTCGGCGTCCAGCATAAAAGTTGTGTGCGCATTATCCATTGGATTCTGGAAATGCCGAACACGCAGCTCACGCAACTGATCAGGGTCCAGTGCCGTCTCTGCCCCGCCCCCACTCTGGGGAGACATCTGAGGAGTGTTCGGCAAGTTTCCCTGCTGAGGCGCCGTCATCGGGATAAGCTGATCGAAGTATCCCGTCTCCATCGGCGGCCTCACCTCCTCTGGCAGGTTTCCCTGCTGCTGGGGCTGAGCTGTCTGCCTATCTAGCATCCTGGCTGTCATCTCCTCCACCATGCTCCTCAACTCCCGCAGCTCTCTCGCTGCTTGCTCAGGAGTCTGAATGAAGGAGCCGGTCCACGGGAATGATGACGCTATGATGCCAGGTGCTCGGCAGATAGCGCATGGTGGCTGCTGAGGATCTCCCTCGCGCTGATTTGCGACATGGCCCACCGCGTTTGAATTTCAGCACCCCTCATGGAATAAGTGAGTACACCTCAAACGATAAACACTTTCCCCGGGCTGAAATTCTTCGAGGCATACCGCGCAGGTATCTTCCATCCCAGTAAAAACTTCCACATCTGCTGCTCTGGGATATACCCGCCGCTGTCTCTCCAAGCCCGTCTCGGAGGGCATGAAGGCTGCTGGGGGATCCACCGATGGATCCAGCACCTCCGGCACTCCGGCAGCCACAGCTGGAGGGGCTGCTGGCACGGAGGCTGTAGGCGTCACAGCAGGCGAGTTTCCTCGCAATGGTGCGCCTCTGCCCCTCACGACCTCAAGCGCGGCTGCACGCGAATGATCGCGCACGTTCTGCACGGCCTGTCTGCGCCTAAAGCATGCCTGTTGAGTGTGGTATGTCTGCCTGATATAATCAGGCACACCTCTACTGCCGGACGATATCGAATGGGCAGTGGGTTGGACAGCCACATCTGGCGTCGTCGGCGCAGGCATAAAGGCCATTGGCGGATACATGGACTGATCACTACAGCGCACGTTAGTGAGGCTGTGGAACTGATCCGCTATTTCACGAACAAACTTGTTCGGGACTCTAGACCCATCAGGGTACAGTGGCGGATTCATGTGTGCTGGCGGTGGCCTCTGGCCCTGGGCCATGCTCGGGTGAGCATTGAAGGCTGGGACGAAGGCTCGTTGCCGAGCAGGGCCCCTTGGATTGGGACCCTCGGGCTCCCAGGACCAGGCCGGCCTTCACCTCTGACCACTTGGGTGAGGCAGATTATGGCTCTGCACCTGTTGCACAGCGGCTGCCACCCTTGCACGGTAGTCTTCAGGCGCACCAGCGACAGAGGTATGACCAGCAAACGGTCGTGAATGGCCTGGGGTGCCGGGCAGGTTTCCCTGCTGACTCGTTGGAGTGCCAGGCGGCATCATGTTCAGGAGAGCTGTACCATGCTCAGCCCTAGCCGCTGCGATCCTCTCCATGAGGGTGCCACTCGTGGCAGGGCGACCAGGAGTCCCGAACGGAGACTGTGCAGGTGGCGTCGCCATTGGGGTCATGCCCCTCGGTGTGTGCATGCTTGGCGAGGGGCTACCATGCATCTGCTCGAATCGAGCAGGCTCTCCAAAGATGCGGCCGAACGTCTGCGGGTCTCCCTGCGGATCAGGCATCTCATTTCTGAGTCCATTTATAGGCAGGTTTCCCTGCGTGGCCTGACGATTTCGCGTCGCCATGGCGGACATTGCTCCCTGGCCAGCGGCCCAGGGGTCTTGTTGGTATAACCTGTCCGCCAATTGCTCCACCTGTTCAGGGTTCAGAGCGGCCGCTATCTGGTCCAGGTCTGAGGTGCTGATGGCCTGCCAAGATATGGCGCTAGGCCCTTGGCTTAGGGCGCGGCTTGGTGCCGCGCTCCGGGCCTCACTCTCGGTGATCATGAAGATCTGGTGGGCCTCAGGCTGGTTTCCCAGCGTGGCAGGGCTGTAGTGGCCCCCAACCTCCCTGTGGAGGTAGACCATGGGAGGGTCGACGCCCTCTTGGTCTCGGGACCACTGGTATTTGACGCTGGCACTGCCAACGTCAGCCCACCTGCCAGGGTTCGAAAGCACGGCGGGGGGAACACGCACCCGGCGATCCCCCAGGTACTCTGGATTGCGCCAGTGCTTCCCCGTGGCAAGGTCCTCTACATGGGAAATGTAATAAGGTTCTATGATGCCATTATTTCCCTCGGACAAGAGGACTCCGTTATCAGACCAACAGAACTTTATACCATCTTGCATGGCCTTGTGCCAATCTACGAAGATGATAATGTCAGATTCTGGGCCCCACCCACTGT
The DNA here is from genome assembly GCA_963575745.1 of Prorocentrum cordatum. Lineage (NCBI taxonomy): Eukaryota > Dinophyceae > Prorocentrales > Prorocentraceae > Prorocentrum > Prorocentrum cordatum. Next base: position 269,499 of record CAUYUJ010006646.1, read on the forward strand.
TCACGGCACGACGGCGGACCGTCGGCACGAAGTGGATGCGCGACCGGCCTGTCCCCCGTTTCTTCGTGTTGTGCTCGGGTCTACAGGACAGGCCGCGCCACATAATGCCTTCGAAAGCATCCCACCGAGTGCCATGCATGGCGACCTCGGGGTGCGGGGCCGGTCTCCCGGCAGGTTGGTCGCACAGTACAATATAATTGTACAGCGACCATGGAGCTTTCAATGTCCATGAATGCCCCTGAGAGGAGCGGATGAAGATCTCGGGCTCGCCGGAGTCCCGCACTAACACCTTGAACTGAAGGCGTTGTTTTTCTTCGCCGTCTGGTTCACGGACATGACCCACTTCCATCATGATGGCCGCCAGTTGGTCCACCGATCGACCATATAGGTTCGCGGTGATGACCTTGGCCTCGTCATGTCTGGGATTGCACCCATCATGCCTCGACCGCCCAGTTTTCCATGGATACTTATTCACGAGCTCTACGAGGTTAATCCAGCCATCATGATCATCGAACGTAGCCAGATCCCACACAGGATCATGTGCTCTGTCCGGCGCATGTCTGCATATCCTACTGGGAGCTTTGCTCAATTGTTTGAGGGTGTGATTGGATCTCGGGATAATGTTGTCTTGCCTGCATTTTCGTATGAATTCCTCATCCACCGAGCGTATCGGTGGGGGCTTCCGCAGAGCAAGTCCATCCCTGATCGCACTCGGAGTCCCACTGGTGAAGGACGTGTCTCCTGGGTGGTGCAGCTGATCCACGGGCGGGTTTCCCCGCACAGGAGCCTCTGTCGCTGAAGAGGCTGCGGCTCCTGGCGAGGAGGAAGCTGCAGCAGCAGCGCCTGGCGGGTTTCCCCGCGGTGATCCGCGACTGGCGCTACCCCTCATCGTCGGCGCCCAGCTACCCCTAGACATAGCACCTTCGTCGGACCTTTTGGAACGGGCCGCCGCAGGCGAAGCTGGCGCAGGGGCATACCCTGTGCGCTCGAAAGCCGCCGCCTTCTTGGCAATGGAACTGCTACGACTAGGCGGGCGTCTCCGTTCCTCCACAGGGTCCTGAGGTTGCTGCTTGGGCTCAGATACTTGTGCTGGAGTTGCGCCAATCGGCGATCTCGGAGTTTCAGAGCGAGGCGCCTCCATCTGCACATCTGGCCCAGGATCCTCAGAGCGTGCTCTCGGTCTCACATCCGAAGACGACTTCGGCGCTGGAGTCTCACTCTTAGCCTTCGATTGTAGTGGGAGCGGGGGTTTCTTAGCCCCCTTCATGTAAATCTTTTTGGAGTCCAACAGCATTTGGCGAGTTGCCTCACGTGCGCGTTCTTCTGCTATCCGCGTACGTTCCTCATCCGCCGCAACTCGCTGGGCCTTCTGGTCATCCTTAGATGTCGATTGTGGTTGTTGGGACTGGCTGGAAACGCCGGGCGAGTTTCCTCGCATTCCAGGAAGATTAAAGAGCGCGTCTTTTTCTTCCTGGGTCATGGGCACCAGTCCTCCCCTTGGAACCGGAGGAGGCTTATCCTCTTCATCTTTCGGCTCCAAGTGACCCACGATCCCGAGACGACAATTGACCTCTGCGATCTCGTCCTGTGTCATCGGGATCAGTGGCGGATGGACGCCCTCCTTATGAGGGGTTTTGCCCCTGTCTGGGCTCAGACCTACATTGTTTCCAACAGGGCATCCTGGCCTGTGGTTGTGGAACGGCTCGGAACATGGTCCACGCGCTGCTTGAGGCCTATGCAACTTGCGAACTGCGATAACGTTTCGCAGCTGCGTCCGCACTTCTTCAATTTCAGGGCGGCGGATGTTTGTTGCAATTTGATGGCCTCCGCTGATGGCCTTACCCTGAGCGCCCCTATAGGCAGGGTTGCCCTTGCCGAAGGCCGAATGTTCCCCTTTACGTCGTCTTGGATCATTGTGCGGCAGTAGTTCGCCTCCTCGCCTGAGAGCGTGTTCCTTTGGGCCAGCTTGCCTCCGCTCACGGGGAAGCCGAGCCTGAGGATGTGGCTCTCCTCTGACGCGCGGATGGGAACGATACCTTCCAGCATTCTCATCAGAAGAGGCTGCCGAAGCAGCCTAGCCTGAGTAGAAGCCGGCGGAGGCGCCGGCGGAGGCTCCTGTGCGATCCCAGGTGGATCGGCTAGTACAGGCGGATTTCCCTGCTGGCTGGAGCTCGGCGCAAATGGCGCTTGTGCCGATGGTGATGGTGCTTCAGGCTCGTCAGGATCAAAGTCCACCTCTACCTCACCGTTGACTTCCATCATGAGGATTGTGGCTTCATCCTCGCCTAGCCCGCAACCATCGCCCTCTTCTTCTTCTGATGTAGAACTACCAATGATGATGGCCATTGGCGCAGCCGGGACAGGCAGGTTCCCCTGCATAGCCGGCGTCTGTGCGTCGCTCGGCTGTCCCGGGGTAGGCGGTGCGGTTGTCGGCTCAGGCTCGTTGCCGAGCACAGGCTGCCCAGCAATGTTGCGCATGGCAGTGTTATTTGGCCATAGTCCCGCCGCCTGGAGACCCCGTCCTGGCGGAGGAAGAGCCTGACCGCGCATGGCGATGGCCCTTTCAAGGGCATCGCGCCATCTCCCTCGGGAGTACCACACATGCCTCTGCACGTCCTCAGGGTGCACGCTGTCGATGAGGGTCAAAGCTGCCAACACTAACTCCGAGTCGTCGCAGGCGTCAGTGTCCTGCAGCATCATGATGCCAGCTTCGATGCTTTCTTGACTCTCGGGATATGCGATGGTCCATACCTCGTGCATCCTCATGAGGGTTTGCAGTAGTGTGCGTGGTCCGTACTCGCCTGGAGCAAGCGAACCAGGGGGTGCAGATGGCACCTCTGGTGCGCCTGCAATGAAAACTTGAACGAACGCTTGAGACTCCAATTTCTATAAGTTCATCATTACTTCGGGGATAGATAGGCCTGTTTCCAGGCGGGAGTTCAGGTGGAGGTTGGAGGTTGCGGTCAACCTCGGAAGGCGAGGCCTCAACAGTGATGTCCTCGTCACTGCTTTCGTAGGCCATGATGTTGCCTGGGTTCCCGAACAGCCAGTCGAAGGAAGACAAAGGCTGGTTTCCCAGCGTACCGTGATCCACGGGGGTGAGCTCGTTGTTGCCAACAACGAACCTGCGGACGTACTCGAGGTAGTACGCGTACAATCCATGACCATGCGCCTCGAGCTCGTCGACGTGGTCCATGCAACTGACCCAAGTTTAAAATATCTGTTCCATGGCCTCAAAATCCTGGAGGCTCAGATATTCGATGAATGGTTCGCTTGAGCCAAAATGGACTTCGGTCGATCTGCCCTTTCCATTTCCCTTCGCTGGACAATCTCTCACAAGATGGTCGGCACTATCACACTCATGGCACTTTAGAACCTGGCCGTCTCTACCTCGCGGGTTTCCCCGCCTACCTTTGCCTTTTTCCTGAGGTCTCTCTACGGCCTTTGCCGCGGCCCTTTCCCCCGAAGAATATCTCATCATACTGTTCATCCGAGAGCCTCTGGAGGAATGCCGCGATGCCTCGTCCGTTCAACCTCCGACGACCCCGCTTGTCTTTACCTTTTCCTTTGAAGCTCCTCCGCATCCTCCTCCCAACACGTCGCACTGGTTTTCGTGTGAACCTCCTCCACCTCCGTCTAGCCTGTTGTAATAACCAAAATAGGTGTTCAGCACGCTGATTGTCAGTTTCCATATTCATAATATCTGCCCCGTCTAAAGCTTCAACACCGCCGGATGATGCATCATCAGTGTCGGTGCCGGAGTCGAAATCATCGTCTCCCAAGTAGGTGGACACACCGTCGGTAAGGGGGTTTGATTCGCCCCACAGAGAACGGTGTGGTTGAGGCTCTCTGGAAGGAGGGCTGGTCGCCCAGCTTGGTTGTGGTCGATCCCCTGCTAATGAAGCAGTAGATTCTCCGGGATCGTCGGCCCATATGCTTGAGGGCCAGTTTCCAGGCTGGGCTTCAGCGGTTAAGGTAGTGTAGAAATTTCCACCACCAGATCCCCTTCCCCTTCCAAACACAGATCCTACATTACCAGGAGGCCTTTCTGATAGGTGGCCTATCGAACGCATCCTCTCCAGCAACTCATCATACTGTTGTTGAGTTCGGGGCATTTGATGATTGAGTGGCTGTAAGAGTTGCATGGCTCGCTGGTTGCCGACGCCTAAGGCGCGGAACAGGATCGTGGTTAGTAACTGGAAGTTGGGAAGGTCGAGTCCCACCGACTGTGCCTCAAGTCGGGCCATTTCGAATCGGGTTAGAGTGACGTCGACTCGTTCTCCGTGAGGCACATGAAAGTCGATGAGCTGTGTGCCGGAAGTGAGCTGGAGCTCATCTTCCAGGCGCTCGAACTTCATGCTTAGGAGGAACATGATGTAGGTCACTGGGTCTGTGTGGACCCCATCGATGTCAGCACCATTGTTTACAATGTCAGGTGGTACCCTCATGGCGAGTGTCCTCGCTAGGCCACCTAGGCCGCGTTGTATGGCGGCCGCTTGGGCCTGTGGCGTCATACGTCCGCTAGTGACGTTGAGCCATGCGTTGACCTCATAAACGTACTCACGAAAAGGTACGTTGCCGTGAGGGTCCCAGTATGGGCCATGTGTTTGCCCATCGGTGCTGTTTTCTCCGCGGCGCATGTGTCCGATTGCTGCCCCCAGCGCGAACCATATGATAGCGAATATAACCAGCCCAAGGCTGTGTAGATAGGGGTGGTTATTAGGCGCGTTGCCGCGCTGGGGTAGCGCCTTGTTGAATCTGCGAGGCGCTCTATCTGGCGGATCTCTCCGCCCATGCTACAAGTATTGCGCTTTTGGCTCGTTGCCGAGCGGTTGGTAGTAGCGCAGTGATGAAACGTATATGGTACCGATGTTTTTGTCTAGACGTCGTACCTCTCGTGTTGCTTCTTGCTCTTGGATAGATCCTCGTAAACGTACTGGGAGTGGTAGCGCAGGGTGGTAGGTGGTCACGAGGATCGTGCCGAAGAGTATGAGGATGAGAAGAGCAAGAGCTGACCACACGAGGGTGCGGCCAGCTCCGCACCAAATCGAAAGTGAGCCTGGTAGGTCAAATAGCATCCGTCTCCATGGGAGGCGGATGAGCTCACATTGCATCCAATTCCATGTCGAAGGAATACGATATGGGGAGTGGATGGGTAAGATAGGATAAGATCGATGTATCGGTCTTTCCAGCACATAGCGAACACTACGGTAAGTGTCCGGGCAAATAGGGCGCGCGTGCCTTGAGCCAAAGGCAACGGCGTGCGAACTATACTCCCGATGCTATAACATCTCCCAAAGAGCTACCCTTAAAGTCCCTGAGCCCACGAAGGTGGCGGCAGACGAGCACGCGGCAGCCCCCAGGCAGCCGCGAGGTCCAGTCTGGGTGTACGTAGGACGCCACTCCGCTGGACCTCCCCAGAGCCCACGAAAGTGGCGACAGTTGCGCGAACGTCACTCCGCTGGACGTCCAGGGAGCCAAGAGCCACGAGGTCTGGCCTGGGTGTGCGTAGTGCGCTGGATCTCCTAGGGCCCACGATAGTGGCGACAGTTGCGAAGGTGGCAGTGCAGCGGGGAGGCAGGAGAAGGGAGAGGGGAAGGATTGAGTGTAGACGACAACACTCGATTCAAAACGAGGGCCCGACACAGAAAGACTGGGAGGTCAAAGAGTGGACGAGGGAGCTGGAGGCAGGAGGAGGGACAGGCGAGTGGACAGGAAGTTGCGCGAGGAGTGTTCTGTTCACAACAAAGAGCCAACCAGGTCAGGGCTCGGGGGAAAAAACAGGTTCCCCATCAGTGCTTCCTGTCCCCCACTCCTGCTCCCTGACCTCCTCCCGTCCCCACATCGCTACACCCATGAACGCCCCTGCGCATACATACCCACATACATACATGGATGCATACACACATACACACACATACATACATACACGCATGCATCCGCGCATGCATACATGCGTACACGAATACGTACACGTATAACACATACATGCATACACATATGCATGCATGCATGCATGCATACATACAGGCATACATATATACAAGCATACATGCATGCGTAGATACAAACATAAACATGCATACATACATGCACGCATCCACGCACCCACGTACATGCATACAGTCATGCACATATACATACCTGACATGACATTCATACATACATGCGTGCATTAATGCATGCATACACACGTACGTGCATACTTGCATATATATATATATATATATATAT
>CAUYUJ010006646.1:280732-333232 GCA_963575745.1 Prorocentrum cordatum
ACTTCGGTCGCAAATGGCGGTTCATTGGAGGAAAACTTCATCATCGTTGAGCAGTCAAGCAATACATCTCCGCATCGCTACATGCGCCAAACTCTGCAACCTGATTGAACTCTCAGAATTTACCTCTGCACTCATAGGCTCTCAAGTACGCCCTCGCTCACTCGACCACGCGAACGCCCACCCCTCCGGTTCATCTGGTGAGGCGGCTGCGGCGGGCTGAACTGCGGCCCGTGTGAGCCGAACATTGGCTCCTGGGCAACAGGAAGCGAGAAGACCCTGTGAGAGAGTTTGAGAGGCACAGAAGCGTGCCAGTAAACATCCTTGCCTTTTTCTGTTGTTCTCTTCCTCAACCCTTCTCCTCGTGAAGGCTGCTGTGTCCTGCTACCAGGAAATTCGAGGCCATGATCCTCGCTGGACTGGACACGGAGGCAGCGCATCGTTGCTTCTTTGAGAGGGCCATGGTCAGAAGGTTTACCGATATCTCGCTCTGCCTTGTCTCTGTCTCTGACTCTGTCTCTGTCTCTATCTCTCCATCTCTCTCTCTCTCTCTCGCTCGCTCGCGCGCTCTCTCTCTCTCTCTCATTATCACTCACACTCTCTCTCCATCTTTCCTTGTACAATGGCCAGATGGACCTCTCACTCTCTCTACCTTTGTATCTATGTAGCCGAGTTACTTGTCAGATTACACTCTGGATGGGTAGCCTTTGTAGTGCAACCATGCGTTGTAAGCTATGCGGTGCAAGCTATGCGGTGCAAGCTACGCGGTGCAAGCTATGTGGCGAAATCACAGTGGTGCAGTCGGGGTGGTGCAAGCTGTGCGGTCCAAGCTATGTGGTGCAAGCCATGTGGTGCATGCTATGTGGTGCAAGCTGTGCGGTGCACCCTATGGTGTTGAATCCACGTGGTGCAAGCTATGTGGTGCAATCTACGCGGTGTGCGCTGTGGTGTCAACTATGTGGTACGGCGACGGACGGGAACGGGGCCGACAGGCCTGCGGACGTGCCTTTTTATTTGGAAAAATAAGGCGGCGACGGAAGGGAACGAGGCCAGCGGGACCGCAGACGGGCCCGAATCCATAAATCATGCAACAATGCATGTGTATACAGATATGCAGATCCGCCACCGAGCCTCTGGGCACGGCGTGGGAGTGTCTTCGGGTCCTTTGCCTAATCCCTGGAGCCTCAGTCCTCAGCCCTGACGAGTCTCTTAAGGGGCCTGGACCCCAAATTCCAAAATCTACCGGGGCTTGTCGAGTGCCCTCTAGGCTCGTCCGCAGCTTCCCGCATGAAGTCTTCGGGCCCAGGAGGGCCCCAAGACGGGCAAAGAGGGCCCCAAGAGGCACCGAAGACAGCCCAAGGGGGCCACGAGTTGCCGAACGATCGATCCAAGACGCTCAAGGTGCCCCCCAGACGGCCCTAGAGGCCTCCAAGACGCCCCAAGAGGCCTGCAAGAGGTCCCAGACAGAGGCCCTGGGAGGCACAAATCATTGATTGTAAGTCGGCTTCTGCAGGTTGTTGGCTTTCTCGCCTTTTCGGCTTCCCGACGCTCCACAGCGGCCCCAGATGCCCCCAAGATCGCACCGAGACGGCCCAAGAGACCCCAAGGGTGGCCAAAAACTGCACAAGAGGGCCATAAGACGGCCCACGAGGTGCCCAAAACGGCCCAAGAGAGCCCCAAAACGGCCCCCAAGGGGGCCCAATAGAGTGAATACCCACCGAAAATCCGAGCGTTGCGCCCCAGGAGGCCCCCAGGAGGCTTCCGGAGCTACCCCTCCGCCTCCTCCTCCCCCTTTTGTCTTCCCCGCCTCCCCCTGTGTTTGAATGCTCCTCCTGCTGCCGCCCCCTCGTCATTCCTCCTCCTGCCCCCCCCAGCGTGCGGTGCTGTCCGTGCCGCGCAGCTCGTCGCCGCGGGTGCGGTGGTCCTGGCGCGGCGCGGGTCCAGTCCCGCAAACCAAAGCGGTCCTGCGCCTGAGTAGGACGCGCAAAGACGTACTAGTACTACATGTTCTCCTTGGAGACGCGCGTCCGACCCAAACATATAGTATACCCATCTTGTAGTATATCGTTTCCCGAGCGGTGTGGCCAGAAAGCGCCCGCCACCACGCATATACTACAAGATTTTTCTGTGCGCGCATCGCCCCTGAGGGAGCGGCGCACATACAGTATAAGTATGTTGCGGTGACGCCGACTGAGAGCCTTACCTTCTCCCTGCGTCCCCGAACGCATCTCCTCCAAAGCAAACGACACGGCATCCTGCCTTGCCTTCCTGCCCCTCGCCCTGGTGCTGCCGCTGCTGCTGCTCCTCGAGCTGCAGGCCGCCGCTCCTCCCGACACTGCTGGGGATGCTGAGGCTGCTCCCCCTCCCCCGCCTCCGCCGACTCAATCTCCAAGCCTAAGTGCTCCAGTTCCAGCTCCAACTCCATTGCCAACGCCGCCTCCACCCCTTCTCGGCGCGCACGCCTGGCGCCTGCACGCTCACGCTTATTGCATTCGCGGTCAACCTGTCGAGATGCCAGAAGGGCTACAGAAAATTCCCTTGCGCATAGGAGACCCCCTCGCCTCTCCCCCCAAACTGCACCTTCTCCCAAAACCTCTGCGCGGGCGCGGAGCCGCGTACACCCGCATGTCCTGACGCCCCGCGGCGCGACGCCCGACCGCCTCCCCCCTCCACCAGGCAGACTCCCCTCCTCGTCTCTGCTCACCCCCCCTGCCGCACGCACCCGCCCACGTCCCACCCTTGCCATGCCGTCCGTCGACGGTCTTCCCCCCCCCCAATCCCTGCCACGAGGGAGAAGGCAAGAGACAGCATGGAGAGGGTGGAGTGGAGGGGAACGGAGCGGAGAAGGGCGGACGGGAGCCGAGCGGAGTGCGGTGTGGAGAGAACGAAGCGAATTGGATAAGGGCGCTGCAGTGCGGATTGGGGAGAGCGGAGGGAGGACGAGCAGAGGGAGCCAGGCGGCAGGAAGTGGGCAGGGGGAGCCCAGCCTGAGCTCCGTGACCCTCCGCATACCCAGCGCCCACCCCGACATTCAGCAGGGGGAAAGGCGGCCAGGGAAGGGACGCATCATACTCCTCCTTCGCCTGCGTCTCCGTTGTCTCTGCGCCTCCGTCGTCTCTGCAGAAATTCCCCCAACTGCGAATCCAGCTCAGACTAATCTCGGTCGCCCCTGGGCCCTGGTCTAAGGGGGTCGACAGAAGTCCACAAAATCAAGCTGAATCAATTTGCTGGCTCCTCGTCCAACCAGCTTGCTCTGCAGGATTCTGGAACGAATGCAGGGGGGGATGCCACCAGGGCAAGACGCGTGAAACAGCTCACGATCACTCCTCCGCCTAACCTGGCAGTGTGAATCGTGAGTCACAGTGGGCACGCATGGGCGAGCAGGTTGCCATAGCTTTGCTGGAGTGCATGCGAAAGACGGAGACCAATCAACCACGAGGCTTCGGGTGCGGATGACGCAAGCGCTGCGCGCCAGGACAGCCAAGCAGCGAGACGAGAGAACAGTCCAAGAGTCCGCTGGAGACCTCGCGGAGCCCGCACGGGTGGGGGGCACGGAGAGGGACCGACCTTCCTCCTCCCCGGCCCTCTCCCCGGGTGCGCTCGGGCCAGAACTTCGAGGAGAATCCAGCCGTGGCGACGAGGGCTCTCCAGGGCGAGCGGCGGCATCGGCACCTGCCCCCTCTCCGACTGAGACGGCGCCGGGACACAGTCATAAATAGACACAGATAACCGGATGCCCCATGTCTTTATCCATCTTTTCTGGGTTTTTGTCTTCCCCCCACTTCCCATAGTTTCTAACATTTTTCAGGGAATCGACGATGCATTGTGCCTGCGTGCTTTTGTCCCCTCCCCTCTCTGCCCTCCCGCGCACACCTCGAGCCCACGTGCGCCCCCCCGCGGCCCCGCGGGAGCTCCTCCGCCCCGCGGGTGTTTGGGCGCGCCGGGTCGGCGCCGTGGAGGTCGGCCGCCCGCGGGTCGCCCCGCACGCGCACGGGCGGCTCCTGCGGCAGATCTGCAGAGGCACCGATGGCAGGCCCAGAGGTTGACACCAACACCAGCATCGGCGGTGCTCCTCCACTGAGGGAGGAAGATCCCGATCTCGGGGAGGGTGGCAAGATCCTGGCTTCCAGGGCGACCGAAATGTTACCACCAGCACTGGAATCCAAGGGCTCCGCGCGGGACACGGGCGGCGCCCGGGCTGCCTTGCCAGCAGCTGCGCCCCGCCAAGGAGCTGCAAGGTGCGCACCCAGGGCTGCGCACGAGAGGCCATGTTGAGGTCGGGGGAGTCCGACCAGACCACGCTCCGAGCCTTCGGGTCCCCCGACTTCCCTCCCCAGAATCGTCCAGAACATCCAACGAGCACGCAGAAAACCTGGGTACCCTCCCCGAACCGGCCTCGATCTTTTACCTCGGTCCGACTGTCCCGCGGCGCTCCGATGCCTGCCGCGGTCTGGCGGAGCCGCCCTGAAGGGTCAGCCGAAGCACTGGCGAGGCAGGCAGAAAAAGCGAGGGCCCCACACCCATCAAACAGCACGGTGCTGCCATGCCTGCCGTGGTGTGGCGGAGCCTGCCTGGAGGGTCAGATGGCAGCGGCTCGGGAAATCGAAGGCTACCGATGCCGCCAGGAGGAGGAGGAGGAGGAGGAGGAGGAGGAGGAGGAGGAGGAGGAGGAGGAGGAGGAGGAGTGCGTACCCCAAGATGGCCTCCACGGTGGCGCAGGATCCCCTTGCGCTCCGGCGTGCCGCCGCCCGGGCGGCACGCCCTCCAGGAGAGCCCAGGATCGGATCGACGAGTCGGATCGGCGATCGACATGAATCGGATCGTCGGAAATCGGCAGCTGAGTCGGGAAAAATCGGATCGGTAGAAATCGGCAGGCCAGCAATGCCTCCAACAAGAAAGCGGAACCCAAACCGGAAGCCCAGGTCGAATCGAATCGGAATCGGAATCCATCGAAGTCGAATCGAATCGAATCGGAGGAATCGAAACGAGCCCTGCGATGGGCTCTCGACGGCGGTGGTCCCCGCTCCTCCTCCGAAGGGCGAGGCAAGTCGGACCAACATTGGCGCCCAACACGCGTGGCCACGGCATGCCTCCTCCGGGGCGGCCCCACGGAGCCACGAAGCCCCACGGGGGGCAGAAGAGCTCACAGACGCCACAGTGTAACGTGCAACGCGGGGCCTATAAAGGCTAAAAGGGAGCCCACATAGGGCCCAGGCCCCACTGAGAGGCCCGAGCCCAAAGGGGCCGTCCCAAGACAGGGGGAGGGCCTCAAGGGACCCCTAGAGCCCAGACGAGCCGCAGGAGGCTGCCTCCAGGGCGCATCGGCCCCGAGGCACAGACGCCACAGTGGGTCCAATGCTTTGAGTGTGATCTGCTCGGGGGCCGTTGGCTCCAATCGCCCTCCTCCGAAGGGACAGTCCAGGTCGATCGTGTCCGTTCTGCAGGTGGCATCCCCCTCTTCGACAGAGTACGATCAACCCGTAGAACAAGGACGCACGATGAGGATGCAAGGGTCTTGGAAAACCATGTCGACACGTTGCGAGCGGGGCGCGGCCAGCGAAAGCGGCCGAGGATGCGCAGGCCGAAGGGGAAGGATGCAAGGGCAACCTTACAACTGTTACTCATCCTTCTTGTGCGAGCTGACTGCATCCATCGGTCGGAAGAAGCAGGTAGAAACATGAAGTTGGAAGGCGTTGAACGTAGATTGGGTGTCCGCCACCCACTGAAGAGGACGGAAAAGATGAAGACAATCGATACTTGAAGTAGGAAGGCGCTTAAAGCAGATTGGAATATGGGAATCCAGAATTACCTACTTTCCACGACCGGTGGGTACTCCTCCTTACTATGCGGGCTGACTGTAAGCATGACAGAAAATGCTGTCGCTCTGAAGCCTGGCGAATGAGGTGGGGTGGCGAGGCCAGGCCACCAAACATTCATTCTGCCCTGACCCGTCCGAGGGCTGCTGTTTCGGCTGGAGGAAATCTTGCTGTCAGATCCGACTCTGCAAAGTCATCAATGCCGCTGTCGGCTAACCTCATCACTGTAGAAGGCCTCCCGCACGACCCGTTACATGTGTACCAACATGCAGGCATTACTGGGTATTTGAAATCGTAATTGCCCGTTCACGCTACAATCTTCAATCTGCACACCATTCCCCGCCAAATGTGCAAAATTCTGAAACGTGCCTCTTGTCTATTGTGAGCTGCTTGGGAGAAGCCTCGCAGTCTTAGCATCATCCAGGAAAGCTGTGTGTTGAAAGAGTGGCCGCAATGCGCCGCCTACGGTGTACTGTAAACACTGATCGCCGATGACCACGAAACGAAGGCAACCATTACCTCGACCCCCAGTGAATTGGACACCGTTGTCGGCAAGGCTTGCCAGGTTCAAACATTGGAAAGCTACTTCCTGTGCACTGCCTAGGGGGGAGCTTCGCACGTTTACCAATGTCCTCAAAACCAACCGTGCCACCCGTCTGGAAGGTCAAAATGCTGTAAGGGTAGCCGCGATGCTCCATCAACGGTATATTGTAAACGCTGATGGCCTGTGACCATGAAACGAAGGCCGGAACCTTCTTCGAGTTGACTGCCTAGGCCCGCAGGATGCATCAAATTCTGAAGCTGAATTCTTACCTTCTGCGCACTGCCTGGGGGTGAGCGTCACATTCTAAAGTTGGATTCTTACCTCCTGCGCACTGCCTGGCGGAAGCTTCACCCTCATGCCGATCTCCTGAAACTGTACCATGTCATCCTCCTGAAAAGTCATGTGCTGAAAAGGTGGCCGCAATGCGCCGCCAACGGCTCCAACAACTGAAGCGTGTCATCCTCCTGGAAAGACATGTGCGAAAAGGGTGGCCGCAAACGGTGTTCTGTAAGCGCTGGCGGCCTGCGACCATGAAACGAAGGAAGCCCTGCCCACGCCCTTCCTCGGAACGACTGCCGAGGCCGACGAGATGTTCCAAGTTAGGAAGTTAGAGTCTTACCACCTGCGCGCCGCCCGGGGGAAGATCCCCTGAACCTGAACCACGTCATCCTCCTGAAAAGCCATGTGCTGAAAAGGTGGCCACAATGCAACATCAACGGTGTGTTGTAAACGCTGGTGGCCTGCGACCATGAAACGAAGGAAGCCCTGTCAGCGCCTTTCTTCGAATTGACTATCGAGGACGACAAGATGCATCACACTCTGAAATTGGCGTGTTATCTCCTGCTCCTGCGCACTGTCTGGGGAAGCTTCGCCATCCTACCGATATCGTGAAACTGTACCATGTCATCGTTCTGGAACGACATGTGTGGAAAAGGTGGCGGCAATGTGCCGTCAATGGTATTGTAAACGCTGGTGACCTGCGACTGTGGTACGAAGGGAACCACTACCTCGAATTTCATTGAAACGCATACTGATGCCAGCAAGGTGGGCGAAATCCTGAATATAAACGGTCCCAAACCGAAGAGACTCTTTGGGACATCGAACCGTGCTTCCAATGTCATGGAACTCGAGCAAAGCAATCTCATGCAAGACTATGTGCCTGCATGGCGGCCGCATGGCGCCGTCAAGCGAGTACTGCAACTGCGCTCCCGGGCAGCTCTGGAACCGTATCCGACCGTTGCCATGTCAACACACAAGCTCAGGTTCACGACTACGCATGCTGAACCGCATGGAAAAATCAAATGTGGCGTGTGGTCAGGTGTAGCATGCACTGTAACCTGGAAATGTATCCATCAAGTCGGCCGAAGCTGGTTTGCGCAAACAAGATTTGGGCCAAGATCGCCACGAGCCAAAATGGCCACGGAAGTGGTTTTAATGACTTTGAATTATCGAATTGCCGCCTCTGATACGCTAACGCTCAATATGAATGTGAGTTGCTCCGCCACTGGATGAAGAGAGCGTCAAAACTCAGCTTGACACTGCTGATGTCTCACGTGCTATGAGAGATGTTACCAACACGGAATTGAGCTGCACAACTGCACAACACGCAATGAACATGGTGGTCGCTCAAGAACATGGCGCCGTCTCTAGACGATGTCAAAGCGCGCACCGGTAAACTACCGCACACGCTGCGCCACCACTGAGCACGTGAACAACCACACCACCATGCCGCAGGATAACTGGTCCAAACGTATACGCTGCTCATGCTCCTTCACCTGTCCGTGCCTGTATGCAATAATAACGAGCTGATGATAACTGAATGCACTAAAAATACGACTACCGAAGAGAAAAGAAAAAAACGCCCTGGGAACGGTCCCCAAATGCCATTACGGCGGCCGACACAGTTCTCCAGAGAAAAAAGAAAACTGGCACGAAGAACATGGACACGGAAAAGTGCGTACCATGCTCAGCGCAAATGTTATTCAAAACCGACAGCGGCCGCTGCTCGGCGGGTAACCTTTACCTCAATTCGACCACGCCCGCGGAGACACCGAGAGCGAGTCCTGCCCAACACGGGCAAGCGCTGATGTCGGTCCCTGCTGCAGAGACCGACAGCCCTTCCGTAGCCATCTCGATCGTGCCGGGGAAAGGGGCGGTGGGACAGGGGGGGCGCGGGGAGGAGGGGGAGCGAGCCAGCGACGGGGTGGGGGGGCGCCGCTCCTCGCCCCCGCGCGTGCCCGGCCGCAGCGGCTCCGCGTGGAGGCCCTGCCGCGGCTCCTCGCCGCCGCGCGTGTTGGGCCGCGGCGCGTCCACGTGCAGGGCCTGCCGGAGCTCGTCGCCGCCGCGCGCGTTGGGCCGCGGGGCCTGCCGGCGGCGCTCCGCTGCCCTCCCGCCGCCTCCGCTGCGGCAGCCGGGCGGGTGCGCCGCCGTGCCCCCGCGGGCGCGGTGGGGCCGGGGCAGAGCTGCCGAGGGACCGTCCGGCGGGGCTGCTGCGATCGTCGGAGGTTACCCCCCCCACACTCCTCTTGCCACGTCCAGCCCCGTGCTCCGCCCCTCCTCCTCCTCCTCCTCCTCCTCCTCCTCCTCCTCCTCCTCCTCCTCCCCCTCCTTTTCGAATGCAAAGCTATATGGGTCCGTGCTCCCGAGGCCATGTTCCCTTGTGAAAACCAGCCGACCTGCGCTCTAGAAGCCACGGTCCCTCGCATCAAACCGTGGGCCCGCACTCCCGAGGACACGATCCCTCGTGAAACACATGGGTCCGCGCTCCCGAGGCCTCGATCTCCCGTCGAGGAGTATGGATCTGCGCTCCCGAGCTTCTCAGGCGATAGAGGCAGACAACGAAGGCTGCCAAGATGGCCCAAGACGGCCCAAGATGCCAGAAGACGACCCAAGAGGCCCACCAGGCGGCCCAAGCCAAGAGGGCCACAGGAGGACCCCCAGCAAACCCACGAGGCCTCCTCTTCCTCATCTCCGTCCGTCTCCTTCCTCTCCTCCTTCTCTCTCGTCCTCCCAAGTGTTCCCCTGAGGGTTTCCAGAACGGCTTGGGGAGCATATAGCCTAGCCCACTAGCCTGGCAAGACGACGGCCCAGCGTTTGGCCACACAGGCGCTTCCAAAAGGCAAGGGCAACAGTGGGTCGCGGGAGGCGTCTTCTATGATCGATAATCAACTCGTCCTCATTGCACACACCCTCCTCAACCCCTCAACCCCTCTCCCCCTGCTCCTCAACCCCTCTCCCCCTCCCGCCCCCCTCCCCCCTCCGCAACCGTCACCCCCTCTCCGAATCCTCATTGTGCACACCCTCCTCATCCTCAAGCACTCTCCCTTCCAGACAACGGCTACTCGTCGCGCTCTGGTGGTCGGAGGCTCTGGACGTTTCTCCTGCGACTTCTTCTGATTTCCCACCGGCCCTGCGGGCGTAGGCGGTCTAACGAGTTTTGCCTTCTCTCTGCCAATGTCCTTCCTTCCCCTGCTCGGGGGAGGATTTAAACACCCCCTCCCACACGCGGCCGGCAGCCAACCAGTAACAATGCCAACCACCATGAGCACACCCCCCACCATCCCTGTCAAGAGACCAGAAATAAATTAGCCTGGCGAAGGACCCAACCATATGCAGTTGTGAGTGCCGCAATTGTGCTGGGTGGTGGTGGACGCATGCGGGCGGTGCCACTGGGACCTTCGGTGGAGCTCCCTATGGGGCCACGAAACGCTGTACTGGGTGGGTGGGACGCGGTCAGCAAGGGCTGTGCTGCGTGGTGGCGGACGCATGCGAGCGGTGCCACTGGGACCTTCGGTGGAGCTCCCTATGGGGCCAGGAAGCGCTGTACTGGGTGGGTGAAACGCAGGCAGGGAGCAAGGGCTGTGCAGGGTGGTGGCGGACGCATGCGGGCGGTGCCGCTGGGTGGGTGAAGCGCAGGGAACAAGGGCTGTGCTGGGTGGTGGCGGACGCAAGCGGGCAGTGCCACTGGGACCTTTGGTGGAGCCCCCTATGAGGCCACGAAACGCGCGAGGGGTGTGCCAGAATGGAGTGTGGAACCGCATGCCAGCGCCGCCACTGGGGCCTTCGGTGGAGCTCCCTATGGAGCCACGAAACGTGTGAGGGGTGTGCCGAAATGGGGGGTGAAACCGCATGCGAGCGCAGCCACTGCGGCGTTCGGTGGAGCTCCCTATGGGGCCACGAGACGTGTGAAGGGCGTGCCGAAAAAGATGGTGGAACCGCATGCGAGCGCAACCACTGGGGCCTTCGGTGGAGCTCTCTATGGGGCCACGAACCGTGTGCGGGGTGTGCCGAAAATGGGGGGGGGGCCACGAAGCGTGTGAGGGGTGTGCCAGAATGGGGGGTGGAACCGCATGCGGGCGCAGCCACTGGGGCCTTCGGTGGAGCTCCCTATGGGGCCACGAAACGTGTGAGGGGTGTGCCAGAATGGGGGGTGGAACCGCATGCGGGCGCAGCCACTGGGGCCTTCGGTGGAGCTCCCTATGGGGCCACGAAACGTGTGAGGGGTGTGCCAGAATGGGGGGTGGAACCGCATGCGGGCGCAGCCACTGGGGCCTTCGGTGGAGCTCCCTATGGGGCCACGAAACGTGTGAGGGGTGTGCCAGAATGGGGGGTGGAACCGCATGCGGGCGCAGCCACTGGGGCCTTCGGTGGAGCTCCCTATGGGGCCACGAAACGTGTGAGGGGTGTGCCAGAATGGGGGGTGGAACCGCATGCGGGCGCAGCCACTGGGGCCTTCGGTGGAGCTCCCTATGGGGCCACGAAACGTGTGAGGGGTGTGCCAGAATGGGGGGTGGAACCGCATGCGGGCGCAGCCACTGGGGCCTTCGGTGGAGCTCCCTATGGGGCCACGAAACGTGTGAGGGGTGTGCCAGAATGGGGGGTGGAACCGCATGCGGGCGCAGCCACTGGGGCCTTCGGTGGAGCTCCCTATGGGGCCACGAAACGTGTGAGGGGTGTGCCAGAATGGGGGGTGGAACCGCATGCGGGCGCAGCCACTGGGGCCTTCGGTGGAGCTCCCTATGGGGCCACGAAACGTGTGAGGGGTGTGCCAGAATGGGTGTGGGAGGGGGAGGAGGGGGGAGGAAGGGGAGGAGGAGGAAGGAGGAGGAAGGAGGAACGCGGGGCGACGTCTCTTCAAAACGAGGACCCAACACCACAGGATGGTTGGGAAAAACAGTCTGTCTCCAAATTCGGAGCATGCGCGGCCAACCCGATGCGCCCCCGCGCACAATTCCTGCCGAAAGACAATACAAAGTACACGTTGGGTCAAAGTCTTGAATCAGATTCGTGAGGTCCGCGAGCGCGTGTACTGTTTTGTATAGGGACGGCGGGGGTGTCAGCATATTGCCTGCTACGCGCGGGATCACCCTTCCTGTCAAAAAACAAGTGCCGCAGGGCCACCATCCCTGCCAAAAAACCATACAAGATACACATCGCGGCTACACATGGATCCTACGCGGCCACCCCGCGATCACTCAACTGGTTTTTGACAGGGACTGCGGGGGTGGTGGCGTATGGCCCGCTGCGCGCAGGCCCACCAGACACAATGATGGGCATTGGTTTTAGACATGGATGGTGGGGGCCGACATGTTTCCCGATGTGTGCTGTCACGTGCGCAGGCGCACCTGACACACTTTGCACGCACCCCGAACGTGGCGCACCTGGCGCGGCTGGATTATGCAGCACACCCGGCGCACGTGGAGCACGTGGCGTATCTGGCGCACCAGGCGCGCCTGGCACACTCGAGCATCGTTCTCCCCCAGCTCATCGTTCTGTTCATCCTCCTCTCCTGTATGCTGCCGTCCGAGGGTAGCGGGCGGGAGTGACGCTGACTGAAACTTCCCTCGCCCACCCCCTCCCACCTTGCCCTATCCCACCCCAGGCCAGGAGGTAGCCGGGATCAGGCCAGGGAGGAGGACGAGCGCGAGGCGCGGGGGCCTCGGAGTGGAAGCCGCCACGCGTAGGCTCCTCCGGCTGCTCCCGCTGGGCGGGGCTCTCGCGCGGGGGCGGCAGCCCACGCAGGGGCGCGCGCGGCTCGTCCGGCTGCTGGCGCTCGTAAGAGTCCTGGTGCCAGGGGGGGCAATGGAGGGGGGCAGGGCGAGGGGGGGAGGGGAGGACGGAGAGGCACGGAGAGGAGGGAGGAGAGGAGGCCCCTCGAGGTGGAGGAGAGGCCAAGGAAAACACGGGCGCCCACGAGGGCGCGCCCCGAGGCCCATTGAGAGCGCAGGAGGAGGAGGAGGAGGAGGAGGAGGAGGAGGAGGAGGAGGAGGAGGAGGAGGAAGAGGAGGAGGAGGAGGAGGAAGAGGAGGAGGAGGAGGAGGAGGATGAGGAGGAGGAGAGGGAGCAGGAGGAGGAGGAGGAGGAGAGGGAGCAGGAGGAGGAGGAGGAGGAGGAGGAGGAGGAGGAGAAAACCTGCAGGGCAAGGCAGGGGGGTTCTGCTTCTGGCGCCTGTAGGCCATCAGCACAGCTGTGAGCATAATGTCCCTAAAAAGCGAATGCTGCAAGTATCTGCGTAATGCTCAGAAGACACACGCACACACAGTGAGACATCAGACGATCTTGTAGCCCGCGCGGTGTTTGGCGCAATCGATGGCGCAACCTACAATGATTGTAGACAGACTGGGGGAATCGCGATTTGGTGGCCCGCGGGGTGTCTGGGGCAGCGTACGGCGCAATCTATAGAAGGAAGACAGGCTGGAGAAAGAGGCAGTTGCTGGTCCAGTGGGTGCCAGGCGAAACCTAAGGCGCAATCTACGGCGCACTGGGACACTCAACGAGACAAGCGGCACGCGCGCCATGGTTCTTGCACAGAAAGGAAGAGGGAGTAAGCGAAGGGGGCGCGCTGGCTGGTGGACGGACTGGCGGAGGGGGCGCTCGGGATGGAGTGGCGGTGCCGCGCCGACAAACAAGAGTCGGGGCGGAGGTGGCGCGTTGGCTGGCTGGTGGGGTGGCGCAGGGGGGGCGCTCGGGATGGGGGGCGGTGCCGTGCCGAAATGAAAAGGGTCGGGGCGAGGGGGGGGCGCGCTGGCTGGTGGGTGGGGTGATGCCTAAGGGCCGTGCTGGATGTGGGTGGGGGAAGCGGCGTGCCGAAACAAAATGGCCGGGGCGAAGGGGGCGGCGCCGCGCCAAAATGAATGGTCGGGGCGGAAGGGCCGCGCTGGCTGATGCGGAAAGGGGCGCGGGCTGGAGGGAGCGCGCTGGCTGGTGGGTGGGAGGATGCGGAAGGCCTATAGCAATGGGCAGTGGGTCGGGGCAGACGGGCGCGCTGGCTAGTGGATGGGGGATGCGGAAGAAGCGCGCGGGATGGGGGGGCGGTGCCGTGCCGAAACAAGTGGCACGTGTGCCATGGCTCTTGCACTAAAAAAAAGGGGGAGGATCGGAGGGGTGCGCCGTGCCCAAATTAAGGGGTCGGGGCAGAAGGCGCGCTGGCTGGTGGGTGGGGGGGATGCGGAGGGGGCGCGCGGGGCGCGCGGGGAGGGAGTGGGGGTCGTGCCGAAACAAAGGAGTCGCGGGGCGGAGGAGGCGCGCTGGCTGGTAAGTGGGGGATGCGGTGTGTGTATGTATGTGTGTGTGCGTGCGTGCGTGTGTGTGTGGGTGCGTGCGTGCGTGCGTGCGTGCGTGCGTGCGTGCGTGCGTGCGTGCGTGCGTGCGTGCGTGCGTGCGTGTGTGTGTGTGTGTGTGTGCGCGTGTGTGTGGTGTGTTGGTGTGTGCGTGTGCGTGTGCGTGTGCGTGTGCGTCGTGCGTGTGCGTGTGCGTGTGCGTGTGCGTGTGCGTGTGCGTGTGCGTGTGCGTGGTGCGTGCGTGTGCGTGTTGCGCGTGCGCGCGTGCGCGTGCGCGTGCGCGTGCGCGTGCGCGTGCGCGCGCGCGCACGTGCGGGTGCGTGTGCGTGCGTGCGTGCGTGCGTGCGTGCGTGTGTGTGTGTGTGTGTGTATGTGTGTATGTGTGTGTGTGTGTGCGTGTGTGTGCGTGCGTGCGCCGCGCCGAAATAAAATAATCGAGGCGGAGGGGCGCGTCGGCTGGAGGGCGGGGGGATGCGGAGGGGGGGGGCGCGCCAGAATAATGGGGTCGGGGCGGAGGGGTGTGCGTGCCGAAATAAAAACAGATCGGGGCGGAAGGGCGCGCTGGCTGGTGGGTGGGGGGGGTTGTCGAGGCGGTGTGCCGCGCCGAAATAAAAAGGGTCGGGGCGGAGGGGCGCGCCGCGCCGAAATAAAAAAGGCCGGGGCGGAGGGGCTCGCTGGCTGGCGGGTGGGGGGATATGGATATAGAGGGGGTGTGTCGCGCCGAAATGTAAATGAGCCGGGGCGGAAGGGGCGCGCCGTGTCGGGGTCGAGGCGGAGGGCGCGCTGACTGGCGGGCGGGGGGGGTGCGGGGGGGGCGCGCCGTGCCGAAGTACAAGGGTCGGGGCGGAAGGGCGCGCCGTGCAAAACGAAAAGGGCCGGGGCGGAGGGGCGCGGGGGGGGGATAAAGGGTCGGGGCGGACGGGGTTGCGCCGGCTGGTGGGGGGGGGGATGCAGGGGGAGGGGCGCGCCCGAAAAAGGGGCTGGGGGCGCTGGCTGGTGGGTGGGGGATGCGGAAGGGGGTTTGCCGCGCCGCGAGAAAATGGTCGGGGCGGAGGGGCGTGCCTTGCCGAAATTAAAAAAAATGGCCAAGGCGGAGGGGCGCGCTGGCTGGCGGGCGGGGGGGTGCGGAGGAGGTGCGCCGTGCCATAGCAATGGGGTCGGGGCGGATGGGCGCGCCGTGCCGAAATAGAAGAAGTCGGGGCGGAAGGGGCGCGCTGGTTGGCGGGTGGGAGGGATGCGGATGGGGCGCGCCGCGCCGAAATGAATGGGGTCGGGGCGAAGGGGCGCGCCGCGCCGACATGAAAAAGCGCGGCGCGGGGGGGGCGCGCGGAGGGGGCGGGGGGATGCGTGCCGAAATAAAGGAGTCGGGGGGCGCGCTGGCTGGTGGGCGGGGGGGGGCAGGGGGGGGCGCCGCGCCGAAATGGCGGGGTCGCGGCGGAGGGGCGCGGGCTGGTGGGCGGGGGCGGTGCGGAGAGGGCGTGCCGTGTCGAAGTAAAAGGTCGGGGCGGAAGGGTGCGCCGCGCCGAAAATAAGGGTCGGGGGCGGAGGGGCGCGCTGACTGGTGGGCGGGGGGGGGGGCGGGCGTGGGCGTGCCGCGCCGAAATTCTGGTGTCGGGGCGGAGGGGCGTGTCCTGTCGAAATGAAAAACAACGGGGCGGAGGGGCGCTGGCTGGACGGGGGGATGCAGGAGCGACGCGCCGTGCCGAAATCAAAAGGGTCGGGGCGGAGGGGTGCGCCGCGCCGAAATGAAAGGGTCGGGGCCGAGGGGGCGCTCTGGCTGGTGGGCGGGGGGGGGTGCGGAGGGGGCGCGCCGCGCAGAGACGCGGCGGCCGGGGCGGAGGGGCGCGCCACGCCGAAATGAATAGGGCCGGGGCGAAGGGGCGCGCTGGCCGGCAGGTTGGGGGGGGGTCGAAGGGGGCGCGCCGTGCCGCCGAAGGTCGGGGCGGAAGAGGTGCGCCGCGCCGAAAAAAAAAGTCGGGTCGGCGGGTGGAGGGATGCGGAGGAAGCGCGCCGTGCCGCAATGCAAGGGTCGTGGCCGAGGGGTGCGCCGCGCCCAAATGAAGGAATCGGGGCCGAGGGGCGCGCAAACTGGCGGGCGGGGGGGGCGGGGGGGGGGCGCGGAGGGGGCGCGCCGCGCCGAAATAAAAAAGTCGGAACGAAGGGGCGCGCCATGCCGAAATGAAACGGCTCGGGGCGGAGGGGCGCGCTGGCAGGTGGAATGCGCGGGCGATGGAAGGGGCGCCGTGCCGAAATTACATGGTCGGAGCTCCAAGTGCAAAAGAATAAACGGGCCGGGGCGGGGGGGGGCGCGCTGGCTGGCGGGCAAGGGGGCGCGGGGTGAGGGGGCGCGCTGGCTGGCGCGAAGGGTGGCGCAGAGGGGGCGCTCGGGGCGGGGGGGGCAGTTCAGCGCCGAAATAAAAAGGTCGGTGCGGGGGAGCGCACCGGCTGGCGAATGGGGGGGCGCAGAAGGAGGCGCGCGGGAGGGGGGGGGGGCGGTGCCGCGCCGAAATGAGGGGGTCGGGGCGGAGGGGGCGGCGCCCGTGCCGAAATATTAAAGTCGGGGCGGGGGGGCGCGCTGGCCGGCGGGCGGGGGGGTGGGGGATGCGGAGGGGGCGCGCGGCATGGGAGGGGGGCGGCGCCATGCCGAAATAAAGGGGCCGGGGCGGAACGGGCGCGCTGGCTGGCGGATGGGGCGACGGAGGCGGCGCTCGGGATGGGCGGGGCGGGGCGAGGGGGTGCGCTAGCTGGCGGGCGGGGGCGGCGCAGACGGGGCGCTCCAGATTGGAGGGGGGCGGTGCCGCGCGGAAAGGTCGGGGCGGAGGGGGCGCTCTGGCTGGCGAGCAAGGTGATGCGGAAGTGGCGCGCGGGGCGGGGGCGGGGGCGGCCGCGGCGCCGAAACGGAGGGGCCGGGGTGGAGGGGGCGCGTCGGCTGGGGGGCGGGGCGATGCATGGCGCGCGGGATACGGGGGGGAGGGGGGGGCGGCGCCGCGCCGAACTGAAGGGGCCGGGATGGAGGGGGCGCGCTGGTTGGCGGGCGGGGGGGCGAGGAAGGGGCGCGCGGCACGGGGGGGGTGCGGTGCCGCGCCGAAATGAAGAGGCGGCCGGGGCGGAGGGGGCGCGCAGGCAGGCGCGCGGGGCGACGCAGAAGGGGGTGCTCGGGATAAAGGGGGGGGGGCCTCGCCGTGCCGGAATAGCAAGGGTCGGGACAGAGGGGGGCGCGCAGGCTCGCGGGCGGGCGGGCGGTGGCGCGGGCGCGGGGGGCGGGGCCGTGCCATATTTAGAAGGTCGGGGT
Organism: Prorocentrum cordatum; assembly: GCA_963575745.1. NCBI lineage: Eukaryota > Dinophyceae > Prorocentrales > Prorocentraceae > Prorocentrum > Prorocentrum cordatum. Next base: position 297,941 of record CAUYUJ010006646.1, read on the forward strand.
AGGGGGGGCGCGCTGACTGGCGGGCGGTGGGCGACGCAGAGGGGGCGCGCGGGGCGGGGGGGAAGCGCCGCGCCGATGTGAACGGGTCAGGGCGGAGGGGGCGCACAGGCTGGCGGGAGCGGGCGCCGCGCCGAAAGGGCTGGGGCGGAGGGGGCGCGCTGGCTGGCGGGCGGGAGGGCGCAGCGCGGGGGCGCGCATGGGGGAGGCGGGGGGCGTGCCGAAATACAAGGGTCGGGGCGGACGGGGCGCGCCAGCTGGCGGGCGGGGGAGATGCGGAGGAGGGGCGCGCGGTGTGGGGAGGGGTGGGTGCCTTGCCGAAATAACAAGGCCGGGGCGGAGGGGGCGCGCTGGCTCGCGGTTGGGGTGGTGGTGCTCTGGGCGGTGGGCGGGGGTGCCGCGCCGAAATTAAGGGGTCGGCCCGGGGGAGTCCGCGATGGCTGGGGGCGGGGGGGGGGCGATGCAAGAGCGCGCGGGGGCGGGGTGGGGGGGGGGGCGCCGAAAACGGGGGGGGGGCTGCGGGGGGGGGGCGCGCAAGAGGAAGGGATGGTGAGTGGCGTGCCGAAATGAAAACACCGGAGCGGGGGGGCGCGCTGGCCGGCGGGCGGGGGGGGGCGCAGAGGGGGCCTCCTGGGGGTCTCCTGGAACCTCGTGGGGCCTCCTGCGGCCTCCTGGAGCCTCTTCGGGCCTCTTGGAGCCTCCTGGGGTCTTCTGGGGCCTTCTGAGGCCGCCCGGGGCCTCCTGGCTACATGCACACACACAAAGACACAATCAGACCCAACACATCACACGCTAGACAAAAACACACACACAACACCTACAACGTACAGAAAACACGCACAACACAGAGCACACATCACACGCACACACGCAACACAACACTCACAATCCCGGGGCCTCCTGGAGCCTCTTCCGGTATCCAAGTCGGGCCTCCTGAGGTTTCGTGGGGGGGCCCTGGTACACACATCGCAAGGTGTGGCAACCCTACTTGCGCTCGAGTGCGACCTCGATCTTAGACTCTTCTGCGTTCACCTCCTGCCTCTTCCCCTTCTTTTAGGCACGCCCTGGCGGCGCCGCCCCGGCTTCCCCTTCTCCATATCCGATCCTGCAGTCATGGTGTCTTCCTGCTTCAAAAGCCCTTTCAGTTTGTTGTATGGGCCTGGGCACACACGTGCCACTTGTGTGTATATATATATATATATATATATATATATGTATGTACTAGAACCACGCGCGCGCTTCGCGCGCGCTTAGCTTCTAGCTAGGAGGCGAGCTTGAGTCAACGAACGTCGCAGGGAAGGGGGCAGGGGGAAGAAGGCCAGAGAGCGCTGAAGGATACAAATACTGGAACCCTCTTGTGATTTTGTGGGGGGCCTCGTCCGGCCGCTCGCTGGGAGTTTGACGTAGCTTCTCGGGAGCCTCTGAACCTGTCGGGGGCCTCCTGGAAGCAGGTTCGAAGCATTTTGGGGGCCGATTTGGGGCTTCTCGGGGCCTCCTTTGGGCCTCTTGGGGGTCTCCTGGGGCCTCTTGAGGGGCCTCCTTGGGGCCTCCTGGCGGCCTCTTGGGGCGGAAGGCTCGAGCTTGCGGTTCGTGGTCCCCCTCTGGGCCCCCTCTTGGGCCCGTCTTGGGGCCCTCTTGGGCCATCTTGGGCGCCTCTTGGGCCGTCTTGGGGCCCTCTTGGGCTGTCCTGGGGCCCTCTTGGAAGCTTCTTGGGCCGTCTTGGGGCGGTCTTGGGGCCTCTTGGGCCGTCTTGGACGCGGTGAAAGCCCAAGATGCGAACATGCGAAAAATATACGTTTTCCCATAGGAATGGCACGATTTTTGCTTCTTGGGCCTCTCTTGGGCTGCCTCTCGGAGCGTCTTGGAGGCTTCTGGGACCTTCTTGGTGTCATGACAGGCGTCTTGGAAGGCATCTGGAGCCATCGGAGCGCGTTCCGAAGCCGCCTACGAACGATCTTGGACGGCGTCCGGCGGTCCGACGAGCCTCCGGGCCCCCCGGGGCCCACATTTGTGGTCGGGGTCCCGGCCCCGGGCCCCGGGACCCGGGGCGCCGTTATATGTATATATATATATATACACAGATGGAATACGAGGACGAGGATGAGGACAAAGACGAGGATGAGGACGAGGACGAGGATGAGGACGAGGACGAGGATAGGAGGAAAGAGAGGAGCGACAGCAATCGTCCTCGCCGCGCTGGAGCACGCCCGTGTGCACCGGGTGGTGGTGCTGCGGCTGCTGTGGCGGCGCCAGCTGCGGCTGCCAGCGCTGCGGCTCCTCGGCGGTTGGATGCGGTGGGAGTCTAGTCGTTCCAATGCGGAATGGAAACTTCGCCACCTGCCCGCCCGCCCGGACGGGGGGCGGAGCAGAAGAGGAGACGGATTTGATCTCGACGGGGGTCAGAGTCAAGCGCGAACTCCCCAAGCAGCCGCACGGGAGACGAGGGGAACCGAACAAGGGCCTAAAGAGACGAGCGAAGCAAGGGCCAGGAAAAGACCACGGCCGACAGACAAGGACGAAGACAGGAGGGATGATGCACTGGGGGGAGGGAAGGCGGTTGCACGTCGGTCGGAGGGCGGACAGAGTAGATTGGGTTCGGGCCGTCCCAGAAAGCAACAAACCATTGCAGAAGCATGTCCCCCGCCAATCGAGCTGGCGCAACGCGGGGGCACAGCGCGCACAAAAACCTACAGGGCCCCGTGCCGCCCCCCCGTTTACCGCCCACGCCCCCACGGCTGCACTGCGTGGTCGAGCTGGCGCAACGCGGGGGCTCAGCGCGCACAAGAACCTGCAGGGCCCCGTGGCTGGAGGATGAAAAATCCACTCCGATAATAGTACCGCCCCGACACGCGAGGCCGCGTAGTAAACGCGCCCGAAGAGGGAATCAACCAGGGCAGGGCTGTGCAATAAACGCCCAAGGCCGTCTAGGTGACGCCCATTGTCGGGTCCGGGCGGTTTTTCCTCCCTTGAGTGACGGTCAAGCTGGCGCAACGCGGGGGCACAGCGCGCACACAAACCTGCAGGGTCCCGTTTCGCCCCCCCCCCAGCACGCCCCCTCCTCTGCCCCCTCCCCTCCCCTTGCATCGCCTCGCTCTCCTCCTCTCGTCCCCTAGAAGGCAACAACTGGGAGGTTTCCGTCCGAAAGATGAGGGAGGATTAAGCCCCATGTGGAAACTGTTACGCCAGAAAGGGCCTCGGACCAAGCAGGATTAAGCTGGATTAAGCGGGATCAAGCGGGATTAAGCCGGATCAAGCGGGATTAAGCTGGATTAAGCCAGATTTCGGACCAGGGCGAAAACAGAATTTGACCTCCCAAGAGTTGCATCCGAACATCCCCGTCATCCCCTCCCTCCTCTCCCTCCGCTCCTCTCTCTCCTCCGTGCCCCAGGACGGAGGTGCTCGGGAGTTCAGAGGACAGGGCACCCTGCGCGGCCTGGCGATGGGCTCACACTGGTGCAGGGAGCACATGCACCAGCAATACCCTTAGGTCGGGCCTGTCCCCCTACAGGGGGATTTGGGACGAAAAAATAAGAAATACTCAACAAATACTCAAAAGATGCCCAAACATACTCAAAACATAGTCCCCTATCTATTTTTGGACTGTATTTGAATATTCCCCTTGTAGAGGGACAGGCCCGACCTAACAATACCCCGCTCTCTCGCCAGTGAGGGCCATCTTTTCGCTGCCACGTTGAGTGCCCTGCCAGAACTGCCTGGAGGCGCGACAACCTTTCCAACGAGGTGAACGTGTTCTTCTTCGGCACTTCGACATTGGGCGGAGGGGGGGAGGGAGGGAGCCTGGCTCCGGACCTCTGCTTAATGCGGCGACTGCTTGCTACAGGTGCCCCCCAAAAAAACAAGATCTGCTCCATGGAGGGGGCGGGGGGGAGGGGGTGCGAGGGCCCGCGCCGATCGGCAAAACAATGATTGAGAAAACGACCACGAGTTGGTCGCGGCGGTCCGCTGTTTGCCCCGCTGCTCCACCGAGTGGAACCAGAGAGCCGTGCGAGCCAGACCCGTGCCAGCCCCATCGCACGGAGGTCCCTGGGACCCGTCCGCGGAGCTGCGGTCGCAGGGCCCGCGTGGCCGTCAACACTCCAAGGAGGGCGCGTCTTCTGTGACGGCTCGGGCATGGATGGCCCGTTCCGTCATGCCCGGAAGGGAAGGATAGATGCTCGGTGCCCTCTTCCGCATGTCCCTACCAGGGGGCGAGGGACAGCGATAGTGTGCAATCACACCAACCCTTTGGGCGGAAGTAGTCAAACGGTATTCTCCAGTCCTCGTCCAACCCTCTCCCATTCGGGGAGGGGTACCCTCCTCCCTCCTCCCTGACATCGTTTGTCTCCTCCCCCCTCCGCGATGTGTCAGCGGCTCCTCCTTTGCCAAAGATGGCTTCGAGAGGGGTCCTCGATGATCGAGGCCCCCAAAATGGATCAATACAGCCGCAAAAAGCTCAAGATGATTTCCGACATGCCTCCAAGAGGCCAGAAGGGGACAACGAGACGGCTCCAAATGCTGTCGGAGTCCCCGTCGGGGCACGAGCTGAGGGCGCACGGCAACGTTGGGGCCGCAAGGCTCGGGACAGTCACGGCCCCAGGCAGCGGGCTGGACATAGCTCCGTCGTGGTTGATCACAGAAGCGACGACTCATAGCAAAATGGAGCACCAGAGGGGCCGAGACGATAGCTGCTGGACTTCGACGACGTGCGCCGAAAGGAGACCGCAAGAGGAGTGACCACAAGGAGGAGGAGGACGGGCCGAGGAGGCAAGAGGGTGACTGACGTCGCCCTTCCCCCAGGCCCACGAGAAGCCCGCAAGAGGCCACAGGAGGCCCCCTAAAGAGGCCCCTGCAGGCCCCCAGGAGTCCCCTCAGGGGCCCCCAACAGGCTCCCAGGAAACCCCCAGGCCCCAAGAGGGCTTCGAGAGGGTTCCTCTTCTTCGTTGTCTTCCTCCTCCTCATCCTCCTCCTCCTCCTCCTCCTCCTCCTCCTCCTCCTCCTTCTCTTCCCCGTAGCCATTTTGGCTCAAGATGATGACCTGGGGGGCTGTCCAGCCTCCAGGCCGAAGGGAGCCCTCTGGACCGAGGACAGACCCCCGACGGGCGTCGGGCGCGCGCGCGGCATCGCAGCAGCCATGGGGCGTGGCGGCAGTGGACGCGGGGCGGGCAGCGCCTGGACGGGGAGTACACATGGCCAGAGGCGGCCTCCATGGAGGAGCGGCAGCAGTGGGAGCCGTCCTCCGCGCAGCAGCTATGTGGTGTGTGGCTGCGGCTGGTGGCGCTATTGCAGGAACGTCACCAGCAAGGGCGACCTCTGCATCTGCGGCAGCAGCCTCGGCAGCCTCGTGCCCGAGGGCCACGTCTACATGGACGACGTGGGATGAGCACTGGCAGCCAAGCCACAGGGAGGAGGAACGCCAAGGCTCACATGGGCTGATGGTTGGCAGCCAGGAGGCAGCGCAGGAGGCGGCGACAAAGCAGGACAGCGCGACCACATGGTCAGCCTCCAGGCCGCAGCAGCCGCAACCTACAACAAGCTCAGCAAGGATGGCCCGCTCAGGGTCCAATACAAGGCGCTCTGGCCAGACCTGGCCGCGGCAAAGCCGACCACCGCAGAACCAGTCGGACTCAAGGCAGTGGAAGCCGCCGCCACAAGGCTGGATAAGCTCCAGAAGAAGGTGCGAGCAGCAAGAGAGCAGGTGGAAAGTGCCAAGCAGTACCTGGTGGAGAGCGAACGCAAGCTTCATCACGCCATGGCAGCATCCATCGTCGCGGAGGAAGAGTTCGACACGCTCTAGGCCCAGGCCGGAAAGCCCGAAGTGCCAGCAGCAAAACAACTTGGAGCAGAGAAGACGGCACTGGCATCCCTCCTGGAGCAGTTCGAGAAAGAGCCAGACGATTTCCACAAGTGGGCAGAACCTGACAAAGAAGCCTGGCGAGCAGCAAAGGCAAAAGGCGAGGCGATGGCGCAGAAAGTCAAGGAGCACGAGGAGGAGGCGGCAAAGCACCTGCGGTACTTGGAGGAGGGAGACTGCCAAGCACCAGGAGCAGCTGCGCCTCCTCGAGCAGGCGCGCACAAAGCGCCAGACGGAAGCACAGGAGCCAGGAGGTGACGAAGAAAAAACAAAGGGCTCCCCCTGGCAAGAAAATATGCCCCAGCCCCACGCCGCAGCGTGACCAGCCTGGAGGAGCCGCAGCCTCAGGGGCAGCCACAGTGGCCACGCCTACCGGCGCCGCTGAGGCCGACACAGCCGAAGCAGCCAAAATTGGAGCAGACAAAGCAGCAGATCGACGCGCCCGAGTGGACACACACACACACACATCCAGCAAGCACGAGAAAAGGTTGCGCAGGCCAAGAGGGCGGACAAAGTGGTTGCGGAAGGGACAGGAGAAGCCCCGTCGGGGTAGTCGACTGCAGGCGAGCACGAAGAAGGCCCGCCGCCATTTCAATGTGGACTTCTTCAACATCACAACCTGGGGCCCGCAGGCCCAGGACTACCTCAAGGAGATCAGCGGCACCAAGGACAGGGACATCATCGGCATAGCGGAGCATCACCTCCGCCAGCCAGTGCAGATCAGCAAGGCGCGAGCTGCGCTGCGACGGCACGGCCTGCGCATCTAGTGGACTCGAGCAAGGCCAGGAGAAGGAGAAGGCACATGAGGAGGCACATGCGCCATCGCCAGAGGCTCGCCCGACGTACAGGACAGGCTCGCAGGCTTAAGGATAACTACCTCAACGAGGAGGGCAGCGACATCACGGTCGTGATCGCCCACCTTCGCCAAGCGCGCTTCGCGGTAGCTTTCCTCTACCTGGAGTGCGGCAAGGGCCTCGGCGACAGGAATGTGGACATCCTCTGCGACCTGAGAGAGAAGATGGCAGTCTGGGGAGGCCCCTGGGCAGCGATGCGTGGTTTCAATATTACGCCGTCGGAGTTCAATGACAGCATTTGGCCCGGGGTGCTGAATGCGCAAGTGGTGGCTGCAGAAGGAGGAGCGCCAACGTGCTTTCCAGCAGAAGGCACGGCGCGCTGCTTAGACTACGCGCTGGTTTCGCAGGGCCTAGCCAACTACTTCGATGGCGTGGCATTGTTCAGAAAGGTACCGTGGCGGCCCCACATTGGTGTTCGCCTCAAGCTGAAAGGAAGGCCGCTTCAGCTCAAAGGAAGAGTACTACGCCGCCCAGCAGCCATCAAGCCGCCAGTAACCACCGAGAGGATGCCCAAGTCGCGGGCAGCCTGCCGCCGCGCTGCCAGAGGAAGGCAAGAGGCCACGAGGAGGAGACACCAAACCCTCGCAGAAGCAGGGTGCGAGGAGGCTGAAAATGACATTGAGCCCGTGCCCCAGTTGTTCTACGACAAGGAGGTCCAGCACGCGGTCACAGATGAGCTCTGGCACGCCGCAGCCGAGCATGTAAGAGTGAGGGTGCGAGAGGAGCTCCCGCCACACCTGCAAGGCACCGCCATCAGCAAGCTCATGGAGCAGGACATGCTGGAGTTGGGGCAGCAGTACGACCTATTCGCGGGAACCCTGGAGCCCAGCCTGTGCGAGAGCATCGGCATCCCAGCGGACAAGCGCGGCAAGCACATGGGCCATGGCCGCCCCCCGACGTTCAAGAGCGTCACCATCAAGGACACGGTCCCAGCCATCCCATGGGCAGGAGTGGAGCGCAATATCCACGACTGGTGGTCGGAAGTTGCCTCGCTCGTTCACCAACTTTCGCAGCATGACGCATGTGCGCTGGAGGCTGCGGTGAAAGGCCAGGGGCAGAGCCAGCAGCACCGGGCAGTGCGAACAGGCGATGGAGGAGGCAACGTCAACACCAGAACCATGGGCCAGCCCCAAAACAGACCAGACAGAGGCACAGACGGGATGCAGAGGGGTGCCCGTCCCCCACCAGCAGGACGGAGCACCATGGACATGGATGACCATGACCCCTTCCAGGACGAGGAGAACTGCGAGGATAGCGACCAGTAGCCCGCAGACAAGCAGGACCACGAGCATAACCACCACCAGATCCCAGGTGACCAGGACAGCATCGGGTACCACACGGCAGACCGCGGAGGACCCCAGCGCGGCGAGGGGTTAAGCCACGGACCACCCCTGCGCGGTGAGGGGTTAGACCGCAACGATCCCCAGAGCGGCGAGGGGTTAGGCCACGGCGGACCCCAGCGCGGTGAGGGGCCAGACAGCAGCAGGCCCCTGCGCGGCGAAGGGTTAGGCCACAGAGGGCCCCATCGCGGCGAGGAGTTAGACCGCAGCAGGCCCCCGCGCGGCGAGGGGTTAGGCCACGGAGGACCTCAGCGCGGTGAGGGGCTAGACCGCAGCAGGCCCCCGCGCGGCGAGGGGTTAGGCCACGGACCACCCCTGCGCGGTGAGGGGTTAGACCGCAGGAGCCTCCAGCGTGGCGAGGGGCCAGGCCGTGAATATTCCCAGAGCGCTGAGGGGTTAGACCGCTCCGACCCCCAGCGTGGCGAGGGGTTAGGCCACGGTGGGCCCCAACGCGGTGAGGGGTCAGACCGCAGCAGGCCCCCGCGTGGCGAGGGGTTAGGCCACAGCGGACCCCAGCGCGATGAGGGGTTAGACCGCAGTAGGCCCCCGCGTGGCGAGGGGTTAGGCCACGGAGTGCCCCAGCGCGGTGAGGGGTTAGACCGCAGGGGGCCCCAGCGTAAGCAGGACTGCGATGATAACCACCAGCGGGTCCCAGACGACCAGGACAACATGGGGGGCCAGCTGCAGGGGGAGAACGCCGACGGGGACAACGGGGAAGGCCCCCAGCACACCTCAGACAAGCATGACGGCGAGGATTACCACCAGCAGATCCTAAACCAGCAGGAGAACATCAAGGACCACCAGGACACTCGTCGCCATGCTGAAGGATCAGAAAATACTGCCCCAGGTGGCACGCACAGCTCACCCCGGCAGCCAGGTGGCGATTCGGGGGCAGAGGGTACCGACCACCAAGGGGATCAGAAAGAACAGCCAAGCGACATGGGCCTTCCCCCGCCAGACATCTGGAACGATGAACGTCACCAGAGGGAACGCGAAGAATTTGTGAGAATGAGAGATGACCTGGAGAGGTGGGCCGCAAACTGGATGGACGGCCTGAGCCAGGCACCAGTGGACAACACCAACTGGATGGAATGGCGCCCGCCCTTCCTGGAAGAGGTTTTCGCAAACGGCGGCAACATCGGCCTGGAGCGGCCCCCCAGGCGCCGGCAACCCCGCGCCAGCTTCGGCGACGTCCCCAGGGATCTCTGCGAGCGAGCGTGGCGGCAGGCAGCCCCACGCCGCCAAGGATTCCTCACAGACCTAGCAGAGCAGGAGCCCATGAGGAGATACGAACTGGAGATGATGCATTGGCGGGAGCTCGCAGCGCCGAGGCAGATGATGAGGGAGGCGCTAGGCGCAAGAGCACCAAGAACCAGAGAAGACCGCCAGCCAGCAGCAGAACCAGGCGGAGGAGCAGCACGACGACCGCATGAAGAGGCTCCTGCAGCAGGCAGTGGACAGAGGAGCCGGCCACCGCAGCAGTTCCGCAACCAGAGCGGCCACCGCACGCTGCAGCAGGCTCACACGCGTCGACAGCTCGCATGCCAGCTCCAACAACCAGACTGCGGCAGGCGCAACGAAGAAGGCGAGGACAAGGAGCGCCAGCACATCCTCCTGGCGACGCTTGGCAAGATCGCCGAGGGAGCCCTGGTGGACCCAGCCACTAGCCACCAGGTCGCTGAAGAAGTCAGGAGCGCAGCCAATAACCTCACCAAGGCGGTGAAGAGAGCGTACATCCACTGGGTGCACGACGCCGCGGCAGGCAGCGCCAAGATGGCCCACGCCGACACCAAGGCAGCGGAGCGCAGCCACATCGAGGACATCCTGGAGCACGAGGGCCAGGTGGTCTCGCACCCGCAGCAGCTGGTGGACCTGCGCAAGGGCGCGTGGCAGCGAAGATGGACGCGTGATGTGCACAAGGCAGACCAGATCCAGGGCGCGCTGGGCAAGCTGAGGACGGCAGCGTTAGTGCAAGAGAATGCGCCCGAGCCCCTCAGCAAGGACATCGTCGGCTCCATCATCCAGCACCTGAAGCGCAACGCGGGCCAGGGAGCTGATTGGTGGAGGGCGCCAGAACTAAAGGCCATGGGCGCCCAGGGGCTCATGGATTTCTTGCAGTGCCTCCACAACTGCGAGAAGCGAGCGGCGTGACCATGGCAGTTCTACTTGGTGCTGGAGCTGCTGCTGGGCAAAAGGCCAGGCATAGGAGGAGAGCGACCCAGTGGCCTGATGCCCATGCCCTGCCGCATCTGGAATGCGGCCAGACGGCCCATCATCGCCACCTGGAGCAAGGAGGCAGCAGGCTTCTGGGACAAGGCAGCGGCAGGCTCCTCAGCGCTCAGAGTGGCGATGCACTGGCTGATGAGGGCAGAGACGGCAGTGCAAATGTGCTTCCATGCAGCATGCATCTTCTACGATGCGGCCAACTTCTATGACAACATCGGCCTCGACCAGCTGATCGAGAAGGCCAGCGACCTTACCTACCCACTGCTGCCCCTGGCCATGGCAGTGCAGATGTACCTGGCGCCGAGGGCCATCATGGCCCACAGCCTCTTCTCCGACATCGTCGAGCCAGCCAACAGCATGGTAGCAGGGTGTGGCCAGGCCGTGGACCTCACGAGGCCGCTCCTCTACGGCATCCTGGAGGCAGCGCACATGAACTACATCTACGTGGTGATCCAGCAGTACCTTGACGACCTGGCCCTGCAGATCGAAGGAGCAAGAAAGCAAGTCATAGAGCAGGTGAGGTACGTGGCCGCCTTGGTGCACCAGGGCTTCGCGAAGCTCTCCATCCCGATCTCCGTCAAGACGGCAGTCGTGGCCTCCGACAGAGACCTTCAGCAGGATATCGCCAACATCCTGGATGGCCTGGGCACCCCGAATAAGCAGCCAGGAGTGGTCCGAGACCTGGGCGTGGATACGCGGCTGGGCAAGCAGCTGAAGCGGCCCACCCATGCAGCCAGGCAGGCGAAAGCAAAGCAGCGCATTGAAAAGCCCAAGGACCTTGCTAAGATGGACGCCAGAGGGGCAGCCAAGGTATACGCAGCGGGGGGCTACTGTCAACAAGCCTGGGACCTGCCAGCGCACGGCATCACCCCCACGGAGGCGATCAATGTCCGGACCACAGAGGCAGGGCTGCTCACAGGAGGGCACAAAACAGGCAGATGCACAGCCACCATACTCCTGATCCAGAGGGGCGCGCAGGAGGCGGTCACCAGGGCCATCGTGGACCAAGTCAAGCAGCTCTGGCTCACCATTGTGGACCACCCGTCGGAGCTCAAGCGGTACCAGAGAGGCTGGCACATGCTGTATGACAAGCTGCAGGTCCTGGAGCCCAACAGGTGGTGGAACCAGGTAAAGGGCCCCATGGCAGGAGTCATCGTGCAGCTGCTGGGGCTGGGCTGGAACCCAAGGCGGCTGGATAGCTGGACCAGTCCAGCAGGAGATGAGTGGGCCTACCGACCAGAAGACATCCCACACTTCGGAGCGCTCCTCCAGGAGGCCCAGTTGGGCGCTCAGCGACAGCCCTGGCAGCAAGCGACGGAGCATCGGCACGGCGCAGGACTGAAGGAGGGGGGCGACCTCTACCAGCTGTATAGACACCTGAGGAGGAGGCGACGCAAAGGGCAACACGCTGAGGCGGCCATGCTGGAGACCATCGCAGTGGCAGGCATTTGGGCGCGGGAGCGGCGCAGAGCAGCGAACCTCAACCAGGAAGGGGAAAACACCTGCGCAAAGTGCGGAGTGGCCATCGAGACGGAAAAGCACCGCTACTACGCCTGCCCCGCAAACGAGGAGATCGGCCACAGCAACAACACAGAGCTAGTCAAGAAGGCCAAGGACGCGCTCGACCAGCAGCAGGACGAGCACTTCTGGCTCAGAGGGATCCCACCAGCAGCATGGGCAGTAAAAGTTGACCCAGACGAGGACGTCGAGAAGGAAGCACACATCTTCTGTACCAGCGCGGAGGCCCAAGCAGCAGCGCAGGAGGGCCACAAAGTCCAAGCCGATTGCGTGTTCACGGACGGCCCAGGGGGGGGGGGGCAGGTGAGACTGCCAAGGGCCCCAGGCTAAGGAGATGCGGCTGGGCGGTGGTGGCCTTCAGGTATGACCAAGAAGGCCTGCCCCAAGAGGTGGCAGCTTGGTGCGGCACAATAGGGGCGCCGCACACGGTGCCAAGGGCGGAGCTCACGGCCATGAGCAAGGCGATCGGCTACACGACGGCGGCCTCAGCACGAGGGCTCAACATCGCCAGCGATTGCAAGTGCGCCCTGGGCGCTCCCAAGCAGATCCAATACCCAGAGGACCTCGATTACAGGAGCACCAATTTCGACCTCTGGCTCATGGCCAAGCAGCAGCTCCAGAACAGCACCGACTACATCATGGGCCACCACATCCCCAGCCACATGATCGAGCACCCGACGGAGCTGGAAAGGTGGACAGGGCCAACGTGGTGGGTCATAGGCAACGAGATGGCAGACAAGTACGCAAGCTGGGGAGCGGAGCACGGAGCGCTGGACCCAGCCATAATCGCGCAGCAGCAGGTCAGTGACCAGATCACGGTGGCAGTCCAGAACAGGCTGCTGGGCATCAGCATGGCGGTGATGGTCGAGGATCCCAATAAGGTGGCTCGGCGATCAAAGTTCAAGCGCAAAAAGCCACATAATGCAAGAGAGAAGGCAGCACAGCTCGGCCATGACCTGCGCAAACTACATCCGATATGGGCGTGCGACATGCAGAAGTGGCCCCACCAAAGGGCAAAGTGCACGAGCCTGGCTAGCAGAGACGGGAGGGTGCCAAGGAAGAGAAAGCAGTCAGCTGGACCAGCACGGGAACGTGAGGATCGGTTTCAAGGCAGTGCAGATCGGCACGCGGGTCGCCCATGACACCCACAAGACGCAACGCGCGCAGGGCTGGCTCTGGTGCGAGAAGTGTGGGGCCACAAGCTACCTTGGGGACCATAAGAGCCGAATCGTTGCAGGCGTTGCTCGCAAGCTGGCCAAGCCAGGTGTCCCGCCCACCACAGCGGGGCGCAGAGTCATCATGGACCTGCAGAAGGGGGGGCTGCCGCGAAGAGCAAAGCATGACGAGGACCAAGCGACAGCCGCGCCACCAGAGGTCACGATTGCGGGTTTCAACCCAAGGGTGAGCAGCGCAGAGGTGATCGACCTGGACGGAGAAAGCTCGGAAGCAGAGACACCGCAGCAAGCTCAGCCACAACCGCCAAGGCATCCCCACCCAGCAGCCCAGGCGAGCTGGTACGCGGAGAAGTGGATGAACATGGTGGACCAGGATGTGTGGGAGGACAAGGACGACTGGATGGAGCACAGTGTCCCGTACCTGCTAGCCGTCACCACTAGAAGTAAGACGGACGTCCTAGACCAGAAGGCGGCAGCCACGCCAAGGGAGATCCAGCAGATCAGCGAATTCTGCGATGGCATCTGGAAGAACACCCACAAGGCGAAAAGGAGGCTCATGACATACATGCCCACCCTCCCGCACGGCACCAGGCAGCAGGCGGCAAGGGCACACGTGGAAGCCTTCCAGGGCAGGCGGAGGCCCATCCTCACCCACAGCATCCCCAGCAGTGAGCGCAGGTCACTACCCAGCACGGCGGAAGGCTATAGAGCGTGGACCCCATAGCACCTGGACGACGACTCAACGCAACCAGACAGCGAGGTGCCAGAGCTGGAAGGCCATGACAGTGATCATGGCATGGACATCGTCGAGGCGCTAGACCAGCACAACGATGCCACAACCAGCGTCAAGGCCAGCGCGACCCTGCAGGGGGCGCCATGGATCGCCAAGCCGACAGGGCCCAACCTGATGAAGTACGCGCGGGAGACCAAGGATGCAGGCATGCAGCGCCCGCGACTCGGCCAGCAACGGGGATATGAAAAAGACCCTGAGCGTGAGCTGGCCTGGCTTGAGAGGAACCGCCTGGGGCAGCTCATGCAAACGCTGGCAGGAGGCTGGGCCCAGCAAGCAGGCGAGAGGGGCTGGCAAACGTGGGGTGCGGCGTGCGTACCCCATGTGCTGGGGGAGCCCCAGACAAGTCCATACCAGCGGCTCTTCAGTGACATCCCAGGGCCAAGCAGACAAAACAGCCAGCGCAGAGCGGCAGAGGACATCTGCCGCATAGTCTGGCGCAACAATGGAATGGAGCGCATGGGGGCCCAACGGCAGGGCCCTCGCGAGGCGGCGCGACGCAGGACCGTGGCAGAGCAGCTATTCGGATCGGCCACGCCAGCAGCAGAACAAAGAGGAGGCCCAGCACCCCAGCGCGGTGAGGGATTAGACCGCAACGGCCCCCAGCGCGGCGCAGGGCCAGGCCATGGAGGCCCCCAACACGGCCAGGGGTTAGACTGCACCGAACCCCAGCGTGGCGAGGGGTTAGGCCACAACGGACTCCAGCGCGGTGAGGGGTTAGACCGCAGCAGGCCCCTGTGCGGCGAGGGGTTAGGCCACGAAGGACCCCTGCGCGGCGAGGGGGTAGGCCGCAGAGGACCCCAGCGTGGCGAGGGGTTAGGCCACAGCCCTGTGCCAGACGGGATGCAGAGGGGTGCCCGTCCCCCACCAGCAGGACGGAGCACCACGGGCATAGTTCACCGCGACCTCTTCCAGGACGAGGAGAACAGCGAGGACAGCTCCCAACAGCCCGCAGACAAGCAGGACGGCGATTACAACCACCTTCAGATCCCAGATTACCAGAACAGCATCGGGCACCACATGGCAGGTTGCAGAGGACCCCAGCGTGGCGAGAGGCCAGGCCACGGAGGACCCCAGCGCGGTGAGGGGCTAAACCGCACCGGCCCCCAGCGAGGCGAGGGGTCAGGTCACAGAGGACCCCAGCGAGGTGAAGGGCTAGACCGCAGCAGGCCCCTGCGTGGAAAAGGGGTCAGGCCACCATGGGCCACTGCGCGGCGAGGGGGTGGGCCGCGGAGGACCCCAGCGTGGCGAGGGGTGAGGCCACAGCCTTGCGCCAGACGGGATGCAGAGGGGTGCCCGTCCCCCACCAGCAGGACGGAACACCATGGACATGGCAGATCTCGACCACTTCCTAGACGAGGAGAACAGCGAGGATTGCCTCCAGCAGCCCGCAGACAAGCAGGACAGCGATGACAACCACCAGCAGATCCTAGATGTACAGCACAACATAGGGTGCCACCTGGCCGACCGCAGAGGACCCCAGCGTGGCGAGGGATCAGGCCACGGAGGACCCCAGCGCGGTGAGGGGTTAGACCGCAGCAGACCCCAGCATGGTGAGGGCTTTGGCCACGAAGGACCCCAACACGGCGAGGAGGCAGACCGCAGAGGACCCCCGCGTGGCGAGGGGTTGGGCCACAGAGGACCCCAGCGCGGAGAGGGGTTAGACCGCAGCAAGCCCCTGCGCGGCGAGGGGTTAGGCCACGGAGTACCCCAGCGAGGTGAGGGGTTAGACCGCAACGACCCCCAGCGTGGCGAGGGGTTAGGCCACGGCGGACCCCGTAGTGGTGAGGGGTTAGACCGCAGCAGGCCCCTGCGCGGCGAGGGGGTAGGCCGCAGAGGACCCCAGCGCCGTGAGGGGTTAGACCGCAGCAGGCCCCTGCGCGGCGAGGGGTTAGGCCACGGAACACCCCAGCGCCGTGAGGGGTTAGACCGCAGCAACCCCCAGCGAGTCGAGGGGTTAGGCCACGAAGTTCCCCAGCGCGGTGAGGGGTCAGACCGCACCGACCCCCAGCGTGGCGAGGGGTCAGGCCACGACGGACCCCAGCGCGGTGAGGGGTTAGACCGCAGCAGACCCCCGCGTGGCGAGGGGTTAGGCCACCACGGAGCACCCCAGCGCGGTGAGGGGCCAGACCGCAGCAGGCCCCAGCGTGGCGAGGGGTTAGGCCACGCAGGACCCCTGCGCGGAGAGGGGTTAGGCCGCAATGCACCGCCAGCGTGGCGAGGGGTTAGGCCACAGGCCTGCGCCAGGCAAGGCGGCCGTGAAGGCCCACGAGTCCAGGGACCAGCGGCCAATGCGGTCCCTGGAAGAGCGCAGAGCGGAGGAGCGGCAGCGGCCGTCCATCAGGCTGCTCCTCAAGCTCTGAGAGGGCGGCGGCAGCGTTTCTTCAGACTGCCGCCGCTCGCGGGGCGACTCCACGAGTCTTCGAGTGGCGGCAGCAGGACGCCGTGAGATGAGGCCGCTGGCCCACCCCGCCTCGGGCGCGTTTTGCCTGCGCGGGGTGCCGAGACCAGGGGCACCCACTCACGGGCGGGAGCACGCGGGTAACTCCTCCTTCTCCTCCTCCTCCTCCTCCTCCTCCTCCTCCTCATCATCATCATCATCATCATCATCCTCATCCCCCGCCTCTCGTTCCTCCTCCTTCTCCTCCCGCTCTTCCATTCTCTTCCCCAAATGGGGTTCCACAACGGCTGGTGGAACACGCAGGCAAATAGCTTGGCCAGATTTCGGTAGAAAGTTTGGCCGCAGGCGTTTCCAAAAGGCCAGGGGCGGCGGTGATTCGCCGTGGGCATGAGGGCGCGCCGCTGGATCACCCAAAGGGGGGGGGGGGGGGTCGGACCCCCCCCACCCCCCTTGCCCGAGCCGTGGTCGGCGAACCCCCCCCGCCCCCCTTGCCCGAGCCGTCGTCGGCGAACCCCCCCCCCCCCCCCTTGCCCGAGCCGTCGTCGCGAACCCCCCCCCCTTCCCGAACCGTCGTCGGCGAACCCCCCCCCCCCCCTTTCCCCGGCTCGCGCCCCGGCTCCGGAACCCCATCCCTACCACTCCCGCCCCGACCCCCCCGAACCCCTAACCTCTAACCCAAACCCTGAACCCTAATCCTTAATCCCTAACCCGAAGCCTAAACCCTAACCGTAGACCTAACCCTGACCCCAAACCCTAACACTAAGCCTAGCCCTAACCTAAGCTCTAAACCTGAACCCTTAACCCTAACCCTCAACCCTATCCCTACACCCTAACCTCAACCCTACCCCTCACCCTAAACCCTAAACCCTAACCCTAACCCTAAACCCTAACCTCAACCCCAACCCTGACCCTAAACCCTAAACCCTAGCCCTAAACTCTAAACCCTAACCCTAAACCCTAACCCTAACCCTAAACCCTAACCCCCAAAACCCTACACCCTAAACCCTGACCCTAAACCCTAACCCTAACCCTAACCCCTACACCCTAATCCTTAACCCTAACCCTAACCCTAAACTCTAGCCCTAACCCTAACCCTAAACCTTAACCGTAACCCTAAACCCTATGACCTAACCCTAAACCTTAACCCTAACCCTAAACCCTGAACCCTAAACCTTAACCCTAAACCCGAACCCGAACCCTAACCCTAAACTCTCACCCTCACCCTAACCCTAAACCTTAACCCTCAACACAAACCATACCCCTAACCCTAAACCCTAACCCTAACCCTAAACCCTAAACCCTAAACCCTAACCCTAAACCCTAAACCCTAACCCTAACCCTAACCCTAAACCCTAAACCCTAAACCCTAAACCCTAAGCCCTAACCCCTAACCCTAACCCTAAACCCTAAACCTCGCTCGCCTCGCTCGCCCCGGACCCCTGCGGAAAGGGGGGGAGGGGGGTGGGGGGGTTTCGAACCCCGCCCCCCCTTCAACGGGGGGGAGGGGTTCCGAACCCCCCCCCCCTTTCAAAGGGGAGGGGGGGAGGGGTTCGAACCCCCCCCCCCCTTTAAAGGGGGGGAAGGGGGGGGGGGGTTCTCGGACCCCCCCCCCCCCTTAAGGGGGGAGGGGGGGGGGGGGGTCCCTGGAGCACACCCACCTTTTGTGTCTTCAAGGTGATCCACTGGCGCTCTTTCGTCTTCGATAATCATGACAGCACGGCGAAACCCCCACCGAACCTGTTGTGCGACGATGTTTGGCTCACTAGGGCAAAGAGTAGCAGAACCCAATCAATTAAAAGCGAAAACCGCCGACCCAGATAAGCATTGACTGTTCAATTCGAAGCTGAGCTCCCCGTCCTGCCATATACCAAACGAAACAAAGCTCAAGAGCTGGACTCTCCAGCATCAAGGGAGTTGTCCCCACTTGGCCCGAAAAGATTAGGGGCTCGCCTCTGCATGGGAAAATCCGCCGGCCCCCTTGTGGGGCCACCAGGCTGTAGGCCGGAGGTTCGCAGTTTCCTGTACCAGTTGCAGCTTCCAGTTTCCACTGTTACAGATCTGCTTCTTACTGCTTACTGTTCCTTGTTGACTTCTTGCTGCTTACTGTCCCTTGTTGATGGACCGCGCGAGGGGGGGAGGCCCAAAACGAGCATTTTTGCCAGGCCCAAATCGTATTGTCTGAATTGCTGGGGTGGGTAAAAAATTACACCCCTCACACAGATCGGCGAGGTCAGGGTCCAAAAACACAAGGGATTTGCCACAATTCTAAAATTCGGCGGCACACCTCACGCAGATCGGCGGGGCCAGGGTCCAAAAAGCACACGGGATTTGCCACATTCTGAAATTCGGTGGCACCCCTCACGCAGATCGGCGGGGTCAGGTTCGAAATCCAAAAGGGATTTGCAACATTTCTAAAATCCGGTGGCACCCCTCACGCAGATCGGCGGGGTCAGGGTCCAAAAACACATGCGATTTCCCACATTTCTGAAATTCGGTGGTACCCCTCATGCAGATCGGCGGGGTCAGGGTCCAAGAACACATGCGATTTCCCACATTTCTAAAATCCGGCGGCACCCCTCACGCAGATCGGCGGGGTCAGGGTCCGAAAACACAAGGGATTTGCACGGTGACACCCCTCATGCAGATCGGCGGGGTCAGGGTCCAAAAACAGAAGGGATTTGCTACATTTCTAAAAAGTCGGTGGCACCCCTTACGCAGATCGGCAGGGTCAGGGTCCAAAAACACAATGGGTTTCCCACATTTCTGAAATTCGGCGGCACCTCTCACGCAGATCCGTAGGGTCAGGTGCCACAGTTCTAAAATTCGGCGTCACCCCTCACGCAGATCCGTGGGGTCAGGGTGCAAAAACACAAGGGATTTGCCACATTTCTGAAATTCGGCGGCACCCCTCACGCCGATCCGTAGGGTCATGGTCGAACAAAAACAAACAGGCCCCGACACTGCTTCACGGCGAAGCCAAACCTTCATGACTTTGCTCTTCCATGGCCCATTCTCCGAGAGATGGGGCCAGCGGTAGGGGGCGAAGCCCTTACGGATTCACGTCGTAAAGAATTCACAGCGTAAGGAGACAAACCCGATCATCTTGCACGACGGCTATGACTTAGGAGTAGAAGACAAGCGACTGGGGGCGCGCCCCGAGAGCGATTTGCTCCGCCGAGGATCCTCCGTTCGGGGGGCGGGCGGCGGCACTGCAGGCGCCGGGGCAGCAGCTAAGGACACGGCGCGGTCCTCGCCGAGGAGGCGGTGCAGAAAACTGCGACGACGACGACGACGACGACGAACCAGGGAGACTAGGAGGATGAGGGGATGAGGGGAGCTGCTGCGGAAATGGGGGTGGTGGAGAGAGAGATGGTGCTGACGATGCGCAGCGCTGCAGCCGAGGTCTTGGGGAGTGAGGAGCACCAGCGCACGGGCAGGGGAAACAGCTGACGTTTGTAAGAACCACACCCCTTCTGAAATGAGCGGAGCTGGAATGGCCTTACCTAAAGCAAAGCCAAGCTGAGCAGAAGTTGTAATCAGAACAGTGGGCAGGGCTGCATACGGGACTGTATTCCCAAAACAGTGCTTGAACTCAGGAGTTCTTACCAGTCTACAGAACTGGGCCTGCGGGCCGCTCTGGCCGCCATGTGGTCACCGTCGCCGCCTCGTCGCCGCCCGTCTCCTCTTCGCCGCCCGCTTTGCATTGCTTCGCATTGCGTTGCATTGTTCGGCATTGCTTTGCATTGCTTGGCACTGATTTGCATTGGTTGGCATCGTGTTGCATTGTTGTGCATTGCGTTGCATTGCTTTGCACTGCATTGCTTTGCATTGCGCTTCGTTGGTTTGAATTGCGCTGCATTGCTTTGCGTTGCCTTGCATTGCTTTGCATTGCTATGTGTTGCTGTGCATTGGTTTCTGCATTGCATTGCTTTGCATCGCTTTGCGCTGCCTTGTATTACTGTGCGTTGCTACGAATTGCATTTGTATTGGTTTGTAGTGCGTTGTTTCGTTTGGCATTGCTTTGCAATGATGTGCATTACTTGTCATTTGGTGTGCTTTGTATATCGCCGTCGTCGTCGTCGTCGCCGGTTGCTGGCGAGTCGGTTAGGCGGGCGGGCGGGACACGTCGTCGTGAGCGAGTTGGTCGGGCGGACGGGTGGGACATGTCACCGTCGTCGTTCTCGTCGTCATCTTCCTCATCGTCGTCGCTTGTCGTCGCAAGGCGTCGTCGCCGTCGCCGTCGCCGTCGACTTCGCTGTCACCGTCGCCGTCGCCGTCGTGGTCGTCGCCAGCGAGTCTGTCGGTCGGCGGGACACGTCGTCGACGTCGCCATGGGCGAGTCGGACGGGCGGGCGGGCGGGACACGCCGTCGTCGTCGTCGTCGTCGTCGTCGTCCTCGTCGTCGTCCACGTCGTCGTCTTCGTCCTCGTCTTCATCGGTCGCTGGCGCAAGGCGTCGTCGCCGTCGTGGCCCTCGTCGTCGCCGTCGCTTGCCGTCGCCCAGGAGAGGGGTTCGAACCCCCCACACACATACACTATCACTATGGACAGGGGTGAGAGGGGGCTCGAACCCCGCACCCCCAGACTTTTGGGAGGGAGCCATCTGGTCCACCCCCCCTCTGACTCCCCCCTGGCGTACTCAGAAGACGCTCTGTCCAATACTTGGAAAAATCCCAGGTCGTAGTGTGAGTCGCTATTCGACTGCAACTAGCCGCGCAGCAAGCGGATACCCTCACACTGCTCATTCCACCGCTGCAAGGCGGGAGCGGGAGCGACAAGGGTCCTCCACTGAGCGCGGCAAGGCGACTCCAGCGAACCTGCCCCGTGCATCATGTACTATACACGTACTCTGTCTATTTTTTTTTTCTCTCTCTCTCTCTCTCTCTCTTTCTCCCTCTGTCTCTCATTGTATGTATGTATTTCTTTGTTTGTGTTTCTCTCTCTCTCTCTCTTTCTCTCTCTCTCTCTCTCTCTTTTTTCTCTCTCTTTTTTTTCTCTCTCTCTCTCTCTCTATCTATATGTATTGTATGTCTCTCTCTTTCTCTCCAATTAGAGGGGGAGGGAAGGAAAAAGAGGAGAGAGGAGAGAGAGGTTAGGAGAGCAGGAGAGCACGTGCCCCAGTAGATCACAACGATGGAACCAGTGCGCAGCCTGTGATTTCTTCCTTCCTGGGCAGAACAAGCCAAGCCGAAGGGCGAAGACCCCATGGGCTGCATGTGTTCCTGCTACTGCTGCCCCTCCTCCTCCTCCTCCACCGGCGCGATCCCACTGAGAGTTTCGACATGTCTGGAGTTCCGAAGTCTTGCACGGGTACGCTTCGGGAAAACCCGCACCGACAAGCGCCCCCTCGAAGCCTGCTCTCGAACCCCCAAGCAACATCAACGTCCAAGATTCTCCTGCACTGCATTTTGGAAACTCCGCAGTGCCGGCGGCATGGCCTGCCTTGCCTGTTGGTACAAATCGACCTCTCGGAAACGGTCGAGGAAGGGGAGGGGAACCAGGAGAGAAGGAGGGGTTCTGGGCTCTGGGTTCTAAATAGATTCCTACCAACCCAAACGAAACAAGCAAGCGACGCGAGTCGGGAGGAAAACCAGCCGACTAGCAGACGACGAGCGACAGACTGGGACGAAGAAGGGGAGCAGGAACAGGAGGAGGAAGGCGAGGAACAAACGTGCTGTTGCCGGCTGGTCCATATACCCGACATGTGAGAAACATCATGACCCTCCTCCCCTGCCTCAGCAGACCCCGTCGCCATGGTCTTCAGGAGGATACTCCAGATTTCGTAATAAAAGGGAGGGGGTCTGGACCCTCCAAGACAAGCCATTTCAGACCCCCCCCGTGGGAGATCCCTCCAAAACATCGTCCCCAGACCCCCCAGGCCCTCCAAGATAGCCTGGAAGAGAACCTCCCAGAAATGAGACCCCCCTCCCTTTATTACGAAATCTGGAGTACGATCCTTAACGCTGAAGGACGACATGACGCCGCGCTCGCGCGGGCGGTGCGCGCCCCCCTTTTCCAGCTGCGGTGCGCAAAGCACACCGCTGACTTGCCTTAACGGCGCGCGCAAGGAAACCCAAAAGGAAGAGCGGAGGGAGCGAAGGCCACGACTACAGTCGAGGCGCTGACCCAAGGAACCCTAAATCAGGAACGAGGCCCCTTTTTGCCCATGAGTTCAGCCTCGATTTCCGATGGAAAACCTCAGGAAGACCCGAGGCAAACTCTGAAACACTTCAGGAACGCGGAGCCCCTCCCCAACGAAAAGGGTTCCTTCTCCAGCGCCCCGGCTGCACCCCCGCGGCGGGCACGGGAGCAACCTCGCCCCGCGCGCCAGCCTTCCGCACGCCGCGCAGAGGGCCGCCAAGCCAAAAAGCATGGCGCAGCGCCGCCCCATCCGCGCAGCGCCCACTCCTGCTGCGGAGGCGAAGGCCCCATCGCTCGACGGACCCATAACTGACTCGCCGGGCCCGCGGGGCGCCCCGGCGCGGATCGCTCCGACTGAGCGCGCCCTCCCCGCGGCTTGCTGCGACCTCGCTGACCTCTGGGGGGCCACATGCGAACCCTACCCCTGCCCCCCAACGATTTCTGAAGGGAGGGTGGGGTTCACTTCGCTCGGGAGCTCCCGAGCGCAATGAACCCCACCCTCGCCCTCGGAAGTCGTGGGGGTAGGGGTAGGGTTTACATGTGGCCCCCTAACCTCGTCCAGGAACCCCTTTTTCCCACTTCTTATCAGGCTCGTCCTTCCACGATGACTTCCCGGAATCACCCCTCCATGACTTGACTCGCCACCGTATGCTCCTCGAGCCCCAGTTGCCCCCACTGGCGCTGCCAGCTACATTACCGTAGTTCCGCGAGGAACCGCCATCGTTCCAGCGAGCCTAGTTATCATCACTATTCCAGCGTTTGGTTGGCGCGGAAGCGCCCGAGCCCGTTTAGAGAAGACGCCCGATCGCACAGCGCCCGACGCCTTCTCATGGTCTGGCTCTCAACCAACTAGCTCGATCAGACCTAGAAGCCCTCCGCATGACACCGACCCCGGCGTGGGCGGCGAGAGGGGGCTGACATGCAAGCTGACGACGCAAGGGCAGCTCGTTTCGTCGGGAATCGACTCCCAGTTCAGGATACCCTTTATCATTCAGATGGCAGTCGTGGGACACAGCACGCCATGCACGCCAATCGATATTCGCATGTTCCCCCGCGCGCCCCTCGATTTGCAAGGGACGTTGAATCCCAACCCTTTCCGAGGAGGTCCTGGACATTGTTCATAGCAGCCACGGAGGGCAATGCTGCGCCGAGAATAAGCCCCCCAGAAAAGGGACAGGCAACCGAGCACATGAGCGGCGCAGCCTCCATGGCACGCATCCCGACACACACCTCATCGTAATACTCTCGCGCGCCGTCGATAACGCAATCGCGGAACGGTTGCTTTATCTTTCCGTTGTCATGCATATCCACAGGGCCTGCACGTCGGCGAGATGCTTCGATCACTACGCAGGCAACCAATCGCGCAAACCATTCCTGATCAACCAGGGGGCAGGGCAGATGCCCTTCTTCCCTCGACCTATTCCATCACGTCGTCAGTACTCGGTCGATCGTTCGAGTAACTAACTGTCTCTCTCTGTCAGACACCACCGCATCGCTTCCGCAGTCAAGAACTCACGGGCAGACGTCGCTTCGGCGCTTGTTTCCGCCGCCACCCCCTCGTCCGACATGAATTCCATCGGACCGGGGGAACCTCCATTGCCTTTGAAAACGGAGGGGCCCAGACAGGCCAATGGCCAATTCCCTGGAATGTACATCACGCTGCCGCGAGCTAAATTGTAGTCGTCGCCGCGAATCGCAGTCTTGATCGACTCGGGGCCTTCAACGGCCTTTTTACCATTATGAAAAGAACGCGCACTGTTGAACATACAAGCAGCGCCCCTGCCCTTCTGCCAAGTGCCGTAAGTAGTCACGTTTCGTAAACATCGCACACTGGGCCAAGTCAAGCATCTTTTCGAAGCTCAAGTCGACTCCGTTACCTCTGGACCAATCTTCACAACCGTCGCCCGGATCGGTGCCCCAAGCTCTTTCAGGATCAAGAAAGTCCCAATTCAGAGCATGCAGGGCACTGGAGTCGGAACCCTTGGATCCGGAACGGCTGGGGAACAGAGCTCCTGATACCATGAGATGATCTCTTTCACACTGTGGCAATCAAACCCGAGATTGCTTACATACGGTTGCGATGTTTCCACTAATCTGCCAAACTTCTTCGTGAGCGGCAGAGGACAAGCCGCTGGCTTGCGCGGCTCGCACTCCGCGGCCCAAGCTAGAGACGCCGCCCTTGCACGGACCTCGGACCCCATGCCTCTTAAAGACCGCAATTATCGCGACTCGTGCGTAACAGCGGACAGCACCCAGCGATCTGTCATTATTCTCTGGGCATTGCGGTCGACAATGCAACTGCGCTCACTCTCCTGTGCTTCCTTCTGGACAAGACCTTCCCCGTCTGCCGCTGCTACCAGCGCGAAAACTGCTTCCACCTTTGCAGTCGGGATGCCTCCGCGAGCTGCTCCGCACCGACGACGCGCAACCCGTGCTTCACCAGCCCATCTTTGGAGGCCGCCGGTTACCCGCGGCGTAAACTGGGCCCCTGCTGCAATTCGGACATTCGAATCCCCGAGACGGACGGAGATGCTCATAGCATCCGCATAGAAATTACACTCGGTCTGGCCGGGGGGCGTTGCTCTACCTAGTCAGCTGTTCGCCGGACAGACCGCACCTACCATCCCCAAGCCTCGAAGCACCTGTGATTCGTTCGAGACAACGATGCACCCAGTGTTCTGCGTTGGGGAGAGATGCATACCCATGAAATTACGATCGCATGGGGGTTATCCACGAGATCTTGGGCCCGTTCCGCAAGATGTAGCACGCGCCTGACACCTCGTTGAACACTGGGCTCTTTGTCGCGAGGATCCCGCCTCCACACTAACATAGCAAGACAGAACAGAACCGGCCCGAACATAACATAACATAACAGGAGGAGGGAGACAAGGAGGAAGAGGAGAGGGACGAGTCCGTAGCTCTGGCCCAAGCCATTTCCCTCGCTCGAGAGGGGTGAGGGCTCGAGTGGCGCAGCGCCTTCCAACATCCCCCTGCACTCCAGACCCGGTCCAATGCAGGGCCGCGGGGGGAATCACGCACTACCTCCTCTTCATTATTTTACCTCATGGGAGGCCGTGGAAAAGGCGGGCGGAAGGGCGGCCAGGCCCAGGGAGGCCAGGGCAAAGGCAAGGGCAATGGCAAGACCACTGCCAAGTCCCAGGCGCCGCCACCGCCGCCGCCGGAAGTGCAATCGTTCTCATGGAGGTGTGAGTATTGTTCAGCCAGTGCCTCTGTTCGTCATCAGTGGCGTTGGCAGTGCGGCAGGCACTGGGAGTCTCCACCGCCAGCAGAACCTGGACGTCCAGGTGCGGCGGTGCCAGGAGCGAAGGCCAAAAAGAACACCGATGAATAGAAGATGGGCCCGCGGATCCTTCAGCTGCAGCAGTCCCTGGACCTCTCGAAAGGGGTGGAGTCGAAGGCAGAGGGCAGGGACGAGGCCCGAACAGTTCAGGCGATGACGGCTCTGGGAGGAGTTCTGGCACAGCTCCGACTCGATCGCGATGCTGAAAGAACCGAGAGCCAGATGGCACAGGCCATCTATACTAAGTTACACAAGGCCCAGCAGCAGCTTGAGCAGCAGACTGGGCACATTGAGAAGCAGCAGCAGACCCTTGACGACCTCGAGGTGAAGCGAGCGCTGCTCGTCGCCGACATCGGGGCGGCGAAAGTCACGAAGTCGGAGCTGGAGCTAAAAGTTTCCAATCTCTTGAGGGAGCAGCAGTTGGCTCTCCAGGATCCTTACATGTCGCAGTTGCCTCCTGGGTTGACTCTGACAGCAGGCAAAGGGGCTGCGATTTTGGCTATGGCACAGAGCGGTACGATAGACTCAGCTCAGGCTTTTCTCAACAGCATGATCTTCCTGCACAACAGCCTCTCCGACGTCCTCACGGAGCAGCTGGCGGCGCCCATGGCTGAGTTCGCCGCACACCTTCGCGGGGTGGAGTCCAGCGGTGCAGCGGGCAGCGAGCGAGCAGCAACAGAGGGAGTGGCGCCACAACGAGAAGCAGCCGAAGCCGAAGCAGGGGCAGCGGCTGTTCCCCTGGAAGCGGCGGTGGCCAGAAGTGCTGGCGAGGAGGCAGCTGCAGCGGCTGCCGACGCGCCCATGCCCCCAGCCCCCTTGGCGGGCAGGCGCCCTGCCGAGGAGAAGGTCTCCAACGCAGCAAAACGCAGGAATGAGGAGGAGGCCGCGGCGGAGGACGCCAGGCAACAAGCAGCCTGGGTAACCCACAGCAGACGCGGTACTCCCGCGGCGGCTTGCAGATCCCCACTATCAATGCCAACAGCTGGTAGACTGCAAAGTCGCAGTCTCGAGAGCCTGGAGGCGAGTGGTGGGGCCAGTTGCGCTATCTCTGACGTTTGCTATTTTCCACTTAGTGTGTTGATTTGTCTTTGCGTGCTCGCCCCACCCACCTGTGGGCGGGCGGCGGACTTTGGCCATTGCCTGCGGGCGGTGGCGGGGGGCAGCCAGGCACCTGGGCCTCTGCCCAGTGCCTGTATGGCGGTCCTGGCCTTCGGGCTCTGCCCTGCAGGTGCGGGGCAGAGGTGGTCGGTGGTGTTTGGGGGGCCCTATCACAGCCCCTTCGATCATGGATTGGTGGGAGCCAAGAGAGAGCCACTGGAAAGGAGAGGGACGAGGAAGAAAATGGGAAGAGAAGGAGGGGGGAGGTGAGAAGGGAGAGGGGGGAGGGGGAGGGAGAGGGAGAGAGGGGGGGGGGAGGAGAGGGAGGAGGGAGAGGGAGAGGAGGGGGAGGGGGGAGGGGGGGAGGGGGAGGGGGGAGGGGGAGGGGAGGGGAGGAGGAGGAGGAGGAGGAGGAGGAGGGAGGAGGAGGAGGAGGAGGAGGAGGAGGAGGAGGAGGAGGAGGAGGAGGAGGGAGGAGGAGGAGGAGGAGGAGGAGGAGGAGGAGGAGGAGGAGGAGGGGAGGAGGAGGAGGAGGTGAAGGGGAGAGGGGAGGAGAAGGAGGAAAAAGAGGGCGAGGGGGGAGAGGACGGACGAGGGGGCAGCAGCTGCCCGTGGCGTAGGGCCACCCCTTCGCCCCACCACGGGGCCCTCAGCGCCTCCCTCGCGGCCAGCCGATTGCGGGGCTCCATCTGGAGCGCACCCTGGCGGCGTGCGGCTGGAGGGCTCCCCGAGGGGGTCCAGGGCGGAGCAGGGGGGGGGGGAGGAGCACAGCGAGAGGGAGAGCTTCCTGCAGTAGGTAGCATACAGTCCGTCCAATAGTCCGCACCTGGTCCTCCTCCTCCTCCTCCTCCTCCTCCTCCTCCTCCTCCTCCTCCTCCTCCTCCTCCTCCCTCTCGCGCCTGTGCCGCCTGCCCGCCGCCCGTGCCGCGCGGCGACGGAGCAGGGCAAAGAGAGCGAGAGGCGGGCAGATGACGGCTGACGCGCAGGCGGGAGGCCGGGGCCGGCGGGACGACGCTGGCGGGCGGGCAGGTGGAAAGGGACAGAAGAGACAGCCAGCAGGGAGCCAAGGGAGGGAGAAGGCGAGGACAAGGAGGAGGAGGAGGAGAAGGAAGAGGAGGGACTGAGCGAGGAAGAGGGGTAGGGGACCAACCGCAGGCAGACGGTGGTCATTATCATGGTCTCCTGCCGACTCCACCGGAAAGCAGTCGGCTCCCAAGGCCAAAGCAAGCATCTCCGGCAATGTTCGATACTGACCTTCTGCAGCGCCAGGGTCGACGCGTTGTGAAATGCTTGAACTCTCCACGGCCTGGGGCGAGCACAATTCAAGCGGGACCATGCGAAACGAGGAGGGAGGGAGGATGAAGAGAGGAATGGAGGAGGGAAGGAAAGGAGGAAGGGAGGATGGAGGGAGGAGAGAGGAGGGGGAAAGAGACAGAGTACAGAGAGGAGGGAGGGTGAGCAGGAGGCAGAGCAGGAGGAGACTCCTCCTCCTCCTCCCCCTCCTCCTCCTCCTCCTCCTCCTCCTCCTCGCCCTCCCGTGCGTCCTCCCGCTCCTCCTCCGCAGGTGGCGCCACGCTGCCACAGCTGCCTGCAGCAGCCGTCGCCGGGGAGGGAAGGCGCCAGGGGGCGGGGGCATGGCAGAGAGGAAGATGGGGTGCCGCATGCGAGCCCTGATACCCCCCCCACCCTCCCCCTCAGAAATCGTGGGGGGTGGGGGTAGGGTTCGCATGTGGCCCCCTAGGAGGAGGAGGGGGCAGAGAGTGGGACGGGAGGGCGAGCGAGGGGCCACTCGGACGGCGCCTGCATCAGATCCATCTGCGGCGCCTGCATGCGCGAGAAGTACCGCTTCTGCAGGCTCTGCGGGCCCCTGACCTCGGGGAACTGGAGGCCTGCCCGTGCCCCCCCCCCCCCTCCGCGCCACCGCGCCGCCTCCTCCTCCTCCTCCTCCTCCTCCTCCTCTCCTCCTCTCCTCCTCTCCTTCTCTCCCTTCCTCTCCTCGTCCTCCCCTCGTCCTCCCTCCTCTCTCCTCCCTCCTCACCTCCTCCTCCGCCTCGTCCTCCCCTCGTCCTCCTCCTCCTCCTCCTCCGCCTCCTCCTCCTCCTCCTCTCCTCCTCGTCCTCCTCCTCCTCTTCCTATTGTTATTATTCCCCCCAAGCAGTGCTTGCACTCAGGGGCCCCCGCCAGCTTGCAGGGTCCGCCCACAGAGCGGCTGTTCCACCCAAGTTCATTGTGCGGGTCGGTTGGTGGTCGCCCGTGGGGTCCAACCCACCTTCGGGTCCAGATCGCAAGGTACCGTCCATAGAATGGTCGATCATGGGAACGGCCGGTGATTGCCAACAGCTCCGCAAGATGCCGCCCGTAGGATCCCGCCAATAGGATGGCCAACCGTGTAGGTCGGTGGGCGGTTGCCCAATGCCCCGCCCATGAGAAGGTCACGCCTTGGGATCCCGCCCATGGAGCGGTCGCTCGTGGCGGTCGGCTGGCGGTCTTCTCGAAGCACGCTCCTTCCCTCACAGCTCACAGCGGTCGTGATCATGCCGTTCATCGGGTAGCACCCCGCGTCTGTTATCGCCTGAGCGCTCTCTTCTGCTACCGTGGCCTTCCTCGGGAGTAGCCTCTGCCGAGGCGGTCCTCCGCGCGCGGGTCCAAGGAACGCCATCGCGCGCACTCGCGCCACTGGCGGCAGGGCCTCACGATACTCCTCGAGCCGTCTCGGCTTGTGGGTGCAGCTGTTGTCGATTCCGATGGCGCTCGGGTGGGCTCCAGACCTTTGCCACTCACGATGCTCATCGAGCCATTTCGGCTTGTGGATGCAGCTGTTGTCGATTCCGATGGCGCTCGGGTGGGCTCCAGACCTTTGCCACTCACGATGCTCATCGAGCCGTTTCGGCTTGTGGATGCAGCTGTTGTCGATTCCGATGGCGCTCGGGGTATTTCTAATTTTTCGCCAAAAGTCCTTCTGTAGGGGGACAGGCCCGACCTAAGCTTGATCCTGGGCCCAATCTGCGTACCCCGAATCTGGCGCACGGACCTGCGATCGCACCCGCGAAGAAGACCTCCCGGGCATGGTGCCCTTTGCGGATCTGTGCGACGCAGCGACTCGGGTGCTGGGGGTGGGCTCCAGACCTTTGCCAGCGCCACGCTGCATTGTGGCATCTGGTATCCTGGCCAGGGGGTGACTGGTCTTTCCGCGCCACAGTGGCGCCGCACAGTTTATGCAGACTTGCACTCGTCTGTATCATTCGGAACATGCACGTGGGTGCCTATGCCAACGGTCTGGCCCAGATAATTAAGAGACGCGCGTTTAAACATCCAGTTTGACCACCCGCCTGTCTGGAATCTGTCTGGATCGCCTTAGACATACGTTACTTTTGCAAATTGCCAGCAGCACAAACAACCGAAATCCATATCAGAAGACCAGGTTTTGATTCTGAATTGTCATTGTTCGGCACGCAGACCACACAACAGGCTGTGTGAATCAAATCTCAGTGGAACACTGACATGTGGACCACTTCAGACAAAATGTCACCAGCTCCTCCCCCCTATCCGGAGCGACGACGACGACGACGACGACGGCGACGGCGACGGCGACGGCGGCGACGGCGACGGCAACGGCGACGGCGACGGCGACGGAGACGGCGACGACGACGGCGACGGCGACGGCGACGGCTGATGCTGCAGCGGCTGCGGCGGCGGCGGCGGCGGCGGCGGCGGCGGCGGCGGCGACGACGACGACGACGACGACGACGACGACGACGGCGACGGCGACGGCGACGGCGACGGCGGCGGCGGCGGCGGCGGCGACGGCGACGGCGACGGCGAACGCAGCGGCGACGGCGACGGCGACGGCGACGGCGACGGCGACGACCACGACGACCGCGACGACGACGACGACGACGACGAGCCGGTGGACTGGGCCTGGGTGGGGTCCTGGGGGTCGAGACCCCCGGGCAGTCCCAGGACAAGGAACAAGGGAGTGGTCCCCTTGTGAACACGGGGAACTTTTCCCGGAGGCCCCCCTGGAGACACCTTCCTCACTCTCATCTGCTGTTGGGAGGTGCTGCATATTTCCCAAGATGCCTCCACGAACCTTCAGATCCGCTACAAAGCGGTTCCAAGTGGCCACGGAGCTTCCCAATAACTCCCCCAAGAACCCCCCAACAGAGACCGGCTCCCAAGAGAACCCCAAGAAGGGCTCCAGGGCGTCAGCGTCGACATCGCTGCCGCTGCCGTCGTCGTCGTCGTCGTTCCCATCCAGGGTCGGCGGCACGTGCCGCAAGGCCTTCCCGATAGTTCCTCTCTGTCGCATCCCGAGACGTGTCGGTAGGACGGGCTGAGTGCTTCCCCTGAGAGTTCCTCACCCCTTACGACCCTAAAGCTTAACATTGACAGTAGGTTGACGGATGCAAAGCAGGTGGTTTTCAAAACGTGGTTTTCGCCTCAGCATCGCGCACATTCGTCGTAAAACCTTACTTCCGCTTCACGGATGGAGGGCGGGTCGTTTTCAAAATGCAGTATTCGCCTGAGCACCGCGCGCATTCGTCTTAAACGTTTGCCAGTCTCACGGATGGAAGGCGGCTCCTTTTAAACATGTGGTTCTCGCCTTGGCGCTGCGCACGTTCGTTGTCAAGCTTTGCAGCATCGTCACGGATGGAGGGCGGGTCCTTCTCGATATGTGGTTGCCGAATTATCGCCGCGCGCATTCGTTTTGCGAGTTCACATGTGTTTCAAAATGTTGTATGGTTACTCCAGATTTCGTAATAAAAGGGAGGGGGTCTCAACCCTCCCAGACGAGAAGTTTTAGACCCCCCCCGTGGGAGAACCCTCCAAAACATCGCCCCCAGACCCTCCCAGGCCCTCCAAGATGGCCTGGAAGAGACCCCCCCCAAATGAGACCCCCCTCCCTTTATTACGAAATCTGGAGTATCGTCAAAAAATGGCCTTGCACGATGTAAGACTGCCACGGCGCAGCCGTCACGTCGACCCGCGGCGTTGGAGTCCCAAGAATGGTTGTCTGGCACGATCACATATCGTCTGGACGCAACAATTGAAGGGGAACTGGGACACACAAATAAATAGACACAAATAAAAATATTCCCCATATTTTCTTATATTTTCTGGATTTCTGTCTTCCCCCCCACTTCCCATATTTTCCAATATTTTCTCGGGAATCGCCGATTCATTGTGTCTGTGTGTTTCTTTCCCTCCTGAACAATAACGTGATTGCATTGCGGCGTGGGGGCTGTAGGATTTTCTGGCACGCCTCCGAATTTTAAAACGGTTATTTCGCGCGTTGCCGGAACATTATCCTATCCTGACACGCGAACGTGGCGCTTATCCCGGGATTGTAACTTCATGGATCCCCTTCTCTGGAATACGGTTGACGGGCGGTCTTTTCACAAAATCCTGCGACATTGCTACCAAGTTCCGCGACTTGAACGAAAACACTGGTGACGATACCCGCGCGCTAAGAGGGTGGCGCGTGCACATTTCACCGCTGAGCCGCAAGCTTCGCCCAATCCTCACAGGGTGGGTGTACTTGCGCCAAGCGCGGAAACGCGCGCACAGGTTCGCGCAAATGACAAGCGGCGGGAACGAGGGCAACGACTTGTCCTCCAAGGTGCATTTAATATGTAGAAGCACCTGTGAAAAGGGAACTTGGAAGGAGGGTTGATTGCAACATCGTTCAAGAGTCTTGAGTCAACCCGGGTGCCCCTCCTCATCCTCCTCCTCCTCCTCCTCCAAAGGACCCAGGACTCACGACTCAAGACTCAGGATGCGGACCGTGTCACCGCGAACGGTCGAAGCCCTCGCCAAGCCCCTCCTCCTCCCAGCCTCCGGCCACCAGCGCGCGAGTAGTGGTCCCGCGAATTGGAGTGGCGTTCGAAAGGGCCCTGATGAGGGGTGGACCTCGACAGAGCTCTCCGCCGCGCTCCGAGGGGGCCCGACGGTGGCAGTGTCGTGCCCCCTGGGCCCCGACGGTGCCGATCGCGGGCCACACCCCGGCGTAACCACACCCTTTGGTAATCGCCGACCCCATCCTCGAGCCCTCCTGCATGCCACGCCCTCCCCGCCTCGGTCAGATGCCACCCCACGGGCCCACGCTCGGTGTGCGAAAATCGCGCCCCGAAGGAGGGCGCGGCGTGAACCTGGATCGGGAGCGGCCAAGAGGGGGGTGTCCAAGAGGGGGGGGTGCAAATCATGACCGGCGGCCTGTGCGCGGCCCAGCGGGGGGGCCAGGGACGTAATGAGATAAGAAGAGGCGCCATGAAATCTGGGGAAATATCATGGCCCACGCCATGATATCCACCCCCCCTAGTCATCACCCCCCTCTTTGCCGCCCCCGACTGGCCAGGAACTCGAACCCAAAGGCGGGGCCCCGCCACGGACGAGGGGGACCGACGGACGGGCGGCACGAGGAGCAACGGGGAGGCCAAGAGACGGAGGGAGGAGGAGCCACGGGGAGCAGCGGGCACGACACCAGAGTGCAGGGGCCCAGGGACACACACACACACAAAGACACTCAAAGCATAGGGCTCTCAATAACTGTCCATACTTGTTGGATTTTCGTCTTCCCCCTCACTTCCCATATGTTCCCATAGTTTCCCATATTTTCCTGGGAATCGACGATTGATTGTGTCTGTGTGTTCTTTCACCTCCTGAAAAAGGGCGGGATAAGGGAGGGAGAGTGTCGGCAAACGTAGCCGGCGCACCCCTGAGGAACCCCCGGGGGGGGGTCACAACGGTGGTTTCGGCAGCATCGGCGGCCCTATGGTTGGAATCGTTGGTGCTCGTGCTGCCCTTCCAGTAGTCTCCGTCCTCAACCTCTAGCCATCCTTAAGGCTCCTCCCCTCCTCCCCCTCCCGTCACGTGCCCCGGAGCGGCGGCAGGAAAAGCTCGCGGGGAAGTGCACCCCTTGCGGGGAAACTGGCGTTCAGTACCCATCTTTCCGAAAGGCATGCCGCGCCGCGTTGCAGCGTGTAGTGTTTGTTTTGTTGTTTTTTCGTGTCAAGAATGTATTGCCCCATCCCACTATACGGCAAACCAGGATGTTGACAGAAGATGGGGCGCTAGTGCTGGCACGGGGCATCACTCAGCATCTGGCCTTTCTCCAAAAGAGTGGCGACTCATCTCCCGTGCGGAAATACTTCGTATTCCGGCCATGTCCTTGTAGGCGCGGGTAGCAGGTCGCAGGCGATGGCGACGGCCTCGTCGAAGGCCTCTCGCAAGGATGGTGTTCGGAGCCGCGACATGCAGGGTGGGGCGACTCGTTTCTCGGCGGGCCATCTTCGTCTGCACCCCCGTCATTTCCCGCACGTAATCTGCGCGCTGGTTGCTCTTGCGAGATACGTGCCCCACCCCCCCGCGCAAACTCCAGGCCTGCCTGGCTAGTCGATGCGGATGTGATGCTCGTGTTCTGGCCGCTCGGCCTCCGCCTCGCAAGGGAGCTGAACATCTTTTTTTCCCCCCACGTGTTGCCAACGAGTTGAATCTAGTGTGTGTCTCTGTCTGCCAAGCTTGCGCGCCGAAGCAAAGACGCCTACATATGCTAGACACCAGCGCTCAAACACCCAGAGAGCCGCTGGAAACGCGGCGCCTAGATGGCCGACCCTCGCTCCTCGCAGGGGAGCTGAACATCTGTCTGGCGCTCGGCCTCGGTCGATGCGTAAGCATCGTGGCAGAGGTCGAAACGGACCGGGCCCACGCGCTTCGGCGGGCGGCGGGGGGCGGCGACCTCTGCGACGCGGTCCCTGGCGGGGTTGGAGACGGCTGGCGCGGAGGGCTGCCCGAAAGCCCTCGGCAGCTTCGCTGTTTCTGAATTTTTTCGGGTTCTCCAGCGATCCAGCAAAGTTTGTAACCAATAGTTCTATTCAAGCTCTACCTGCCCCTTCCCCAATCAGCTTCCCCAATCAGTTTCGCTGTTTCTGGATTATGGGGCACGCGAGAGCGTCACAGTGGCCTGCCATCTCTGCCGCGAGCGCACTGCAGCAACGCTGAAGCTCAGCGCAGACGGTGATGATTTCATACGTTGCGCAGCGGGCGGCTTCGCCCTGGGCGCCGCAGGTCGGATTTAACGTCAACGTAGGTCGGGGCGGAGCGGAGACGTCAATGTGGGTCGGGGCGGAGACTCGCGCTTCCCGGCGCAGGCAAGAGTTGGTTCGAGCTGCGTCAATCCAAGGCGACGACGGGGCGTTCTAGTCCTCGCTGTTCTGCTGGATCCCGCGGCGGCCCTCCTCGTCGCTGTAGCTGCCCGTAGGGTCGCTTGTTGTCCTCGTAGGAAGTCCGCTGGTCCTCCCGGGAGAGCGTCTGGTCCCCTTTGTAGCGCTGCTGGCCCCAGTGGGGGCGCCGCTGGTCCTCGTAGGAGCGCTGCTGGTCCTCGTACGAGCGCTTGTGGTTCCCGTCGTAGCGCCGCTGGTCCTCGTAGGAGCGCCTCTGGCCCTCGTAGGGGCGCCGCTGATCCTGATTGGAGCGCCTCTGATTCCCAGCGTAGCGCTGCTGGTCCTCGCAGGAGCGCTTCGGGTCCCCGTTGCAGCGCTGCTGGTCCTCGCAAGAGCGTTTCTGGCTCCTGCTGCAGCGCCGCGGGTATTCGTAGGAACTCCG
>CAUYUJ010006646.1:338232-353232 GCA_963575745.1 Prorocentrum cordatum
TATAAGGTGGCCTTGGGTCTCCACCAATGCTAAATTTGGCCTGTTAAATGGAGTGTATAAGATGTCAGGTGCACGAGCCTGGTAAATGCAGAGGCAGCTGGCTTGCTGCACTCAGTGCCGAAAGTAGGCGGAGAAAAAAGCAGATTGCAATCCTTGATCTGCAACCCTTGTGGTGTGTAGCGGTCCTCCTCCTCCCCGCGCCTGAAAGTAACCCCTTCCACGCCCAAGAACGTAGTGTAGCGGGCCGCCGCGAAGTGCTCGAGGAGAAATACGAAAAGTACTGCAGAATGGAGGTATTACACAACAAACCAAAAAAAAAAGTGGTGGGTGGGCTGCCAAAGGTACGGACAGAGCACAAGCAGTTGGACGTGCCAAAATCCAAACAAGGTTCCTTCAGAAGCAGTGATCGCAGCATTCGCTGCGCAGGCGACGGTAGGAGGAAGGTGGGTGAGCGCCTGATCACAAGAGACATGGGCTAGTCTGTAAGGCTGGCCTTGGAGCGGCAAAGCTGCCGCGCCTGTCCTGTTGGTAGCATGTCCCGACCACCGCCACCCATCCAAATATATATATATATATATATAACCCGCCGCTCCCCCAGTTAGGTACAGGCTAGCAACACAAAGTGTAAAGAGATGGCAAGTACTAGCTGTAGCAGTTCTTGGGTTGCTGCCCAGGGTTTTTGGGTGTACCCCAAACCTCCTTGGTCCCAGGACCTGCGTGCTTGATGTATGTTGTTCTGGTTAAGCTCGAACCCTGAACATCAAAGACTGTGTTATAAGGCTGGCCTACAGGCTGGCCAGTAGCATTGGGTCTTGCCGTAAGGTGCCGGGAAAGAGAATGAAACGACATTGCGCGCGAGATAGAACTTGCAAGTGGGGCCCGCCCTGCCTTGTGGGCCAGGGGGATCCTCAAAGGAGGGAAGTGGGAAGAGTATGTGAGTATAGGCTGCAGCTGTGTGCTGCCTTGAGCAAGAGTAGGACGAGGCAAGATGTATAAAATGCCGCTGGTTAGCTGCCACTGCTAGGGCTGGCCTGCACAGAAGGCGCCTGAAGTGCGAGGCAAAGGGTTTTGATAATCAAGAGCAGGACGCGAAGCAAAATGTAAAAAGGCGTTGGGTAGCCGTTACTGCTGAAGCTGGCCTGCCAGGCTGACTTGTACGGGAGGTGCCTGGTGTGCGAGGCTAGTGAACGCAGAAACAGTGCTGATTTCCTGCAAACATGACTGAGGTAGGCGAGATGAAAGTAAAATACAAACCTTGGGCCGCGACCGCTGTGGCACTTCACGGTCCTCCTCCCCGCCGCCCGATCGACCCCACCGCTCAGAGCCAACCCTGCAACGCCATGGGTAGGCGCGAAAGACCAGGCGCAAGTCCTGGGCTGCGATCCGGGTGTGGATTAGGAATAAAACAAGCAGCAATGCGCAGAGGCCCTGACGTGAACTGAGTGTTCAGATGGTCTGCGGTGGCTGATCTGCTGTAATGCATGCCGGGAGTACGCGGGGAGAAAGCGTGGTGCAGTCCTTGGGCTGCGACCTTTGCGGTGTGGAGCGGGAATAAAGCAAGCAGCAACGACGGGCGAGAGGTGAGTGAGAAGGGTCCGTGTGTAACCGAAAGGGAGGAGGAGCAGGAACCCGGAGCATTCGAGGGACGCTCATGCTGGCTGCTGCCCTCCACCGTAGTTGGTTGGGTACGGTCCCTTGGGGCGAGGGGGCCACGCAGAAACGCTTGGCTGGCCAGCTGACCTCCTGACACGTGAGCGAGAAGGGGGGAGAGTAAGTGGAAGACGAGGACGACGCAGAATGTGCAACGAAACCTGAGAGGAGAGGAATGAGTAAGTCGAAGTACTGCCACTGAACTGAACTGGTAGACTGAAGTGTTGCGAGGACAGGGAGGAAAGGTCAGTCATTGAAATTCTGCGGTAATCGGCGACGAGGCAGAGCTTGTGGTAAATGTCGCGTTAATCTCTGGCCTATACCCGCCTGGTTCGTCATGTACGTCAGAAATGCGCGTAGCCGTATGATTGTCACGTGGTGTTGCTGTCGTCGACTGTGTTGGTCTGTTGCTGTTCGGATCTCGGTGGTACTTTGGAGATGAGTGTGTACGGCTTGCTCGGTGGTGCTTCCTTAAAACGTATGCTGTGTTCGAGATTGCGAGTGTGGACGTCGGCGAGGTGCTGCTCGTACTGTGCCTGGTGCGCGCGCACGATGGCAACGTATTCGTGGAGTCGCGGGTCACCGATGTCCTGCACGAAGATGCGTCCGCGGCTGTTGATCTCTCTGTGCGAAAGTATACCTGTCTGGTGGCGCAGGTCTGTGGTGCAAGGTGGTGCGTAGGTATGTCTTGTATCCACGGTTGTGTCCTTGCAGATTCGATGGGTGAGCAAATAATGGGGATCCTGTGAGTCGGTGGCGGTAGGTGTACGGGTGTGGTGAGTCGTAGTGTGGGTGACCGTGTGGTGAGGGCCTTTTGTGGGAAGCGCGTTTGGTGTGGTTGCGATTGTGTCACTGATTGTGGTGCGCGATGTTGACCTCTGGAGTGGTGTTTTTTAGCAATTGGTGTGGCGCGCTGCGGTGGTTTTTGTTTGGCAGGTGTTTGTGACGATGGGGTTGGACCTGTGTCGGGTCTGTCATTCGTCGACAGCGTGGTGGCCTCCTCCTCCTCCTCCTCGCCTCGCCTTCTCCTCCTCCTCCTCCTCCTCTTCCTCCTCCTCCTTGTCCTCCTGCTCCTCCTCCTCATCCTCCTCTCCCTCCTGTTTTTCCTCCTCCTCCTGTTCCTCCTCCTGTTATTCCTCCTCCTCCTCGTCCTCCTGGTCCCCCTCCTCCTCCTCCTCCTCCTCCTCCTCCTCTTCCTCCTCTTCCTCCTCCTCCGCCGCATTGGAAAACGCGGGTCAATGTTCCGCGGGGTATCGGGGAAGACCCGTCCCGTGGGAACCAGGTTCCGAGACTGGCGGCACCTGTCCGCGGCTGCGTCCAAGATCTGGGCGTCCTTCGCCTGCAGGTTGGCAAACGCCCACACCACGCTGGCAACCTGCGGATAGAAGGAGCGGCACGGCCCCCAGAGCTCACTCGATGAAGCGCAGGTGGGAGATGGAGGCCTTGGGTTTAAAGGTGGAAGCTTGGCAAGCGCAAGTGATGAAGCACGGAAGGGAAGGAGGGGATGGAGGGAGCAGAGGTGGAGGGGAGGGACGGGGGGAGGATGTGGAAGAGGATGACGACGACGAGGAAGAGATAAAAACAAATAGGAGGGAGGAAGGAGAAACCAGGGCAGAGAGGTAAAAGGGAGAGGGAGGAGAAGGAGAGGGAAGAAGACAGAGAGAGAGAGAGGGAAAGAGAGAGAGAAAGGGAGAGAGAGGGACAAAAATAACGAGATCGTAACAAATCGGCGGGCCGAAGTCCGTTTCACCCGGGGACTGCAGGAGCCATCCGCGCAAACCTCATGTGTCGGGAGGTGCCGCGCGCACGATCACGGGTGGGAAGACTTGTGACTCTCCCGCCTGGCGCGATCGAGGGCGGCCCCGACTGAACAGCAGAGGCAGGACGTGGCGGCAAGGGCGAGGCTCGCCACTTCGGCACGCCCTCCAGCAGAGAGACGGCGGCAGCACGTGCACCGTGGCGTGCGTGAGACGGCGCCCTACCAGTGCTCTGCGCCGCCCTGGGGCACCCCCCGCGGCGGCCCAGGAGGAGGGCGGCGGCAGGGGTGCCGGCCGTTCGCGGAGTCCTCTGGGAGGGGGGAGGGCGCCAGCTCTGGCGTGCCGCGCGTTAAGCAGCAACGAGAGCCTGGAGGTGATCCTGGAGGGGCGCCCCAAAGGAGGCGGCGGGTCGGATGGCCTGCTGGAAGTCATCCACGGCTGCCTGTGCTCGGCGGAACCTGTCGGGCTGACCCTTCCTGGATCTGCTGTAGAGAATGGGCGAGGTGGTTGGCGCGATGGAACAGCGTGTTGGAAGTGACGATGGGGACCTATTCGCGGTCGCCGTCAGGCTGCCGACAGGCTGCTGAGAGGTGCTTGCTGCGTGAGGGATTGCCTACGTTCGGTCCGCTGGGTACCTCCTTTTCCTCCTCCTGCTCCTCCTCCTCCTCCTCCTCCTCCTCCTCCTCCTCCTCCTCCTCCTCCCTTCCCCTCCTCCTCCTCTTCCTCCCCCCTCCTCCTCCTCATCCTCCTCCCTCCCCTCCTCCTCATCATCATCATCATCAGCATCAGCATCAGCATCAGCATCAGCATCATCATCATCATCATCATCATCCTCCTCCTCTCCTCCTCCTCCTCATCATCATCATCATCATCACATCATCATCGTCATCATCATCATCATCATCATCATCATCATCATCATCATCATCATCATCATCATCATCATCATCATCATCATCATCATCATCATCATCATCATCATCATCATCATCATCATTATCTCCTCATCCTCCTCCTCTCCTCCGCCTCCGCCTCCGCCTCCTCCTCCTCCTCCTCTTCTTCTTCTTCTTCTTCTTCTTCGTCTTCTTCCTCCTCCTCCTCCTCCTCCTCCTCCTCCTCCTCCTCCTCCGCCTCCGCCTCCGCCTCTCTCCTCCTCCTCCTCCTCCTCCTCCTCCTCCTCCTTTTCCACCTCCTCCTCCTCCATTTTCTATGTATTATGATCCCCCCGTGCGGACGCTATGCCCGCCCAAACAAGCTCGCCCTCCGCATTCACCCCGTCGTTCTGCCTCTCCCCAATTCCCCCCCCCCCCTCCCGCATCCTCGCGCCCATCCCCCTCCCATCCACCCCCATCTCTGTCCCTCTTAACTCCCTCACCCCCATCCCTCCGGACGGCCGCTGTCGGGTTGGCGACGGCAGGGTGGCAGCCTGGCGGGGTTCCCCGTCGCGAACTGCACCGCGCAGCTTCTCCACGAACGCCGGCCACTGCGGGGAGAGGATATCCGTCCCGGCCCTTTCTTGGCCTTTCCCGCTGCCTCCATTGCTCCTCCCCCTCCTTCATCCGTTTTCCTGATAAGTAACTCCTCCGTGCAGCACACCGAAACGTGTCGGTGGGGCGGGCCGGGCGTATCACTTGAGACTTCCTCACCAGGCATGATCCTTGAGAAGAACAATTTGCAACACACAAACAACAACAGCAAAAAACAACGGATAAAGGGCGGGTGGTTCAAAAACGTAGCCTTCGCTCTGGCACCGCTCACACTAGTCGTAAAGTTTAACGCATGGAGGGCGGGTGGCTTTCACATGTGGCCCTCGCCATAGGGCCGCGCAAAATCGCCCAATAACAACGCAAGCGTTTCACAAATGGAGGGCGTTGTTGTTCAAAACGTGGTTTGCGCCTTCGAAACGCGCACATGCGTCCTAAGAGTCCACATGAATTTCAATGACTGTTGTGAGTGATGCCCGAAAACGGTATTGTGGGACGATGTAGGACGGTCAGGGCGCGACAGTGACGCTTAAATCCCAGGATCGGTGTTCTGGTACGTTTCAGGAAGGTCAAGACGCACCGAGAACGCTGACTCGCGGCGCTTTGTACCAGGCACGGTGATTTGGCATGGAACGGGATGTTATGACGGTTGTCAGTGAAGGTAGTTCCTTGTAGGGCCCGATGGAAAAAAGGAAACTTGGAAAGAGGGTCGATTGCAACATCGTTAACGAATCATGGGTTCAGGCTGGTGCGACTCCTCCACCTCCTCATCCTCATCCTCGTCATAATCATCATCGGCATCATCCCGCTCGACTAGCTCAAGAGCCCTGCACAGTTCTGGGCCAGCACAACAATGGAACCTCTCCCATATCTAGACAATCCTCTCACAGGCAGCTTGCAATGTACAAACACAAATTTACAGCGCATACCTCACACCACCACAAGGGGGAACGAGTCAATACGAAATTCTGAGTTCACCAAGTATAGCTAATCAAGAACAGCACGCAACGTGACAAGCAAGCGAAAAGTGCGGTTGGATTCGCACGAAGGTGTCTATCATAGGTACGCCTCATGGACCTCCCCTGTCTTGTAGTGTCCGATCGTTGGTGCCTGTTTGTCGCGGCCTCTCCAGCCCGCTTGAAGCCCTGAGTCTGGTGGTCAAACCACCACTACTATCCCAAGAGTTTGAGGAGCCCACGCTCTGCAATTATACCGCGCGCTCTCTCGTTAGCCGCGTGTTCTTTCTCTCTCTCTCTCTCTCGTTTTCCCAATCCTTAGTTACATCGACGCCCGGCTCGATGTTCTCGATGTCGGGCCCCCTTGCTGAGATCTCAGTCAGCACGGGGTAGTCAGCGGGCGGCAGGGCGACGATCATGTCAGACATCACGAAGAGCAATGCCTCTTGAACTCCACCTGCGACCCAATCCCCAGTCCTGTCGTCGCAATAGCACTGGCACTTGCACGTGCACTGCACGACCAAGTCAATCGCGGCGTCTCCAGCCGCTCTCATGCAGCAAAAATTCTCGAACACTGACAGCGGCATCAAAATTGGTCGCGCCTTCCGCGTCGCCGAAAATGCCTCTGGTCTCGATTGGCCAATGCTCCCCCGTCGCTCCTTCCCGCTCCTTCTTCTTGTCCACCGCGCACGTTGGTCGCGGCGCAGCTGCGGGCGCCCCGCGCGAAATCGATCTGCGGAGAGACGGCGAGCTGCGACATTGGTCGGGCCGCCCGCACAACGCCGCTCGAGCGATGCCCCAATCGCAACCGGGCACTGGCAGCATCCATCCTGTCGCGCAAGGCTAATGCCTCCGCGCCGGACCCCTGCCCCAGAAGCTGGCGTCGCCCCCCCTCGCCGCAGGATCCAAGAAGGCCTTTGAGGCGATAACTATCGCCGAATTTCCGGCACAGCGCGCGCACTCGTTCGCCCTTCACCACGCCCACGTTGTCGTAGATGAGGGCCCCCCAGAACCGCTCGGCAAACTCCGGGATGCCCATGCCTGCTGCAGCTGTTTGAGATTCAGCGCGCAATGGGGAACAACTTCCAAGCGACTATGCCGATGCCCGACTCTGCCCCTGGCAGTTCCCACCTCGCGGCAGGTCAGCACCGCGCAGCTTCCCCCACTGGCCCCGCCACGTGGCACCCCCGTCGGCGGTGGACAAACCTCCTTCTAGTAAACCACCCTTTAGGGACAACGGCCTGGGACCGAAACCGACGGACCTGGACCCGCAAAAACGACGGCCGCGACGCCCTCTCGCGAACCGAAAACGGCCGATTCGCAAATCGACGCGCCAGGGCAGGAGGTCTGTCCACCTCCGATCCCTGGGCCGCATCTGTCACCGCAGCGAGCGCGATCTCGCAGGGCAGCCCGACCTTCTTTATCTCGCGGCCAATGTCCGCGCTCTGCTCGGGGGGGGAGGAGGAGGAGGAGGAGGAGGAGGAGGAGGAGGAGGAGGAGGAGGAGGAGGAGGGACGCAGCGCAGCGCCCCGTGAACTTCTTCCGCCGTTTCCACGGTCGCCACGGGCAAGTGCCCATCGACGAGCGCGCCGACCAGGGCCGACGCGCGGGCACGCCCGCGGACCCGGCCGCCGCAGAGCTCCAAGCAGGCCTGGCAGCCGCGGTTTCCCCTTGTAGAGCAACCTCCCGAGCGTCGCCGC
This sequence comes from Prorocentrum cordatum, assembly GCA_963575745.1. Classification (NCBI taxonomy): domain Eukaryota; class Dinophyceae; order Prorocentrales; family Prorocentraceae; genus Prorocentrum; species Prorocentrum cordatum. The sequence goes on from CAUYUJ010006646.1 coordinate 345,780, forward strand.
CGCTCTCCAGATCGATCGCCATTGGCTCGAAGACGCGAGCGTACGTCTGCATCTCGACTTCGATCTCACTGCCATTGGACCGCTTGCCGCCCCAGCGCTGGGGCCCCATCGAGATCCGATCCGCAGTGGCCCGCGTTCTCGTCGACCCACTGCCTGACCTCGAGCCTCTTCCAGTCTCGGGGATGACCGCGCAGCCACTGCCCAGGCGCCGCCCCCACCCCCAACCCCCCGCCAGCATGTCGCCCGCGCGAGGGCGGCACGAAATCGTCGCCGCCGCCGCCCAGGTCCAAGCTCGCGAAGTCGCGGGGGCCCAGCGGGCGCCGCTTGAGGGAGCCGGCCTTCAAGTCACCCACTGCATACATACAACCGCCAACGCCGCGGCGCGCCCACATGGCCGCGCATGCACTTAATCAGCTTCATCATAGCATCCCGACCGACTCCGATGAGCTCTGCTGCCCAGAGCCCCCAACCATTCGCAAGCGCCAGCTGCAACGATATCCGACGCCCCAACCTCGCCGCCGCAGGCGACACCGCAGGTACCTTTCCTGCCAGAGCTCCTGGCCGTCAAACCCTTGCAGTGCCAGTCTCGCCTTTGCTCTCAAAGCGCCGCCGCCGCCCTCGCCCCACTCGGACCCCCATTTCGCCTCGACAATATTGCAGGGGCCCGCCGCGCCACTCGGCCAGAGAAACTCCCACGCGTCGTTGCCGAAGAACTCCATCGACCCTTTCCGCCGCCCCCGCTGGAAGGCCGCGCGCCCATGAAGTGCCGTGCCCCTGTAGCTGAGACCGGGGTAGATGCGCCCGGGATGGGCCGCGCGCCCGTCGAAGTCCTCGTCGCCCAGCACGAGCTGCAGTCCTGCTGGCTCATCGCCCCCGCTCTACTGCTTCAACAGGCCGGTCAACGCCACGGCTGACTTCTGGCAGCGGCAACTAGGGCCCTCGATGTACTCCGCCACCTGGACGTCGGAATATCGCCGTCTCTGCGCGGTTGAGCCGCGTTCGACTGGCTCGAAGATCAGCTCGAGATGGGAGCGCAGGCGGCGTCAGCGTCGGCGGCGGCTGGCCACTGGTAGTTGGGGCTGGCGTCGGCAGGGGTGGATCGCCCGATGATTGGCTGCCACCGCAGATCGCGCCCATTGAGTTTCCTTTTCGGTCGGAGGCGTCTTCGGCTTCATCCCCGGGAGGAGAGGAGGGAGACAGAAGGGAGGAGAGGAGGGAGGAGGGAGGAGGGAGAAGGAGGAGCAGGAAGGTAAGAGCGGGAACGTTCGAGGAAGTCCTAGGCGAAAGCGCCGTTCCTGAAGGAAGTCTCGGGCGGGAGCCCACGACGGGCGGGTGATCCCCTGACGGGCGGGTCGGGCGGGTGGGATATTCAAGCGGGATGCCTGAGTATGGCGAAAGCGCGATTACTAAGTAAATTGTAACGGCGTCCTTGACGCAGCGTGTTTCCTGAGCGTCGAAAGCGCGATTTCTGCATAAATTACATGGAAGTCACACGCGAGAGCGCAATTCCTGAATAAAATGTGAAGGGGTCTCTGGCGGGAGCGGGGGTCTTGATTGAATTGCGAGGAGATCTTGACTCTATTGCGAAGTAGTCTCAAGCGGGAGCGCCGTTCCTGAGTAAATCGTGAGAACGTCTCAGATGGGAGCGGTGGTCCTGACTAAACTGCGAGAAGTCACAGGCGGGAACACCGATCCTGAATAAATTGTGGGGAAATCTCAAGAGCGGGGGTCCTGAGTAAATTTGGAGGAAATCTCACGCGGAAGCCATTGTTGTTGTAATCCGGGGGGCCAAGGGCCCAGTTTGAGAAGGAAGACCTTCCCTGTCCAAAAAGAAGGTGCGAGCGTCGAGGGGCACACTTTGATTGAGAAAAACAGCATGCACCGGTGAGGGGGGATCAACAATAATTATTCTTCTGACCTGAGAATTCAACAACAACAAGAACAACAACAACAATAAGAACAACAACAACAACAACAACAACAACAACAACAACAACAACAACAACAACAACAACAACAACAACAACAACAACAACAACAACAACAACAAAACAAGGCGTGCCCAGGGCGCTACAGGGAGCGTGCCCAGGGCGCACAAGGAGCGCCCCCAAAACGCTTGCAAGGAGCATGCTCAACGCGCCCCCGAGCGTAGAATGGCATGCGCATTCCCCTCCATTGCGCCGTTGGTTGCGCTTCCATCCGCCCTGTTGCGCCCCGCCCCCCCGGCGTTCCCGCTCGAACGTTGCGCAGTTGCGGTTGCGACCCCCCGCCCCCCGCAACCCCTCCTGGGGTACCAGAATCACGTCCTCGTCAACACCAACAACACCAACAACACCAACAACAACAACAACAACAACAACAACAACATCAACAACAACAACGACAACAACAACAACAGCAGCAGTAGCAACAACAACAACAACAACAACAACAACAACAACAACAACAACAACAACAACAACAACAACAACAACAATCATTTTACCCGAACGCCCAGTGTTCTCCCCAGTGCCAGGGTTTTCATGCGACGCCAGCCAATACCCCCACTTCGTGGGGGGGCAATGCAAGCTCTACCAAACATCCACACGACTCTCGGGAACCACCCACACCCAGCTTCCCGCCCTATGACGTCAGGACACTTCACTTCGTGGCGCGCGGACGATCGTGGATACTACACTGGCGTGGAGTACACACCCGCAGAGGTTGATCACTTGTTTGGGCCCCGCATGTGCCCCGCATGGTGCATTTGTTGCGTATGACATACATAGTACAGAGAGACAGAGAGAGAGAGAGAGAGAGAGCAAGACAGAGAGCCAGTGGAGAGAGAGATAGAAAGAGATTCGTCACATGTGTGAGGCAACCTGAGAAGATGTGGTACACGGTACACGTGAGATGGTACGCAGTGCCAAGATAGTTGGTCACATTTTTGAGGCAAATTCCTGGGAAGGCGATTACACAAGTAGATGTGTTACGTATGATAGATATGAAGCAGAGAAAGAGCGAGAGACAGAGAGAAGGAGAGAGAGGAGTCGGTCACATCTTTAGGGCAACTTCCTGAGGGATGTGGGAGGACACAAGAGAGAAGGTATCGTTGTCCCGATGGTTGTCTCGATGGTTGCCCCGATGGTTGTCCTGATGGTTATGGTTGTCCCGATCGTTATCCCGATGCTTGTCCAAATGGTTGTCCCGATGGTTGTCCCGATGGTTGTCCCGATGGCTGTCCCGCTGCGATGCAATGTTGTCTGTTTCTGCTGTTATACAGTCCCAAGGATGACGCATGCATTGCTCATACACTGGTGGCGCTGTGATCCTGACTCTCACTGCCCAACGCGCGCGTGCACAGCCAGACGGAGGGAGAGAAAGTACACAAGGTTCGTGACATACGCACGGTCCACCATGTTCTAAACGATCACATGCACGTTTAGTTATGAAATTATACATATGCACAAGCAGACGTGCGAGGGAGACAGGGAGATGGCCATCGACAGTTCCAACACGGCTCCGAGGCGCAAGAGGGGGAGGAGGAGCAGGACAAGGAGGAAAGGAGAGAAGCGAGAAAGGAATAACGCAGACGGCGCGGCTCTGGACACAAAGGGGTGCCATACTTTCTCCTGCTTTCGCAAACAGGTCCAGTCACACGTAGGAGTATACTCACCCAGAAGCATACTAAGGCGACTCGTCGTCTGCGACGTCGCAAAGGCGCTTGGGTACATGGCTGCCTGGCTGATGCAGGTGCGGGCCTGGCTGATACCCGTGCGCTCCCAAATGCCCAATGATATTGCCGATACGCCTGCTGGCGAGAGAGCCGGGGCTTGCATACGGCAGTGCTAACGCGAGCACGTTGTGGACCTGCGGTGGCAAGGCCGGGTAATCGAGCATGTTCGGATACTCGTCGCTCTGACCAAAAGACCGCCATACGGGCAACCACCACCACTGGTCTTGACGCGGATACTTCATCTCTGGGCCGACCTCAGGGGATACGTTCCAAATGGCCATTTTCTGCGGGTCCGTACCCATGAAGGCCGCGTGATACGCAATGAATACGTCCAAGGTGGCGAGGGCCCTGTAGGAGAGGCCGGATACGATCTCCGCATGAATGGGAATAGCGAGCTGACCGAGCAAATACCGCATACTGCTATACACCCACTGGCCCGGGTGGACGAAGAGGTTGGCTTTCCAGGCGACGATACCTCGCGCGGTGCACAGGGGCTTTCGAAGGGGGGAAGCCTCCTGGGGCCGCTGGGGGTCCTCTTGGGGAAGGGGGGAAGCCTCCTGGCGCCGCATGGGGTCCTCTTGAGAGGCTTTGGGGGGCTTCTTGAAAGCATGTTGGGGCCTCTTGGGGGCTTATTGGATCCTCCCGGAGGACTCTTGGAGCCGCTTGGACGCCTCCTGGGGCCATCTTGGGGGCCTCTTGGAGCCAACTTGGAGCCTCTTTGGAACCTCTTGGGGGCCTCTTGGAGTCCTCTTGGGGCCTCTTGGGACCATCTTGGGCGCCTCTTGCGGCCTCATGGGCGCCTCTTGGGGCCATCTTGAGCGCCTCTTGGGGCCATCTTGGGTTTTAAAGATTCATGAAGAGCCCGCGGGTGGATTTTGATATTTTTCGGATGAGAAAGTCTTGCGTTTGCATATGTTTTCGGAACATCGCATCTTGAAATTATTGAAATCACATTATGTTTGGCAGGATTTCGGCACGCGCGCGCGGCGGCCGCGCGCATGTGCACTTCGTGTCATTTTTTGCAAGGGATGGTGGCCCTCGTAGGCTCGCAACCGTTGTTGCAGAAGGTCGAAGCACCTGAAAAGGTTCCTCGCAAAGGCCCTTTTAACAGAAATGTTTAAAATCTGGTGGGTTTCCTAGGAATCCGCAAGAGCGCGCGGAAGGACATTTTGACAATTTTTTCTGAGAAAACCATTGGGTTTTTGATGTTTTTATGTTAAAATCGCTACGAAACCTAAGGTTTTGGAAGGATTTCGTCTTGCGCGCACGAATGTCCACTTTACCTTATTTTTTGCAAGGGATTCTTGCAATTTGATCAAGTAAAAACAAGAATTTTCATTTTCTATTGTTTTTTGCAAGGGAAAACGAGCGTCAACAAAAAACCGGATCCGGAGCTCATCCACTTTTCTGAAGCTTTCGCGAAAAATGATGAAAATGTAGCTGCGGCCTAGGCGCGGCGCAGAGGTCGCGCACCAGGGGTCCCAACAATAATAATTCTTTAGAAGGAATAATGTTCAACAACAATTATTTTGAGACTGTAACGCCCTTATCTGCTCGAATGTCCAATAACGCGTAGTTCACAAACCCTCGATACCCGCCCTCTTCGTCTTCGATCGAACTCGTCTTGGGGGGTATACGTTTCTTCCCTGCAGGCCGGGCCCCGGCAAGCGGCGGGGCGGCCGCGGACCGTCGGCCTGGCCAGCGGCAGCGCTGATCGGCGGGGCGGCCGCGGACCGTCGACACGACCCCAAGAGGGACGGACAGGGGACCGACCACGACGACGACGTCGACGACGACAACGACGTCGACGACGACGGCGACGACGACGACGGCGACGGCGACGACGAGCGAAAACGAGAGCGAGAGAGAACGACAGCACGGCCACGAAAGACACGAAGTAGGCCACGAACAGCGACAGCGGGGACACGACAGGAATGCGTATGGGGCCACGAAGAGCACGAACGAGCAGGCGCCACGAAAGGCAGATAATGCGGGGCCACAGGAGGCAACGATGGGGCCACTGAAGGTAGCGACTGGGCCACGCGGGACAATGAGGGGGCCACAAACGGCGACAACGGGGCCACGAAGGGCATGCACATGGGGCCACATAGGGCGCGAACGAGCGGGGGCCACGAACGTCAGACGTCTGTTGGGCCGCGGAAGGCAAGGACGGGGCCACTGAGGGCAGCAACGGGGCCACGAAGGGCAGCGAGGGGGCCACGAAGGGCGACAGCGGGGCCACGAAGGGCATGCACATGGGGCCACATAGGGCGCGAACGAGCGGGGGCCACGAAGGGAATACATATATGGGGGGGCACGAAGAGCAGCGAGGGGGCCACGAAGGGCTGCAACGGGGCCACGAACGGGAGCGAGGGGGCCACGAAGGGCTGCAACGGGGCCACGAGGGGCAGCGAGAAGGCCACGAAGGGCTGCAACGGGGCCACGAAACAAAACGAGGGGGCCACAAAGGGCTGCAACGGGGCCACGAAACAAAGCGAGGGGGCCACGAAGGGCTCCAACGGGGTCACGAAGGGCAGCGAGATCCCGACTCCTAGGTAATCTGTGAGGGAGTCCTAGGCGTGAGCGCGACTCCTGGGTGCCTGGGTGTCGGGAGCGCGGCGCTTGAGTAAATTGCAATAAATCCTTGTCAAAAAACTGGATGCGAGCGTCGCGAGCACACTTTGATTGAGAAAAAACCGTATGCACCGGCTGGGGGGGTCAACAATGACAATTCTTCCGAAGTGAAAGTTCAGAAGCAACAGCAACAATAACAAGAACACCAACAGCAACAACAACAACAACAACAGCAACAACAATAACAACAACAACAGAAACAGCAACAACAACAACTACAACAACAGCAACAACAACAACAAAAACAACAATCAGTATGAGACTGTTCGCTCTTACTTGCCCGTGTCATTCAAAAAGAGTTCCCCACACCCTCGATACCCGCCCTTTCCGTCTTCGATCACACCCCCTTTGGGGGGAATACTTCTCTTTGCGGGGGGCGGTGGGCTTAGACAGGCGGACAAACCTGAACGGGCGGACAATCCTTCGTGGGCGTACATGAGCCCGCCATTGGAAGCTTCCCTCCTGAGCCCGCTCCGTTCAGGAACGCGTTCGTGGCCGTCTTCGCGGGCGCCGACGACAAGGACGGCGTCCCTCTGACCGAGGAGGAGAAGCAGGAGAGGGCTTTTAGAGCCATGAGGGAGGAGGTGGCGTCGCACGTCGACAAAGCGGAGTACGACGCCCAGGCGCGGTTGTTGAAGCAGCACAACTGTGGGGAGGAAGGGGGGGAGGGACAAAGGAAGAGGGAAAACGCCAGGAGAGAAGGAGCGAAGAGGGGGGCGGTTGATTAGAGGCAGAGAGAGACAAAGAGAAAGACATATAAGAGAGGTAGAGAAAGAGAGAGAGAGGGGGTAGAGAGAGAAAGAAAGAAAGAAAGAGGGAGGGAGGAGGCAGGAGAGGGGGGGGAGAAGGGAGGAGGGAGAGGAGGGAGAGAAGATAGGGCAGACAGGCATAAGGATGAGGGAAGAGAGGAGGGAGAGAGAAGGGAGGAGAGGAGGGAGGAGGGAGGAGGGAGAGGGAGGAGGAGCAGGAAAGTAAGAGCGTGAACGTTCGAGACAGTCCTAGGCGAAAGCGCCGTTCCTGAAGGAAGTCTCGGGCGGGAGCCCACGACGGGCAGGCGATCCCCTGACGGGCGGGTCGGGCGGGTGGGATATTCAAGCGGGATGT
>CAUYUJ010006646.1:358232-365732 GCA_963575745.1 Prorocentrum cordatum
AAACAAACCTACCTCGCTTTTGACCACCCTCGCTTCCAAGAGATACCAAACGATGCCAAACTGCGGCCTGTACTGGTCAGGCCGCTTGACGAGGAGGCGCGTGGTATGACTTGGTTTTGCCTGGAAGCGAAAGCGGGATAGGTAGTTCACGCTCTGATGGAAACCCCCGGACGATGAGTACCCTGGCAAGATCCCGGCAAAGCCCGCCCAAAGATGCTTGAACTCCCCGGGGGCGGTTTTCCGGACCCCCAGCGCGCCCCGAGACGGCCTCAAGAGGCCCCCTAAGATGGTCCAAGAGGGCTCCGAGTCGCCGACCCATCGGTCCCAGACGCCCAAGATAGCCTCCAGACGGCCGCAGGCGCCGCCAAGACGCCCAAATACGTCTCCAAGAAGAGTTCTCAAGAGGGCCCCAGGAAGCGCAATTCATCGATTTCCTTTTGGTTTTTGAAGGATTTGGGCGTTCTCACCTGTTCGGCTTCCCGATGCTGAAAGACGTTCAAAGAGGCCCTAAATATCGCTCCAAGACAATCGAAGAGGCCTCCAAGAGGGCCCAAAGGCGGTCCAAGAGGTCTCAAGACGGCCGAAGAGGTCTCAAGACGGCCCAAGATGGCCCAGGACGGCCCCAGGAGGGGGCCCAGACGGGGAACGACATGTCGAGCCCTTGGCCCCAAGAGGTGCCCAGGAGGTTCCAAGAAGCCCCCAAGAGACCCCCAAGAGGCTCCAAGAGGTTCCCAAAAGGCCCTAAGAGAACCCCAAGAGGCCCCCAAAAGGCCCCCAGGAGGCCACAAAGAGACCCCCTAAACGACCCAAACGCCAGCGATGGCACAATACGGGCTGGCGGAATGAGCGAAGCGATTAAATAGAATCAATGATGTTAGCTTTCTCGCCTTTTCGCTTCCGATGGGCTCTTGTGGGCTCAAGATGGCCCCAAGATGACCGAGAAAAGGTCCCAAGAGGGGCCCAAGAGGGCCCCAAGACGGCTCCAAGAGCGCCCCAAGCGGGGCCCAAGAGGAGCCCAAGAAGCGATGTTGGGTGCCCTGACGTGGGGGCGGAGACAAGTACTTTCCCTTCTTTCATCGATGACCTCGAAGATGGCTCCAAGATGGCCCAAGAGAGGCCCAAGAGGTGCCCAAGAAGGCCCCGAGACGGCCCCAAGGGCGCTCCAGGAGGGCCCACGAGCGCTCCAACAGCGCCCCAAGAGAGCCCGAAGGGAAGGCCAACAGAAACTTCTCAAAGGCCCCACAGCCAAATACGTCGTCGTCGTTACCGCCATCGTCGTCGTTGTCGACGTCGCCTTCGTCGTCACCGATGTCGTCAGTTCTGGATGCTGTTAGCATGCGGAGTTTCTCCAACCGCCTTCTGCAGTATGTTGCCACACTCTGCTTTCTTCTGCCTCCTCACACCTCCTCCTGCCTCCTACCTCCTCGTACTTGCTCGCTTGGTAGAGCTGCCCACACACCGGTGACCCGCGCGGGTCACCATTGCGCCTTCTTCCGAGAGGCTCTCCAAGAGGCGGCCGAGAATAAAACCGTCGCGTAACGGGTGCGCCATAGGTTGCGCCCTCGGCGGCCGAGAAAAAAAGCGTCTCCTATCGGTTGCGCCATAGGTTACGCCCTTGGCGGCCGAGAACACAACCGCGACCCGGATCGGCGGCACTGGCCGAAAGCCACTACAATATGTGGGCCTCTGGAGGCCAGAACCAGGCCACGCGACCATCCACATGACGACCAGGAAGAGAACAGGCTTCCGCGGCGGGGCGTCGAGAGGTCCTCCTCCTCCTCCTGCCAATGCCGCTCCAGCGTGGCCCCATCCCTCTCCTCCGCTTCGGTGCCTGGAGATCCCAAGGGTCATCTCCCCTCCCCCCTCTCACATCTCTTCTCCTCCTCATCCTCCTCCTCCTCCTCATCCTCCGTCTCCTTTTCCTTCTCCTTCTCCTCCTCCTCCTCCTCTTCCTCCTCCTCCTCCTCCTCCTCCTCCCACCTCCCTCCACCTCCTCCTTCCTCCGCCTCCGCCTACGCCACCGCCTCCTCATCACCACCACCACCACCATCATCAGAATCATCAGCAGCATCATCATCAGCATCATCACCAGCATCATCACCATCATCGTCAGCATCATGATCAGCAACATCATCATCATCATCATAATCATCATCATCATCATCATCATCATCATCATCATCATCATCATCATCATCATCATCATCATCATCATCATCATCATCATCATCATCATCATGATCAGCCTTATCCTTATCCTTCTCCTCTTTCTCCCTCTCTCTCTCCTCCCTCTCGTCACGGCTCCAGGCTGAGGTGCGCGCACGAAGCGAGCCAGTGTGTTTTCCAACAAAGGCCACACAACTCTAACAAGCGAGCGCGAGATCCCCAGGCTCGCTCCATGCAACGTGCAGCCGATGGTGTGTGAAACCGAACAACCGAAGAACGGGGCGGACGAAAGAGGAGGACAGGAGGAGGAGGAAGCGAAGGATTAGCGGAAGTGAAAGAGTGGGCAGCGTGGATGCCGAAAACGGCCGCCACGCGTGATAGTCGCTAATAACTCTGGCAGGCCCAAAAGAAGACTGCACAGGCGGCAAGTGGAGGAGGAGGAGGAAGACTAGGACAAGAGAAGAAGGAGGAAGACAAATCGAAGCTCAGCTTTATGAGCTGATGCGTCGTGATGCATCCCCAGTGCTCCGACCCACTTGCAGAATCATGTATCACACCACGGCAGCCAAAGGGAAGCACAGTGCATGGCAAATTGGCGACCTGGCCGCGCCACAGACGGTAGAAAAACAGCCAAAGCTCCCAACACGCCAGTGGAAGGGGCAAGACGGGACAAAACTAGCAAGCCCACTGGTTGGCATGTGCTGGAGAGGGTGCATATCGACTTGTCAACAGCATTGCCAAATGGATGAGGCACGGCCGTGCCCCACAGCATCGGCGGGCCGAATCCAGGCAGCGAGAGGGCGAGCAAAAGGGCGGCAGAGGAAGCGCAGTGCTTGCGGCCGTGATTTAAGCCCACACACGCTGCCCGCGCACACAAATTGATAAATAGGGGTACAAAAATGTGAATAAAGGACAGGGTTATGGTGGAACCGGGTACTGGACCCCGGGGCTCTCCCATGATCAGCTCTTCATCCTGAGCTGTTTCTTGATGGTCGCAGGGCCTCGAGAAAGGCCCCAGGAGCCGGAGAATGGAGAAAACCCCAAAACGGTGTGTATACATATATATATATATATATATATATATATATATATATATCTATATATACCTATATATATATACACATCCTTCCTACCGCTTTCCCTCATGAGGAGGAGGAGGAGGAGGAGGAGGAGGAGGAGGACGAGGAGGAGGACAAGGACAAGGACAAGGACAAGGCGCTCGAAGGTCGAAGAAGCTGCTGTGTGCAACATTTCTAGACCTCTGCAGTGCAGATATGGATGCTGGACCCTCCCGATGTCTGAGGGGCGGCCGAGGGCGACCCCTCACCCTACATCGGAAGAGGGAGGGGAGCCACCTCGGCGGGGCGGACCTTGCCTCAGTGACTCTGCGAACTGCGCGGTGCCTGTACAGGCCGCGGCCACAGGCCTGTGGCCGCGGCCTCGTCCAGGCGGACGGCCCCGGGGCGACCGCAGCCCCTCCTCCTCCCCGCACCTCCCTCCTCCCCCCCTCCCCCCGTCGCAGGCTGGCGAGGTCTCGTCCTCGCGAGACTCCCCCCCAAGAGGGCCTCGCATCACAGCTTCGTGCACGCGCAACAAGAGAGGAACACACACACACACACACACACACACACACACACACACACACACACACACACACACACGCACACACAGCAACCACAACAACAACCACAATAACAACAACAACAACAACAACAACAACAACAACAACAACAACAACAACAACAACAACAACAACAACAACAACAACAACAACAACAACAACAACAACAACCACAACAATAACAACAACAACAATTTTACCCGAACGCTCAGTGTTCTCACCAGTGCCAGGGTTTTCATGCGACGCCAGCCAATACCCCCACTTTGTGGGGGGGCAGTGCAAGCTCTACCAAATATCCACACGACTCTTCGCCACCACCCACACCCAGCTTCCCGCCCTATGACGTTCGGACACTTCACTTCGTGGCCTGCGGACGACCGTGGCTACTACACTGGCGTGGAGTACACACCCACAGAAGTTGTTAAGCCTACGTTCGTTAAGCCTTGTTAACCCACAGAAGTTGTTAAGCCTTCCACAGAACATCTGTGGAAGGCTTAACAGCGCGGGTAGAAATTTTGAAAAGTCGTGCAGGTGTTTTTCGAGGACCTACGGTGCGATTCGTGTGATTTTATGATGCGCGGTGCTAAAATTCTTAAGAACCCAATGGTTTTTGGAGATTTCGGCGTGCGCGCGCGAAGAAAAAACGAATGTGTCCCGCATGGTATTATTTGACAGGGATGATGGCCCTGGCAGGTGCGCAACCGTTGTCGCAGAAGTTCGAAAAAGTTGCTCGCAAAAGCCCGTTTGACAGAAATGTTTAAAAAGTGTTGGGTTTCCTACGAATCCGCAAGAGCGCGCGGGATGAGATTTTGACATTTTTTGTTGAAAAACCATTGGTTTTTTGAAGGATTTCGTCTTGCGCGCGCGAATGTCCACTTTACCTTATTTTTTGCAAGGGATTCTTGAAATTTGATTATATTAGAACAAGAAATGTCATTTTATAGTGTTTTTTGCAAGGGAAAGCGGGGGGGAACAAAACAACCGGATCTTGATCACATCGAATTACCTGAGGCTTCCTCACGAAAATGATGAAAATGTAGCTGCGGCCTAGGCGGCGCAGGGGGGCCGTGCACCAGGGGTCCCAACAATAATTATTCTTTAGAATTAATAATGTTCAACAACAACAACAACAACAACAACAACAACAACAACAACAACAAGAAGAACAACAACAACAACAACAACAACCACATCAGCAGCAGCAGTAACAGCAGCATCAACAACAGCAGCATAGCAGCAGCAACAGCAACAACTGCAACAGCAACAACGACAACGACGACGACAACGACAACAACAACAACAACAACAACAAAAACAACAACAACAACAACAACAACAAGAACAACAACAACCACAGCAACACCAACAACAACACATGCACACACAACGCTGAGAAAATTAGAGACGCGCCAAATACGTTAAGTTTTATGGCACAAACAAACTGACATGCTGTGTTCTTCTGTTCCATCCAGCTATATATCGTTTGTAGAGTTGTGCCTTCGTGCCTTTCCCGAAGGCAGTGCGATGTGATTTCGTAGGTTGCCAGTTCCTCCCTGCACGAGAAGCTCATCCACCTGATCCTGGAAATGAGAAAATCTTCCAGTTGGCTTCCCACGGGTATATACAGGTCTATCTTTTTTGTGTTGTACATGACTGCGCACAAATCGTCAAAGAGAAAATGCGAAATGATCAAATGATGTCTCGATAGACGACAGTACATCGAAATGCGCTTGTACATGTTTGATAACGCTTCTAACTCTTGTAAGGAGCATGTTTCTGCTGCGGCTACCTCCTCGCCCAGCTTTTCTATGTCCAGCAGTATGTCAGCATCTTTGACTGGCACCGTGAAGAAAAACATGTTTCGCATGGCGCCAAATACTCGTACCAACACGTTGTCACCTCCAGTCGGTTGTACAACAACGCCTCCAGTGGAGACACCTGAAGGTACCGATGCCGCTGCTCCCCAGGCCTGTCCCGGGGCGCGTTCTGACCAGCATTTCGACGTCAATCCGGCGGCGGCGACGAGGGAGGCAGGGGCAGCGTTATGTCGGGCGTGTCCCACTACAGGAGGATTTTCGACGGAAAAAAAAAAATACCCAAAAAATACCCCAAAAAGGTGAAAAATAATCAAAAAATAGTCCCCATACTATTTTTGGAGTATCTTTTGACTACTTTTGGGGTATTTCCCTACCTAGGCTCTGCCTAGAAGGGTTCTTACTCTCTTAGCTTAAAGGGGCCGGGCAGTGGAACACGCCCCGGGCGGTTCCCCCAGTCCCCTGGGAGCGGTTCCCCCCAGTCCCCTAGGAGCTTTAGCTTTAGCTTTAGCTTTAGATTTAGCTTAGCTGTAGCTTAGCTTTAGCTTAGCTGTTGCTCAGCTTTAGCTTAGCTTTAGCTTAGCTTTAGCTTAGCTTTAGCTTAGATTTAGCTTAGCTTTAGCTTAGCTTTAGCTTAGCTGTGGCTTAGCTTTAGCTTAGCTTTAGCTTAGCTTTAGCTTAGCGTTACTGTTACTACGAATGCTGCTTTCCTAGGGGTTCCAACTCCTAGGTAGGGTCGCACTGGGATAATTTTTGTTTTTCGTCGAAAATCCCCCTGTAGGGGGACAGGCCCGACCTAAGGGTAGCAGTACCGGTGCCTCCCCTGACACTGGCCTCGCCTCCGAGGCCTGGCCAGGGCCAGCGCGGCGCTGCCGCGCGGCCCAAGGGGGCCCCACGGCGGCGGCGCCGGAGGCCGGGGCGCGCCCCGCCGGGCGGGGGGGGCTCCGCCTCGGCGGCCCGCGCGCGCCGCGCGAGGCGCGCGAGGCGGTGCACCGCGAGCGTGCAGTGGAAGGCGTCGAACTCCGCCGCCTGCAGTGGGCGATCGAGGGTTCGTCCGTTCGGCGGCGAGGGAGGGGGCGGAACGAGGAGGAGAGGGCCCTCTCGGAAGGCGTCGGGCTTCTCGGAGGCCCTCCAGCCGGCTGAGAAGTTTTGTGTGTTTCGGGAAGGCTCAGAAAACTTGTCAGAGGCTGGGGGACTCCCGAGCCTTCTGAGCAGGCTCGCCTCTTCTCACTTCCCCCCCGAGCTGGCCGCCGATCCATGCCCCTGGCCACGCCCCAGCCTCACGAGCGGCCAGTGGGGGCACGGATGGAAACCTCCTCGCCTCCGGAGCCAGGGTCGTCGTCAATGCCCTGCCCCTCTGGCGTCGAGAACTGGAAGCAGCAGCAGGGCTGTAGATAGAACGTCGATCGCCAATGCAAGGTCGTCGTCGTCGTCGCCGCCGCCATCGCCGTCCACAACTTCGTCGCCGTCCTTGCAAGGTTGTCGTCGTCGTCGTCGCCGCCGTCGTCGTGGCCACCGTCGTCTGAGAGGTTCCGCAACATGGACGAAGGCAGACCTCGATTTCGGCCTTCGGGGGCCGTTTGCGGGCCTCGGGACCGGCAAAGAACGGCCCTGGCTGAAAAGCCGGCACTGGGGAAGGGACGGTCAGTCCAGTGGAAGGTGCGGAATTCTGCCACCTGCAAGGTCGTCGCCGCCGCCGCCGCCGCCGCCGCCGCCGTCGTCGTCGTCGTCGTCGTCGTCGTCATCGTCGTCGTCGTCGTCGTCGTCATCGTCGTTGTCGTCAAGGGCCGAAGGTTGAGGGTCGAAGGGCCGAAGATTGAGGACGAGCGCTCTAGGACGGCTTCGGGCCCTCGTGGTCCTCGCCGCCACGGCTGGGCGAGTCACCCGCCAGGCAGCACC
>CAUYUJ010006646.1:370732-403232 GCA_963575745.1 Prorocentrum cordatum
CAGCGAGGCGGCACCCGTCGTGGAGCGGGGCACCCCACAGTCGAGGAGCGAGACGCGTTTCACGTCGCAGCGCGGCAGAGGCAGCCCGCACGCGCGCTCGAGTAGCCGGGGACGCTCGGCATACGAGTTGCCCAGCTGCGCGAGAAAGAACGCGGAGCGAGACACCCATCAACCCATCGCGAAGCGAGACTCCGGCTGAGGCGACGCATGGCGTCTCCTCTCTTGAAGAGTAGAGGCGAGGAGGTACGCTTCCCTCGGGCGCATGCGACGCAGGGTTTGGGGGTGTTGCTGGAACCCGCGCGGCGTGAGCGCACACTTGAGCAGCCCACCCTCCAGAGTCTTGATGAGGGGGTGGGATGTGCTCGCCCGTTTTCTGGCAAATCCCCATATCCTCCTACGCCGCCTCCTCCCCCGCATCGTCCTCCGCCTCTGCCTCCGCCTCGCCTCCGCCTCCGCCTCCTCAGCCCCCTCCTCCTCCTCCTCCTCTTCCCCCTCCTCCCCCTCCTCCTCCTCCTCCTCCTCCTCCTCCTCCTCCTCCTCATCCTCCTCCTCCTCAGCATCATCACCCTCCTCCTCAGCATCATCACCCTCCTCCTCCTCCTCCTCCTCCTCCTCCTCCTCCTCCTCCTCCTCCTCCTCCTCCTCCTCCTCCTCCTCCTCCTCCATCCCTCTTCCACAGAAATAACTCCCTCCTGTTGCACCCCGAGACGGGTCGGTAGGGCGGGCCGGGCGTTTCGCTGGAGACTTCCTCACCATGCATGATTCTGAAGCTGGAAATTTCCAACAGATTCACGGATGGAAGGCGGGCCGCTTTCAAAATGTGGCTCTCGCATTAGAGCCGCGCACATTCGTCCCGTAATTTTGCAAGGGGCTTCACGGATGGAGGGCGGGCCATATTCACAATGAGATTCTATCCTTGGCGCCGCGAGCAGTCGCCTTTTGCAAGAGCCAGAAGGATGGAGGGCGGGACGTCTTCAACATAGGATTCTCGCCTTGGCGCCGCACACAGTCGTCCTAAAAATGTGCGAGAGCTTCGCGGGAGGAGGGCGGGCCGTTTTTCGAATGTGGCTCGCGCCTTGGCGCCGCGCACAATTCGCCCAACAGCTTCGCGGACGAGGGGCTGTCATTTGTCTCGGTACAGCTCTCCTCTAAGCGACGCACACTCGTTTGGACAGTCTACAACAGCTTCAAGGACTCTCACCGTTGACGTCCCCGCAACGGCGTTTTGGCACGATGTAGGGTTGTTCGGGCGCGACGGTCACGTTGATTTGCGGCGTTGAGGTCTCAGGAACGGCGTTCTGGCACGAAGTCCCAGGAATAGTGGGTTGGCATTGTTGCAAATCTTCAGACGGTTGTCTCCCAACGGAGCGCTTCCCGCAGTGGAAATGCAAGTAAATAGTTGCAGGAACCTGTGAAGAAGGAACTCGGAAGGAGGGTTTATTGCAACATCGTTGATGCGCCTTGGGTTTTGAACTGGTCCTAATCATCCTCCTCGACCTCTCCGAGTATTCCTCCGCCTCCTCCTCCTCCTCTTCTTCCTCATCCTCCTTCTCCTCCCCCTCCTCCTCCGTCGCGCCCGCTAATGTGTCGGTAGAGCAGGCCGAGCGTTTCGAATGAGACGTCCGCACCATTGATGATCCTGCAGCTTGAAATCTGCACAAGCTTCACGGATGGAGGACGGATCGTTTTCCAAATGCGATTCTCGCAGTAGCGCCGCGCATACTCGTTTAAAACATTGCAAGACGTTCACGGATGGAGGGCGGGTCTGCTTCAAAATATGGCCCTCGCCTTAGCGTCGCACATTTCGTTTGACAACCTGCATGCGTGTCATGGGTTGAGGGCGGCTCCCTTTCAAAGTGTAGCTTTCGCATTAGCGCCACGATCATACATCTTAAAGTTTGTAACTGTGTCAAGGGTGAAGGGCGGCTCTTCTTCAAAATGCGGCTCTCGCCTTAGCGCTGGGCACATTCGTTTTCAAAGGTTGCAACAGCTTAATGGATTCGTATGGTTGATCTCCCTGGAATGGCATTATGGCACCATCTGGGGTGTTTCAGGAAGCATCAGTCACATTGCTTTTCTGCGCTGGAATCCCAGGAGTGCTGTTCTGGCACGACTTAGGACTGCCAGGACGCAACGGTCACAGTGGTCTGCGGCGATGAAGTCCCAGGAAATTTGTTTTGGCACGATGGGGAATTCTCAAACGATTGCCTTCTAGTGGGCAACCTCCCGCAATAACATACATGGTTGTAGGGGCTTATGAGAGGGAACTTGGAGGGAGGGTGTGTTCCAACATCGTTACTGCGACTTGGGTTGGTCCTCCTCATCCTCCTCCTCCTCCGTCTGCTTCTCCGCCTCCTTCTGATGCACGGGGCAATCGGATACATGCCATGGAGTCGTTGGAGAAGTCAGCCCAGTGAGCCAGGTCCCACAGTGCAAGCCTGACCCCATCCCCAACCCCTCCCACCCCAGACAAACTGCCTGTCGTAAGAGTGGCTCGGATTTTATGAGAATATGTAGGTATCGTCATGTGGAGTGTGGAAGGCCGTGCCCCGAGACGATCTTGACAACACCTCATTCACATCAGCAGACGAACCGCCTTCTGGTCAAAAGGCTTGGCAAGGCGAACAAAAGCGCTACGTTGCCCGAAGTTAAAAAATACCCGTAAGTCCAGCCCTCCCGAACGGCAGCCTGAACCAGAGAGCATCGAAACATACGGCCTGTGTTTACCAGGATCAAGCAGATTGGCGTTCCCGCAAGGTGGCTAGGCGAGTATGAGGATGAGAAGGTCTCATCAAGTGAAGCGTGAAATATCGCTTTCCCCAAATACCAACACCTGATTGGCCAACTCAAATGGCAAACCTGTAGAGATGTTGGAGTCACCGTCGAATGGCTCGAACCTTTCGAGCGTGCAACGTGAACTGCGGAAGACCGTGCTCAGAAACAACATCAACAACACCTACGATGGCATGCCCTCTCACCGGCAGGTCAGGCAATACCAAACTGCGAAACACCTTGCGCGTCCAATGTCGGGGGGCACCATCCAATGCCAAGCCAAGTCTCGTAAGTCAAGGCCCAGCCCTCCCGAGCGGCAGCCTGAACCAAAAAGGATAAGAACATACGGCCTGATGGCATCAGAGATCAAGCATATTGGCGTCACCGCCGGGTGGCTCGGCCCTTATGATAATGAGAATGTCTCATCACGTGAAGCGTGAAATGCCGTACCCCCAATATCAAGACCACGTTGACCAGCACAGCTGGAGAACTGCCTGGGACAATTCGAACACGAACACTGTGAAACCCACTACCTGCAAGCATCAGTTGGAGTCACGGCCGAGCGGCTAAATACTTCGATATTGTCTTGTAAAATGTAAAAGGACGGGCGCTCCCGACAAAATCTGCATCATTTGATTCAACTCTACGAGCGAACCATTCGACGTCGTGCCCTCTCATTGGGAAACCACTCAATGCGAAACACGTCAACTGCATAAATTAAGTAGCTGACTAGATAGCTAACTAACTCATCGGATCTAAATTAAGCTAAACTAAACTAAACGAACTAACAGGCAATATAACTAACAATCATAGACACAAACAAGCGAACAAACCAACCAAAACGAACACCCCGACAAATGAGCACGGCTCCACGGACACAGGAAGGGATAGACATGGTAACGCATGAAAGCAGCTAACTTGAGAGACGAGCAATGACAGTGCTGAGGTTTTCGATAGTGATGACAGCGTGCCAGGAGCTGTGTTGTGCTGCTCTGCAATGCGCAGTGCTGTGCTGAGCTGCGCTGTTCCATGCTGTGGTGAACTGTGGTACACTGTATTGCGTTGCGGATCAGGTCGCCCTTGGTGTCCGCACCATGACCGAACGGATCTGGAGATGTAACTCGAGCTGCCTGAACGAATAACTCGCTCAGACCTGGTTGCAATCGAAACGTGCGGGGCGCTCGAAAAGCTCGAACCAAAGACCCGATTCAGTTCCGAAACGGGACGTACCGAGAGGGGGCGAATGGACGGGCCACGGGCCGTGATAGGGGCGCGCCAGGGGATGCGCCAGTGGACGCGCCAGGGGCGTGCCAGGGAAAGTGCCAGCGGACGTATCGGGATGCGTGCCATGGACATGTCAGGGACGCGCCACGGGACGCACAAAGGGGCGTGCCAGGGGGCGCGCCAGGGGACGAGCCAGGGAACACACCAGGGAACGTGCCACGGGGACGCACACACGGGAAATGCAAGGGGAGCGTAACGGAGGACGCGCCCGCGGACGCGCCACGAGCCAGGGGACGAGCCGAGGGACACGAGCCAGGAGATGCGCCGAGGGACATGCCAGAGGGGGTGCCTCGGGACGCGCCAGTGACGCTCCAGAGGAAGCGAAGCGGAGCGAACGCCTGAGTCGTACGCGCTCCTCTGGGGAGCCGCCTGTGCCCATCAGGGGATGGCGTGGAGGCCGTGGCCTCAAAAATGTGCTGCGTGACGGACTCACGGGGTAACCACACTCCATGCTCCCGGCGGCTGCTAACCATTACAGATCGTGTGTGCTGTTGTGCTCGTGTTGTCGCTGCTCGGTCGCTGCCAGAATCGGGTCCTGCCTGGCGTCGGCGTCGCAGCAGTGCCCGTCCAAGCTGTGACGATCCTCCCCGACGTCGTCATCACGTCTTGTCGGTCGCCCTCCATCCATCCTCCTCCTCCTCCTCCTCCTCCTCCTCCTCCTCCTCCTCCATGCTGCCGGTGCCCTCGTGGTCGCGAGTTGACATACATGGGTTCCAATTAAAAGCACTCCCTGCGTCCAGCGGTGTCAGTCACAGCACTCGCCCGTGGCCAGGCCACTCTGCGGCGCACGTGGGGGACATCAGATATGAAGGGGCCCTGGGACACACAAGTAAATAGAAACAACTAACAGGATTCCCCGTATTTCTCCCATATCTTCTGGGTTTTTGTCTTCCCCCCACTTCCCATATCTTCCCATATTTTCTGGGGAATCGAAGATTAATTGTGTCTGTGTGTGTTTTTACCGTCTGAAAAATATGTCATATTTGAACATTGCTGATTCTGCCCTCCGAGTGCTCCTGCGGATGAGATCGGACCACAACTCGACGTCCTCGTCACACATAGTACCCGGTTGCGTGCCCTCGTCGTCATTGTCGTCGTCCTGCAGGGTGCTTTGTTGAGTGGATGGTTTGCTGCAAACGCTGGATTCGCTGGAGTCGTTTGGGGCAGTACTGCTAGTGTCATGGTTGTTGTTTTGACCTGTCTCTGGATTGCGTTGCGGCGTCGGTGTCGGTGCCGTGCGTCTCCTTGGCGTTCCGAATGCGACTCTGACAATCCGTCGCTGTGTTCGGCGCAACTGCTGTTTGAAAGGCTGTATCAGAGTTCGCGCTTTCCCACCGTATATCGTAATAGGTATGACAGTGCCCCAGTACAGATGTAATCGGTGTCCCAGTGGGTAGTGGTTGCTGGTGAGATCTTGTCTGTGGCCGTTGAAGCACGCCCATGCTGCTTGAATCCAGTGCTTTACTTCGGTTTCGAAGGCGTCGCAATATATATATATATATATATATATATATATATTAATCATGCTGGAGTGCCGGGGCCGGGGCCCCAGGCCAGCACACCCTCCCAGACTTCCCCCCGCCCCCCTTTTCGGCCCCCCCTCCAGAGCCTCCTGGGCCTCCCCCCAGCCACCCTGGCCGCCCAAAACACCCTCCAGGGGACACGAATAAGCGACGAGAGCGGCGCAATCGGGCCCAAGACGCTCCGAGATGGCCTCAAGATGGCCGAAGAGCTTCCAAGAGGCCTCCAAGACGCCCCAAGAAGGCTCCAAGATGCTCCCCAAGAGGGCCATCAAAATTGCCCCATTTGATGATATATTATGCCGATGGACAAGATATCTCTTTTCCATCTTGAGCCAAAATGGGTACACGGAGGAGGGTGTCAGAATCACTCCTCCTCGGGCCTGGCCGCCAACCCGGCCAGGCACGACATGCGTCGTACGCGGGCGCGTCCAAGCCGACACGCCCATCTCAGCGTCACACGCGGGCGCGTCCAAGCCGACGCGCCCATCTCGTCAGCCAGGCTGCGGCCATGCCGCGAGCCCCTCACTTCACCTGTCCGGTGCGATCATACCGCCACCGGCGGAAACTCATCCAGCCCCACAGGTAGCGGAGCATGGATTCGATCCACTCCTTCACTTGATATCCTTCTGGGTCGAACTCGGTGCCCGATCCCAGATGTTGAGCGTCGCCATGTGTCTCCTCAAAAGAGATCCACCCACGCTCTTGGTCAGCACGTCCGCGACATTGTTCTTACCAGGAACCGCGGCGATCGAGAGGTCGCCCTTGCCCACGCGCTCCTGGATCCACAGGTATCGGGATTGAACATGTCGCATCTTCCCGAGACCTCGCCGTTGGACGTGGCCCCGGGCCGCCGATGAGTCTGAGGCGAGCTCCACCTTCAGGTCCAGCCCCCAGTCTGCGAAGAGGCTGTGTAGACCCAGGCCCACGCTCCCGCCCTTGACCAGGGCGTAGTACTCGCTCTCCCCACTGCTCAGAGAGACCGTCGACTGAAGATTACTGCCGTGCTTGATGACGTGATGCCCCAGCATCGCCACGAAGCCTCCAGTACTTTTCCGAGTGACTGCGCAGCCCGCATGATCGGAGTCCACGTACACCCGGATCTTGTCGAACATCTTCTGCTCCGTGAAGACCGTCACCGTACTGGGATGCCGCTTGAGGTAGCGGCCAACCCTCTTGAGCATAAGCCAACTCGCCTCCGTCGGCGTCTGCATGGACCTAGCGAGCGTCTTAGATGCCTCTGCCAAGTCCAGCCTGTCCTGAGACAGGTAGGCTACCCTCATGGTGAGGGATCGGAAGCGCGAAGCTTCCGCCGCTCCCAGCGCCGCTGACTTCGCATCCATCATCTGCTTGTCGGCGCTGCGCTTCTCCATCGGCGTGTCCACGCCGTTGGCCTTGCTGAGACCCAGCTCGTCGATCACGATCTCTGCGCGCCGCTTGTCCGGCTCGATCATCGCATGCCGGCAGGGCCGGCCACCTCCAGGCGGAGCTCCCGCACTGACTTCGATGACCCGATTCAGGAAGACCGCCTGCTTGTCGTCGCCCTCGTCGAAGCCGAGGTTCGCAGTCTTCTTGAACTCGTACTTCTTGCCCAACGTGGCCTCGAAGCTGTCGATGTCCTGCTGCTGAGCCAGCACCGCGAAGTCGTCGCCGTGCCCCAGCAGCCTCGTCTCGTCCTCCTCCTTGTAGAAGACCGCTGGGCACGATACGCCCGCCTTGTATCCGTGCTCCTCCAGCAGCTCCGTGTAGTCGCCCTGCCAGATCTTGCTGGCGTCCTGCGTGCCGTACCAGGACTTGAGGAGTAAGCCACACTTGTCCTCGCCGTACTCCTTGCGACTCTCCTCCTCCAGCTCCACGAAGATCCTCCGCTGCGCCTTCCCGTAGAAGTGCGCCCTGCTGATGTCGAAGAAGCCGATCTTGAAGTTGCCCGGCTTCCTGCCCTTCTTGCGAAGCGACTCCTGAATGTGGAGCGGTGCTTCCCGCGTCCACGTAACCATCAGCGAGACCAGCGACCGCATGGCCTCCAGAGGAGGCATTGCCGAGAAGACCTCGGACACCTCCAGCTGCTCGTCCGGACGCTTCTTCGCCTTGATCTCCTTCACGACGAGCCTGCTCCTGTAGTTGGGCCTCTCCGCGTCACCCTTGTTCGTGTCGACCCACTTGAGTGGGATGGGCGGACGCCCAGTCTCAGCGAAAGCCTGAGACCTCGGGACGATCTCGATCAGCTCCTGCTTCTTGATCCACTCGCGCTCGATCGCGCGAGCCTGGGCCACCAGGCCCGCCTCCAGGTAGCCGCCATTGACGTCGTCCCAGTAGCTCGTCCAGTCCCCGGGCGGCACCGCCGCGTCCACAGGGACTGGGCCCGACTGCTGCACCTGGGCGGTGCTGAGCTCCCCCACGTCGTTCAGCGTGTCCTTGAGCTCCTCCAGCACCGCCTCCACCAACTTCGGTGGATAGACCTTCGCGAACCGCGCGATGCCACCCACGAGCGTGATGTGGCGATGCCACTCCGCGCGGCCGTCCACATTGCTGCAAGTGCCCTGCAGCCTCCGGGCTAAGCCCGGGTGGTTGGTGACCCACCCGGTCTCCTTGCGCACGAACTCCTCCTGGCCACTGCGTGGGTTCGTGAGCTTCATGCCCCACCGACACATGGGGCCTTTGACCGTGAAGACTCCTGGATGCGCGACCAGCTCCTTGACGATGTCCTCATTCCACGATCGCGCGCTCCAGGGATGCTCATGCAGGAAGTACCTGCCTGGCTTCCTGAGCTGACGCCAGTAGGCGTCGACTGCCACCTTCAGGTGGTGTCTGGCCTCCTCCATCTCAGCCGCCTCCTGCTCGTCGGTCCTGAACTTGGCGCTCAGGCCCCTCAGCAAGCTGAACTTCTCGCATGGAGGGGACCCCGTGAGCAGGATGGGATCCATCCGCTCCTGCTGCTCCTCGAGCTCCTTGACATCCTCGGGTCGCCGCAAATCCCATGGCGTCCCGTCCTCCTTGAGTTCCTCCAGGTCCGCCGCGAAGCCCGGGCGCAACTGAAACTCCGCCGCCCGAGCCGAGAACCGATGTGGCGAGTACACTTCTGCCACGTCCACGGCGCCCAGCTGCAACGCCGATAAGGCGATGCTGTCCACCTCCTCGTCGGCGATGTCCACGCCGACACTGGCCCAATGGCCGCTGACCTGTTCGCGAACGAGCGGGAGCAACTCCGCCTTCGCCCTCGTCAGCACTCCGAGCTCGACCAGCTCGATCGACGCCACGTCGAGAGCGAGCACCCGCATGTGTCTCCCCTCACTGGCGTTCCACACGACTGCCACTCCAGCTGGCAGCTGAGGTCCTTCCGCTGGCGCCGGCTGCGCCGCGAGATCCTCCATGTCCACCGGTACCGGCACGTCTGCCGGCTGTGGATCACCGCGCTCGAGGGCCTCCGGCACGTCATCCGGGGCCACCTCCGCCAAGCGCTTCAGCCGCGACCTGGTCGCGGTCATGTCGACATCCTCGGCGGCCTCTGCCGCTCTCACTGCTCCCGAACTGGAGCTCGCTCCTCCTGAAGGAGCCGCCACGCCGGAGCCTGATGCTCCCGGCTGGCTCTCTCGCATGCGCGCCGCTGCGGCCGGCGCTGCCGCTGATCGGCTCGCGGCCGGCGCCGACGCCGCCGCTGCCACCGGCTCGGTGATCCTCCGAGCCGTCTTCGGCGGAGGGGTCCCTGCCGCGGCCGCTGCCGCTGGGCGGACTCTGGCCTCCTGGCCCTGCCTCCGCTCTCGATACTGGCCGGTCCTCTCCCGGCCTGCCTCCTCAGCGTCCAGCGCTTCGAAGATTCTCTTGCTGCACACCGCGTTGTGCGCATGGCCAGCCAGCACCTTACCGTGCTTGGCGATCGAGACGCACCCTGGGCATCCCGGCGTTGCGCCCAGCCGCTCGACGTCCGCCTTGAGAACGTACATCCTCCTCGGCGCCTGCGGCTGCGGCGGCACCACCACAATTGGTGGCGGACCGGCCTCTCCCGGTCCGACGATGGCCCGCGGCGCACTGGCCGCACGCGGAGCCACGTCCCACGGCAGGCCCTTCAGGCTGTCCCAGCCCGCCGTGATCCACTTCTCGCTCTGCGGCAGGCTGCGAAAGCCGACCGCCTTCTTCACACCGTCGCTCGTGATGACCATCATCGAGCCGTCGCGCGGGTGGTGGCCGATGTAGCGAGCCTCCACCATCTGCTCCTCCAGCGCGTTCTTCCTCGTGCGCTCCCCGGCGAACCGCACCATCAGGCGCTCACCGAAGAGCGGGACCGGCTTCCTCCACTGCCGTCCCGTGAGCCGCTGAAGAGCGGTCTTGCCGTCCTGGCCGCGCCTGTATCGGTTGATCACCGACGCGGCGTGCTCCGGCAGGTGCGCTAGCACTGGGTGCTTGTCCTCCACCTTGACGCCCAGCTTGGACTCCAGGTCCATCTTGAGCGCTCGCACCTGCTTCTTGATCTCGCGCACCGTGACCTCGATCTCCCCATTGGCCTGATGATCGGCCGGTGCCGACTCCTGGGGAATGGCCTCGAGGCCAGGAACCTCCTCCACCGCACGCCTCTTGACCAGCAAGATCGCTGGCTCGCCGTCGGACTTGTTGACGATCTTCCTGTAGCCCAGGATCCGTAAGAAGCGTGCGAAGAACTTGATGGCGTAGGCGTCGTCGCCCTTCTTCTCCACGAATGTCGCTGCCATCATCTTCGAGCGTCGATCCCTAAGGACCAGCATCGGCATGGTGTCCGCATCGTCCTGGCCCATGAAGGCGTAGTCGGACGAGATCACCGGCACCGCCGTCTCGTCGTCCTCCGGTGCGCGGAGATGCGGCTGGCCTTGGCCCTTTGCCGCAATGCACACGCGACACCAGCTACGGTAAGTCGCGTGTCCCATCGCCTCGTGCTCGGCGATCTCCCTCTGAGAGGGCTCATGAGGTGCCTTCAGCACTCTCGGGCGAGCCTCCTCCTCGCCCTCGTCGGCCTGCTGTCCATCAGGAGCAGCTGGCAAAACGTCAGCCGCCGCAGCTGCTGCTGGCTGAAAACCCGGCGGTCTCATGTCGGAAGGCCCCGACCCCGCCGCTGCCGCCCCTGCAGCCGATGCCGCAGGGGACTGCTGTATTGAGTCTTCCAGTGGACTTACGCCGAGGGCTGCCTCCTGGGGACTGTCCTCTCGAGGATCTCCAGCAGCTCCTCCTTCGACTTGCCGCTGAGTAGCTCCACCAGCTCGGACTTCGACTTCGCCGAAAATCCCTCCTCGAGAGGAGCAACCGAGCCATGTTGGCCCTTCTTGAGGTAGAAGTTGTAGACGCCCTGCTCACGATAGACCGGCAGCATCTGGTGCTTCGCCGTCTTCGCCTCCTTCTCCAGCATGCCTACCACGCGCTTGCCGATTGGGCTCTTCTCGTGGAATATCCAGCCGCCATTGCGGCCTAGGAATGAACACTGTCCAGCTCCTGCTGCCTGCCCCACCGAGATCAACGGCTTGTGCACGTTCGTCACGCGTCCCTTGAGTGCTCGTAGCACTCCGTACTCGTCCTCCGCCTTGAGCTGCAAGCTGCCCTCGTCCGGGACGAGCTCACCACTGGCCGTACGATACGTGCTGCCGTTGCCCTTCATTCCCGTCGGCGGCGCGAAGCTCCGCGGGAATGCTGAGACAGCTGCACCGCTGTCCCAGTTGAACTTCATCCAGTCGTCCTGCACGAAGGGGGAGAGGTCGACCGCCGCTACGCCGCGGCCGTTGCCGCTGGCGAGCTCCAGGCAGTCCAAGCTGCCCATGTCCAGAGCGGCGACCTCCGCTTCAGGCTCCTCCTCCAGGCTGCCTGCCGCCTTGCCGCCGGCCTTGCCGCCGCGGCTGCCCCCTTTACCACCAGCGCTTGCCCCCGTTGCGGATCCAGTTCCAGCCCTCGTACTCGATCCCTGCTCTTTCCTCCAGCATTCGGATGCCTTGTGGCCCCATCTCTCGCAGTTCCGACAGTAGCCGTCGAAGCGCACGCCGGTGCTTCGGGGTGCCGTGTGCCCTGAACCACGGCCCGAACCCGTCGGGGATGTGCGGGAGCCTGAGTATGATCCGCTCGTCGATTTGCTCTTCCCCTTCGGCTCCTGGGTCTTGCCTTTCCCTTTGCTCTTGCCGTCCTTGCCCTTGCCTTTGCCTTTTCCTTTCGGGGCTCCGAACGATCCGACGTCCATGTCGTCCGGATGATGCGCCCGTGCGCGGATCGATGGCTCCTTGATCTTCACGCCTGTCCGAGCCTCTACGATCGTCATTACCTCGTTCAGGCTGTCCTGGAACGTCACGAGCCGATGCTTGTTGAGTACGAGGTGGTTCTCGATGTCCTGAGGCACGAGCATCTCGAGGGCCGCCATCTTGATATCCTCCGGCAGCTCCGCCAGCCCGTCTTCTCCTTGGCGGCGTTCGTACTTGCCTATCTGCTGGATCCACTTCTCTAAGGCGGACCCCAGCTCTTCCGCGTTGCACTTCGGAGGCGAGATGATCGACCTCAGGATCAGCCTCTTCCTCGGACCTGTCGTCGGGTCCCACCTGCGGTGAAGCTTCCGCCAGGCCTCGAGACCGTTCCCGTCGGGTGCGCCCGTCACGAGGTCGTTGCTCTCGCTGCCGTCCGCCGTCGTGCTGATCAGCGCCGCGTACAGCTGGTTGATCTTGGTCACCAGCTCTGGTACTCCTCCGTGCGCCTCCTGTGCCCCTTCGATCGTCACGGGGCGTTCGGCTTCTGCCGCCCACCGGAGAACAGGACGGAAGCTCTCTCCGTACACGCCTATCACGTAGTTCTCCATCTTGCGGTTCCAAGCTCCGAACTTCTCCTGATCGTCGCCTAGCGTCGTGGGCTTGCCGATCCCCTTCGTGTCGACGAGACCTGGTGCGGCTCCTCCCGCGTGCGTAGTTCCTCTGATCTGCTCGCCCATGCGCTCGATCGCCTGCGGGATCGCCGCGAGGCCTCCTGCTACTTGCTGCTGAAGCCGTTGATTCTCGTTCTCCAGCCTCCTCATCTCGTCGACGGTCTGACTCATTCGGGCTGCGAACTCCTGCCTCAGCAAGTCGAACTGCTGCCGAACTTGCTCGTCCATGTTTGATTGCGTGTCTCCTGGCGAGCTCCTCCTTGCGCTCTGAGATCTCCTGCCTCGTACGCTCGAGGTCTATGATCTGATCTAAGACCTCCTTCTTCGCCTCCTCGATGGCGCCCGACGAATTCTCCGACGGGTGGTCCTCGATATACGCGAGGTCGTGCAGCTTGTTGCCCGTGTCCTTCAGGCCGTGTTTGAACTGCAACTGTCGTCGTCGATTCTCGACAGCTGCGTCGCTCCTCTTGCCGCGCCTGCGGCCACTCTTCCCGGCTCCTGCCGGTCGACTCCTCCCGGACTCTGCCGGTGGTCTCCTCTCAGCCTCTGCCGGTGGCCCGGCCTCTGCCGTGCTTGGTGCGGCTGATGCCGCTCTCTTCCAGCCTCTCGCCTCGGGCCACGCGCCTTGCCAGCTCGCCGTGGCGCCCGCGCGCGCCGAGGCCCTGGTGGGGTCGCAGCAGTGAGTGGCCAGCTCACGCTACCATGATGATATATTATGCCGATGGACAAGATATCTCTTTTCCATCTTGAGCCAAAATGGGTACACGGAGGAGGGTGTCAGAATCACCATTCCCTTCGGAAAGTGTACATTTTCAGCATATTCGCTTTTCGGTCATCACAGTGCCCAGGACGGCCCAAGAGGCCCCCGAAGATCGCCCCAAGACGGCCCAAAAGGCCCCTAAGAAAGTTCCAAGACGGCCCAAGAGAGCCCCCCACGGTCGAAGAGGCGCCCAAGATGGCCCAAGATGGCCTCAAGAGGGGCCCAAGAGGGGGAACTCCAGCTCAGAGAGAGCGTGATCCACCGCCGCTTTACTGTGGAAAATTGCCGCCCTTTTCCTCCGGAACCCGGGGCTCCCCCCCCCTCCGAAAATCCCCGCCCCCCCCTGCTGGACCCCCCCCCCTCGCCCGGCAAAACCCCCCCCCTCCCCTAACCCTCCCCCCCCCCTCCCTGCTCGAAAACTGGGGGGGGGTCACTACCGGTTCGAACCCCCCCCCCTCGAAAACCGGGGGGGGTCACTACCGGTTGGAACCCCCCCCCCCTCGAAAACCGGAGGGGGGGTCACTACCGGTTCGAACCCCTTCCCACCCCCCCCTCTCACCGCCAGCAAACGACTCCCGGTCCCTACCACCGTCCTCATCACATCCCCCACTGTTGTTCCCAGCACCACTGTCCTCACCACCACTGTCCCCACTGGTTCCCACCACCCCCCCCACTTTCTCCCCGACTATCCCCACTGTCCCCACTGTCCCACTGACTCCTCCGCTGTCCCACTGAGCTGTCCCACTGTTCCCACCACTGTCCCCACTGTCCCCACCACTGTCCCCACTGTACCTCTGTCCCATTGTCCCACCGCCGTCCTCGCCACCGCCTTCACCACTGTCCCCACCACCACTGTACCCTCCACTGTCCTACTGTTTCCACCACATTCCCACTGTCCCCACACCACTGTCCCCACCACCACCGTCCCCACCACTGTCCCACTGTCCCCACTGTTCCCACCATTGTCCTCACCATTGTCCCCACCACTACCGTCCCCACCACTGTCCCACTGTCCCCACCACTGTCCCGCTGTCCCCTCACCACTGTCCCCACCACCACCGTCCCCACCACTGTCCGCACCCCCCCTCGGTTTTCGAAGGGGGGGCGGGGGGGGGTTCGAACCGGTAGTGACCCCCCCGGTTTTCGAGTTCGAGAGGGGGGGGGGGTTCGAACCAGTAGTGACCCCCCCCCTTTTCATGATGAACTGGGGGGGGGGGGTTCGAACCGGTAGTGACCCCCCCCGGTTTTCCGGAGGGGGGGGGGAGGGTTTCGAACCGGTAGTGACCCCGCCCGGTTTTCCGCCAGCAGTGGTAGAACACGCTCTTTCCCAGCTCACATGTCGAGCCCTCCGCCCCAAGTGGACCTCCCAGACCACCAGCAGGTCCCCAAGAGGCCCCCAGGAGGCCCGAAAGAGGCCACCAAAGAGGCCCCAAGAGGCCCCACGAGGCTTCAAAACCGGCTCCAAGGGGCGCCCAAGCATCGTGCCAGGAGACCCCAACCGGTAACCAAGAAGCCTCTGGCACGACGGCAGAACGAGCCGCGAGCGGAGACAGCACGCCACCCTGCAGCCCAGTCGGGTTTGCTTCGCCTCGGCCCGGCCGCGAGACGCGGCCAAGGGGGGAGCCAGGGGGGCGTTCAGAGGTTGAAGCCGCGGTGTCCCGAGGGGCCCCCTCGCCGCGAGACGCGGTTAAAGGGGGCTTGCCCGGGAGGCCTTCCCGAGGAGCGCCAAGCGAGGAATGAGGAATGTGGTTGGCTCTCCGGGTTTCCGTCCGAGTCTCCACTCTCTGTCTCTCTCTCTCTCTCTTCCTCTCT
Organism: Prorocentrum cordatum; assembly: GCA_963575745.1. Taxonomy (NCBI): domain Eukaryota; class Dinophyceae; order Prorocentrales; family Prorocentraceae; genus Prorocentrum; species Prorocentrum cordatum. The sequence goes on from CAUYUJ010006646.1 coordinate 385,737, forward strand.
GTCTCTCTCTCTCTCTCTCTCTCTTGTCTCCTCGGGTATCCCCCCGATGTGTCCTGAGGCGCTCCCCCCGGCCGGGAGGCGCGGTCAAGGGGAGGGGCCCAGAAGGCGCTCAAGGTTGAAGCCGCGGTGTCCCGAGGCGCCCCCCCGGCCGCGAAAACGCGGTCGAGGGGGGGAGGTCTAGGGGGCGCTCAAGGTTCAAGCCGTGGTATCCTGGACGCCCCCCCAGCCGCAGGACGCGGCTGCGGGGGAGCGCCCGGAGACCTCTGCCCTGAGATGTTCTCGCACCACGCCCACCATGTCGTCTGCGTCCCTTTCGCCACGTGCACGACCCACTCATTCCATCTGCGCCCAGGCGGTCCGAGGAAGAGGAGGATGAGGAGGAGGAGGAGGAGGAGCAGGAGGAGGAGGAGGAGGAGGAAGAGGAGCCCCAGGAGGCTGCCCTTGCCCAGGGGGCGATCGTCTCGGTGGGGGGAGCAGGCGTTCCCGCTGCCAGAGGCCGGGGCGCGCGGGCACGCGGGCCCGCGCCGCCGGCGCCGGGGACGGCGCGCACCGCCGCCAGACGAGAGGCGTGCCTGCCGCCTCGTTTCCCTTTTTTGGGGGGGTCGGGCCCGGGCTGCCGAACCTCGGGAGGCTTCTTCTCGGGTCCGCGGGCTGCCGAGTGGCCCTGCTGGGCCGACTCGGCTTTGGGCTCGTTCGCCAGCTGTGCCGTTCAACCTTCGTGCCCACAGCCCAGGCACGGTGCAAGGAACTTGCCGCAGACAGCTGGGTCATGCTCGCTCGTCAGAAGGCTGGACAACACGAAACAGCACAAACAAGCAAATAATCACGCAAACAAACGAACAATATACAAAAAACATAGAACCTCCTCTCCTCGACCTCTCTTGCCATTCCTTCGCCTCTTCCTCCTCCGTGTGCTCGAGGTCGTCGGATACATGCCGTGGGGTCGTCGGGAAAGTCAGCCCAATGAACCAGGTCCCGCGCTTCAAGCCCCACGCCACACCACTCCTCACCACACACCTTGTCTGCCACAAGAGCGGAAGCAAGAACACGAACACCTTGAAAGGCACGGCCTGCAACCATCAGGATCAAAGTACTTATGCTGGAGTCACCGCCGAATGGCTCGAACCTTATGAGAATGTTGAGATCTCATCATGTGCAATGCGCAAAGCCGTGCTCAAGACAATCTCAACAGCACCTCGTTCACCGCAGCGGGCGAACCTTCCGATGCCATGCACTCTCGCCAGAAGGCCGGGAAGTACGAAACAAGACAAACAAGCAACCAATCAAGCACGCAAGCAAACAAAAAAAACGAGCACAACCCTCCTCTGCTCGTCCTCTCTTGCCATTCGTCCGCCTCCTCCTCCTCCGCCTCCTCCTCCTCCTCCTCCTCCCCGTCTGTATGCTCGGGGACGTCGGATACATGCCAGACGGTCGTCGGGAAGTCAGCCTAGCGAGCCAGGTCCCACGCTTCAGGCCAGACCCCACACTGCCCCTCACCCCAAACACTGTCTGCCACAAGAGCGGAAGCCAGAATGCTAACACCTTGGGAAGCACGGCCTGCAACCATCAGGATCAAAGTACTTATGCTGGAGTCACCGCCGAATGGCTCGGACCTTATGAGAATGTTGAGATCTCATCATGTGCAGAGCGAAAGGCCGTGCTCCCGACGACCTTAACTGCACCTCATTCACTGCGGCAGGCGAACCTCCCGATGCCACGCCGTCTCGCCGGAAGGCCGAGCTGGACGAGACACGGCAAATATACAAACCCTCAAACAAACAAAACTTAGAAACGACCGACACCTACAACCTCCTCTCCTCGACCTCTCTTGCCATTCCTCTGCCTCTTCCCCCTCCGTATTGTCGGAGTCGTCGGATACGTGCCATGAGGTCGTCGGAAAAGTCAGCCCAATGAACCAGGTCCCGCGCTTCAAGCCAGATCCCACACCACCCCTCAAACCTCACACAGTCTGCCACAAGAGAGGAAGCCAGAACACTTTGAAAGGCACGGCCTGCAACCATCAGGATCAAAGTATTTATGCTGGAGTCACCGCCAAATGGCTCGGACCTTATGAGAATGTTGAGATCTCATCATGTGCAATGCTCAAGGCCGTGCTCAAGACAATCTCAACAGCACCTCGTTCACCGCAGCGGGCGAACCTTCCGATGCCATGCACTCTCGCCAGAAGGCCGGGAAGTACGAAACAAGACAAACAAGCAACCGATCAAGCACGCAAGCAAATAAAAAACCGAACACAACCCTCCTCTGCTCGTCCTCTCTTGCCATTCGTCCGCCTCATCCTCCTCCTCCTCCTCCTCCTCCCAGTCTGTATGCTCGGGGTCGTCGGATACATGCCAGACGGTCGTCGGGAAGTCAGCCTAGCGAGCCAGGTCCCACGCTTCAGGCCAGACCCCACACTGCCCCTCACCCCAAACACCGTCTGCCACAAGAGCGGAAGCCAGAATACTAACACCTTGAGAAGCACGGCCTGCAACCATCAGGATCAAAGTACTTATGCTGGAGTCACCGCCGAATGGCTCGGACCTTATGAGAATGTTGAGATCTCATCATGTGCAGAGCGAAAGGCCGTGCTCCCGACGACCTTAACTGCACCTCATTCACTGCGGCAGGCGAACCTCCCGATGCCACGCCGTCTCGCCGGAAGGCCAGGCTGGACGAGACACGGCAAATATACAAACCCTCAAACAAACAAAACTTAGAAACGACCGACACCTACAACCTCCTCTCCTCGACCTCTCTTGCCATTCCTCTGCCTCTTCCCCCTCCGTATTGTCGGAGTCGTCGGATACGTGCCATGAGGTCGTCGGAAAAGTCAGCCCAATGAACCAGGTCCCGCGCTTCAAGCCAGATCCCACACCACCCCTCAAACCTCACACAGTCTGCCACAAGAGAGGAAGCCAGAACACTTTGAAAGGCACGGCCTGCAACCATCAGGATCAAAGTATTTATGCTGGAGTCACCGCCAAATGGCTCGGACCTTATGAGAATGTTGAGATCTCATCATGTGCAATGCTCAAGGCCGTGCTCAAGACAATCTCAACAGCACCTCGTTCACCGCAGCGGGCGAACCTTCCGATGCCATGCACTCTCGCCAGAAGGCCGGGAAGTACGAAACAAGACAAACAAGCAACCGATCAAGCACGCAAGCAAATAAAAAACCGAACACAACCCTCCTCTGCTCGTCCTCTCTTGCCATTCGTCCGCCTCATCCTCCTCCTCCTCCTCCCAGTCTGTATGCTCGGGGTCGTCGGATACATGCCAGACGGTCGTCGGGAAGTCAGCCTAGCGAGCCAGGTCCTACGCTTCAGGCCAGACCCCACACTGCCCCTCACCCCAAACACCGTCTGCCACAAGAGCGGAAGCCAGAATACTAACACCTTGAGAAGCACGGCCTGCAACCATCAGGATCAAAGTACTTATGCTGGAGTCACCGCCGAATGGCTCGGACCTTATGAGAATGTTGAGATCTCATCATGTGCAGAGCGAAAGGCCGTGCTCCCGACGACCTTAACTGCACCTCATTCACTGCGGCAGGCGAACCTCCCGATGCCACGCCGTCTCGCCGGAAGGCCAGGCTGGACGAGACACGGCAAATATACAAACCCTCAAACAAACAAAACTTAGAAACGACCGACACCTACAACCTCCTCTCCTCGACCTCTCTTGCCATTCCTCTGCCTCTTCCCCCTCCGTATTGTCGGAGTCGTCGGATACGTGCCATGAGGTCGTCGGAAAAGTCAGCCCAATGAACCAGGTCCCGCGCTTCAAGCCAGATCCCACACCACCCCTCAAACCTCACACAGTCTGCCACAAGAGAGGAAGCCAGAACACTTTGAAAGGCACGGCCTGCAACCATCAGGATCAAAGTATTTATGCTGGAGTCACCGCCAAATGGCTCGGACCTTATGAGAATGTTGAGATCTCATCATGTGCAATGCTCAAGGCCGTGCTCAAGACAATCTCAACAGCACCTCGTTCACCGCAGCGGGCGAACCTTCCGATGCCATGCACTCTCGCCAGAAGGCCGGGAAGTACGAAACAAGACAAACAAGCAACCGATCAGCAGCACGCAAGCAAATAAAAAACCGAACACAACCCTCCTCTGCTCGTCCTCTCTTGCCATTCGTCCGCCTCCTCCTCCTCCTCCTCCCAGTCTGTATGCTCGGGGTCGTCGGATACATGCCAGACGGTCGTCGGGAAGTCAGCCTAGCGAGCCAGGTCCTACGCTTCAGGCCAGACCCCACACTGCCCCTCACCCCAAACACCGTCTGCCACAAGAGCGGAAGCCAGAATACTAACACCTTGAGAAGCACGGCCTGCAACCATCAGGATCAAAGTACTTATGCTGGAGTCACCGCCGAATGGCTCGGACCTTATGAGAATGTTGAGATCTCATCATGTGCAGAGCGAAAGGCCGTGCTCCCGACGACCTTAACTGCACCTCATTCACTGCGGCAGGCGAACCTCCCGATGCCACGCCGTCTCGCCGGAAGGCCAGGCTGGACGAGACACGGCAAATATACAAACCCTCAAACAAACAAAACTTAGAAACGACCGACACCTACAACCTCCTCTCCTCGACCTCTCTTGCCATTCCTCTGCCTCTTCCCCCTCCGTATTGTCGGAGTCGTCGGATACGTGCCATGAGGTCGTCGGAAAAGTCAGCCCAATGAACCAGGTCCCGCGCTTCAAGCCAGATCCCACACCACCCCTCAAACCTCACACAGTCTGCCACAAGAGAGGAAGCCAGAACACTTTGAAAGGCACGGCCTGCAACCATCAGGATCAAAGTATTTATGCTGGAGTCACCGCCAAATGGCTCGGACCTTATGAGAATGTTGAGATCTCATCATGTGCAATGCTCAAGGCCGTGCTCAAGACAATCTCAACAGCACCTCGTTCACCGCAGCGGGCGAACCTTCCGATGCCATGTACTCTCGCCAGAAGGCCGGGAAGTACGAAACAAGACAAACAAGCAACCGATCAAGCACGCAAGCAAATAAAAAACCGAACACAACCCTCCTCTGCTCGTCCTCTCTTGCCATTCGTCCGCCTCCTCCTCCTCCTCCTCCCAGTCTGTATGCTCGGGGTCGTCGGATACATGCCAGACGGTCGTCGGGAAGTCAGCCTAGCGAGCCAGGTCCTACGCTTCAGGCCAGACCCCACACTGCCCCTCACCCCAAACACCGTCTGCCACAAGAGCGGAAGCCAGAATACTAACACCTTGAGAAGCACGGCCTGCAACCATCAGGATCAAAGTACTTATGCTGGAGTCACCGCCGAATGGCTCGGACCTTATGAGAATGTTGAGATCTCATCATGTGCAGAGCGAAAGGCCGTGCTCCCGACGACCTTAACTGCACCTCATTCACTGCGGCAGGCGAACCTCCCGATGCCACGCCGTCTCGCCGGAAGGCCAGGCTGGACGAGACACGGCAAATATACAAACCCTCAAACAAACAAAACTTAGAAACGACCGACACCTACAACCTCCTCTCCTCGACCTCTCTTGCCATTCCTCTGCCTCTTCCCCCTCCGTATTGTCGGAGTCGTCGGATACGTGCCATGAGGTCGTCGGAAAAGTCAGCCCAATGAACCAGGTCCCGCGCTTCAAGCCAGATCCCACACCACCCCTCAAACCTCACACAGTCTGCCACAAGAGAGGAAGCCAGAACACTTTGAAAGGCACGGCCTGCAACCATCAGGATCAAAGTATTTATGCTGGAGTCACCGCCAAATGGCTCGGACCTTATGAGAATGTTGAGATCTCATCATGTGCAATGCTCAAGGCCGTGCTCAAGACAATCTCAACAGCACCTCGTTCACCGCAGCGGGCGAACCTTCCGATGCCATGCACTCTCGCCAGAAGGCCGGGAAGTACGAAACAAGACAAACAAGCAACCGATCAAGCACGCAAGCAAATAAAAAACCGAACACAACCCTCCTCTGCTCGTCCTCTCGTGCCATTCGTCCGCCTCCTCCTCCTCCTCCTCCTCCTCCTCCTCCGCCTCCTCCTCCTCCTCCTCCTCCCCGTCTGTATGCTCGGGGACGTCGGATACATGCCAGACGGTCGTCGGGAAGTCAGCCTAGCGAGCCAGGTCCCACGCTTCAGGCCAGACCCCACACTGCCCCTCACCCCAAACACTGTCTGCCACAAGAGCGGAAGCCAGAATGCTAACACCTTGGGAAGCACGGCCTGCAACCATCAGGATCAAAGTACTTATGCTGGAGTCACCGCCGAATGGCTCGGACCTTATGAGAATGTTGAGATCTCATCATGTGCAGAGCGAAAGGCCGTGCTCCCGACGACCTTAACTGCACCTCATTCACTGCGGCAGGCGAACCTCCCGATGCCACGCCGTCTCGCCGGAAGGCCAAGCGGGACGAGACACGGCAAATATACAAACCCTCAAACAAACAAAACATAAAAACAACCAACACCTACAATCTCCTCTCCGCGACCTCTCTTGCCATTCCTCTGCCTCTTCCCCCTCCGTATGCTCGGGATCGTCGGATACGTGCCATGAGGTCGTCGGAAAAGTCAACCCAACGAACCAGGTCCCGCGCTTCAAGCCAGATCCCACCCCACCCCTCAAACCTCACACAGTCTGCCACAAGAGCGGAAGCCAGAACACGAACACCTTCAGAAGCACGGCCTGCAACCATCAGGATCAAAGTATTTATGCTGGAGTCACCGCCGAATGGCTCGGACCTTATGAGAATGTTGAGATCTCATCATGTGCAATGCGAAAGGCCGTGCTCCCGACAATCTCAACAGCACCTCGTTCACCGCAGCGGGCGAACCTTCCGATGTCATGCACTCTCGCCAGAAGGCCGGGAAGTACGAAACAAGACAAACAAGCAACCAATCAAGCACGCAAGCAAACAAGAAAACCTAACACAACCCTCCTCTGCTCGTCCTCTCTTGCCATTCGTCCGCCTCATCCTCCTCCTCCTCCTCCTCCTCCTCCTCCTCCTCCTCCTCCTCCTCCTCCTCCTCCCCGTTTGTATGCTCAGGGTCGTCGGATACATGCCAGACGGTCGTCGGGAAGTCAGCCTAGCGAGCCAGGTCCCACGCTTCAGGCCAGACCCCACACTGCCCCACTCTGTCTGCCACAAGAGCGGAAGCCAGAACTCGAACACCTTGAGAAGCACGGCCTGCAACCATCAGGATCAAAGTACTTATGCTGGAGTCACCGCCGAATGGCTCGGACCTTATGAGAATGTTGAGATCTCATCATGTGCAGAGCGAAAGGCCGTGCTCCCGACGACCTTAACTGCAACTCATTCACTGCGGCAAGCGAACCTCCCGATGCCACGCCGTCTCGCTGGAAGGCCAAGCGGGACGAGACACGGCAAATATACAAACCCTCAAACAAACCAGCAATACCTATAAACAAGAAAACATCAACATCCTCTACTCGACCTCTTTTGCCATCCCTCCACCTCTTCCTCCTCCGTATGCTCGGGGTCCTCGGATACGTGCCATGAGGTCGTCGGAAAAGCTAGCCCGACGAACCAGGTCCCGCGCTTCAAACCCCACCCCACACCACCCCTCAAACCTCACACAGTCTGCCACAAGAGTGGAAGCCAGAGCACGAACACCTTGAGAAGCACGGCCTGCAACCATCAGGATCAAAGTACTTATGCTGGAGTCACCGCCGAATGGCTCGGACCTTATGAGAATGTTGAGATCTCATCATGTGCAGAGCGAAAGGCCGTGCTCCCGACGACCTTAACTGCAATTCATTCACTGCGGCAGGCGAACCTCCCGATGCCACGCCGTCTCGTCGGCGGGACGAGACACGGCAAATATACTAACCCTCAAACAAACAAAACTTGAAACAACCAACACCTACAACCTCCTATCCTCGACCTCTCTTGCCATTTCTCTGCCTCTTCCCCCTCCGTATGCTCGGGGTCGTCGGATACGTGCCATGAGGTCGTCGGAAAAGTCAGCCCAATGAACCAGGTCCCGCGCTTCAAGCCCCACCCCACACCACCCCTCAAACCTCACACAGTCTGCCACAAGAGTGGAAGCCAGAGCACGAACACCTTGAGAAGCACGGCCTGCAACCATCAGGATCAAAGTATTTATGCTGGAGTCACTGCCGAATGGCTCGGACCTTATGAGAATGATTAGGTCTCATCATGTAAAATCGACAAGTACAGCAGTGCCCCAGATAATCTCAACAGCACCTCGTTCACCGCAGCGGGTGAACCTTCCGATGCCATGCCCTTTCGCTGAAAGGCTGGGCAGGACGAAACAAAGCAAACAAACCAACACACCATAAAACAAACAAACAAAACAGAACACACCACCTCTCCTCGACCTACCTTACCATTCCTCCGCCTCTTCCTCCTCCGTGTGCTCGGGGTCGTCGGATACACGGCGGCATGGGGTCGTCGGGAAAATCAGCCCATGAGCCAGGTCCCACGCTTCAAGACAGACCCAATATCAACCCTCAACCCATGCACACAAACACATTGAAAAGCATAAATAATCTGGAAGCATCAGGATCAAAGTATTTATGTTGGAAGCACCGCCGGGTGGCTCGGACCTTATGAGAATCTTTGAATCTCATCATCTCATCATGTGCAATGCGAAAGGCCGTGTTCCCGGCAACATCAACAGCACCTCGTTCACCGCAGCGGGCGAACCTTCCAATGGCATGCCCTCTCGCCAGAAGGCTGGGCAAAACGAAACAAACAAAGAAGCAAGCAACAAACAAGCAACAAAAACAAATATAACATAGCCCTCCTCTGCTCGTCCTCTCTTGCCACTCCGCCGCCTCAAGCTCCTCCGCATGCTCGGGGGCGTCGGATACATGCCGTGGGGTCGTCAGGAAAGTCAGCTAAATGAGCCGGGTCCCGCGCTTAGAGCCCCACCCCACACCACTTCTCACGACACACCTTGTCTGCCACAAGAGCGGAAGCCAGAACACGAACACCTAGAAACGCATGGCCTGCAAGCATCAGGATCAAAGTACTTACGTTGGAGTCACCGCGGAGTGGCTCGGACCTTATGATAATATTTGGATATCAGCATGTGCAGTACGAAAGGCCGTGCTCTCGACAACCTCAACTGCAACTCATTCACCGCAGCGGGCGAACCTTGGCAAGACCCCACGCTGCCCAGCGCCCAACACTCTGTGTGCCACAAGAGCGGAAGCCAGAACACGACCACATCGAAAAGCACGGCCTGAAAGCATCAGGATCAAAGTACTGATGTTGGAGTCACCGCCAAGTGGCTCGGACCTTATGAGAATGTTTAGGTCTCAGCATGTGCAATGCGACGAAAAGCCGTGCTCCCGACAACCTCAACAGTGTATCATTTACAGCAGCAGGCGAACCATCCGATGCCATGCCCACTAACCAGAAGGCCAGGCAAGGCGAAACCAAAACAAACTGAACAAACAGATCACACGTATTCTGATCCCCCGTCCTCTCGTACCACCCCTCCACCTCCTCTTACCGCCTTATGCCCCAAGTCGTTGGAGAAATCAGCCTAGCGAGCCAGGTCCCACACTTCAGGCAAGACCCCACGCTGCCCAGCGCCCAACACTCTGTGCGCCACAAGAGCGGAAGCCAGAACAAGACCACATCGAAAAGCACGGCCTGCAAGCATCAGGATCAAAGTATTTATGTTGGAGTCACCGCCAAGAGGCTCGGACCTTATGAGAATGTTTAGGTCTCAGCATGTGCAATGCGACGAAAAGCCGTGCTCCCGACAACCTCAACAGTATATCATTCACAGCAGCAGGCGAACCATCCGATGCCATGCCCACTAGCCAGAAGGCCAGGCAAAACGAAACCAAACCAAACTGAACAAATAGATGACACACAAACACACATGTTCATCCCCCGTCCTCTCGTACCACTCCTCCACCTGTTACCACCTTACTCCCGGGTTCGTTGGAGAAATCCGGCTAGCGAGCCAGGTCCCGCGCCTCAGGCAAGACCCCACGCTGCCCAGCGCCCAACACTCTGTGCGCGACAAAAGCGGAAGCCAGAACACGGCCACATCGAAAAGCACAGCCTGCAAGCATCAGGATCAAAGTACTTATGTTGGAGTCACCGCCGAGTGGCTCGGACCTTATGAGAATGTTTAGGTATCAGCATGTGCAATGCGACGAAAGGCCGTGCTCCCGACAATATCAACAGCATCTCATCCACAGCAGCGGGCGAACAATCCGATGCCATGCCCCCTGACCAGATGGCCAGGCGAGACGAAACCAAAAACAAACCGAGCAAACAAATCACACACACATTCTCATCCTCCGTCCTTTCGCACCACCCCTCCACCTCCTCTTACCATCCTATGCTCAGAGTCGTCGGAGAAATCCGCCTAGCGAGCCAGGTCCCACACTTCAGGCAAGACCCCACGCTGCCCAGCGCCTAACACTCTGTGTGCGACAAGAGCGGAAGCCAGAACGAGACCACATCGAAAAGCACGGCCTGCAAGCATCAGGATCAAAGTATTTATGTTGGAGTCACCGCCGAGTGGCTCGGACCTTATGAGAATGTTTAGGTCTCAGCATGTGCAATGCGACGAAAAGCCGAGCTCCCGACAGCCTCAACAGTATCCAATGCCATGCCCTCTAACCAGAAGGCCAGGCAAGGCGAAACCAAAACAAACTGAACAAACAGATCACACGCATTCTGATCCCCCGTCCTCTCGTACCACTCCTCCGCCTCCTCTTACCACCCTATGCCCCGGGTCGGTGGAGAAATCCGGCTAGCGAGCCAGGTCCCGCGCTTCAGGCAAGACCCCACGCTGCCCAGCGCCCAACACTCTGTGCGCCACAAGAGCGGAAGCCAGAACACGACCACATCGAAAAGCACGGCCTGCAAGCATCAGGATCAAAGTACTTATGTTGGAGTCACCGCCGATTGGCTCGGACCTTATGAGAATGTTGAGGTCTTAGCATGTGCATTGCGACGGAAAGCCGTGCCCCGACAACCCCAACAGTATCTCATTCACAGCAGCGGGCGAACCATCCGATGCCATGCCCTCTAACTAGAAGGCCAGGCAAGACGACACCAGAACAAACTGAACAACCAAATCACACACACAATCTCATCACCCCATCCTCTCGTGCCACCCCTCCACCTCCTCTTACCACCTTATGCCCGGGGTCGTTTGGAGAAATCCGGCTAGCCAGCCAGGTCCCGCGCGTCAGTCAAGACCCCACGCTGCCCAGCGCCTAACACTCTGTGTGCGACAAGAGCGGAAGCCAGAACACGAACACATCGAAAAGCATGGCCCGCAAGCATCAGGATCAAAGTACTTATGTTGGAGTCACCGCCAACTGGCTCGGACCTTATGAGAATGTTTAGGTCTCAGCATATGCAATGCGACGAAAAGCCGTCCCGCCAATCTCAACAGTATCTCATTCACAGCAGCGGGCGATCCATCCGATGTCATACCCTCTAACCGAAAAGCCAAGCAGACGAAACAAAAACAAACTGAACCAAAAAAAACATCCTCATACCCCGTCCTCTCGTACCACTCCTCCACCTCCGCTTGCCATCTTATGCCCGGGGTCGTTCGAGAAATCCGCCTAGCGAGCCAGGTCCCGCGTCTCAGGCAAGCCCCCACGCTGTCCAGCGCCCAACTCTGTGCAACAAAAGCGGAAGCCTGAACACGACCACATCGAAAAGTACGGCCTGCAAGAATCTGGATCAAAGTACTTAGATTGGAGTCACCGCCGAGTGGCCAAGACCTTATGATAATGTGTAGGTCTCAGCATGCGAAATGCGACAGGCCGTGCTCCCGACAATATCAACAGCATCTCATTCACAGCAGCGGGCTAACCATCCGATGCCATGACCCCTCACCAGAAGGCCAGGCAAGACGAAACACAAACAAGTTAAACAAACAAACAAGACATATCCTCATCCCCCCGTCACCTCTTACAACAACTCCGCCTCCTCTTACCACCTTATGCTCAGTGTCGCAGGACTCATGCCATAGGGTCGTCGGAGAAGTCAGTCTAGCGAGCCAGGTTCCGCGTTTCAGGCAAGACCCCACTCTGCCCCTCGTCCCACACACTGTCTGCCGCAAGAGCGGAAACCTGAACATGATCACATTTAAAAGCACGGCCTGCAAGCATCAGGATCAAAGTATTGGAGTCACCGCCGAGTGGCTCGGACCTTATGAGAACGTCAGGATCTGCAATGCGAAAGGCCGTGCTCCCGACACTCTCAAAACCATCTCATGAACAGCAGCGGGCAAACCATCTGATGCCATGCCCTCTCACCAGAAGGCCAGGCAAGACGAAACTAAACAAACCAAATAAATGAACAACACACATCCTTATCCCCCGTCCTACTTACCACTCCTCCGCCTCCTCTTACCACCATATGCTCAAGTTCGTTGGACGCATGCCATCGGATCGTCGGAGAAGTCAGCCTAGCGAGCCAGGTCCCGCGCTTCAGGCAAGACCCCACGCTGCCCAGCGCCTAACACTCCGTGTGCCACAAGAGCGGAAGCCAGAACACGACCACATTCGAAAAGCACGGCCTGCAAGCATCAGGATCAAAGTACTTATGTTGGAGTCACCGCCGAGTGACTCGGACCTTATGAGAATGTTTAGGTCTCGTCATGTGCAATGCGAAAGGCCGTGCTCCCGACAACCTCAACAAAACCTCATCCAAGGCAGCGGGCAAACCATCCGATGCCATGCCCTCTCACCGGAAGGCCAGGCAAGACGAAACTAAAACAAACAAAACAAGTGAACAACACACATCCTCATCCCCCGTCCTACTTACCACTCCTCCGCCTCCTCTTACCACCATATGCTCAAGTTCGTTGGACGCATGCCATTGGATCGTCGGAGAAGTCAGTCTAGCGACCCAGGTCCCGCGCTTCAGGCAAGACCCCACACTGCCCCTCGCCCCGCACGCTGTCTGCCGCAAGAGCGGAAGCCTGAACATGAACGCATTCGAAAAGCACGGCCTGCAAGCATCAGGATCAAAGTACTTATGTTGGAGTCACCGCCGAGTGGCTCGGACCTTATGAGAATGTTTAGGTCTCATCATGTGCAATGCGAAAGACCGTGCTCCCGACAATCTCAAAACCATCTCATGAACAGCAGCGGGCAAACCATCCGATGCCATGCCCTCTCACCAGAAGGCCAGGCAAGACGAAACAAAAACAAGTCAAACAAACAAACAAAACACATCCTCATCCCCCCGTTCTCTCGGACCACTCCTCCGCCTCCTCTGACCACCTTTTGCTCGGGGTCGTGGGACGCATGCCATCGGATCGTCGGAGAAGTCAGCCTAGCGAGCCAGGTCCCGCGCTTCAGGCAAGACCCCACACTGCTCCTCGCCCCACACGCTGTCTGCCGCAGAAGCGGAAGCCTGAACATGAACACATTCGAAAAGCACGGCCTGCAAGCATCAGGATCAAAGTACTTACATTGGAGTCACCGCCGAGTGGCTCGGACCTTATGAGAGTGTTTAGGCAGAAAGAGCAGAAATCTGAATCTCAGGCGATTGGCAGGCAGCGCGCGCCTGGCCCGCCGCACGGAGGGACCGTACAGCGTGAGGCACGGGCTGCCGGCATCCCCGGGCAGGGGCCGCTGCTCCACGGCGCCGGCGCCGAGGTCCGCAGCGGACAGCCAGCTGCCCGGGGGGGCAGCGTAGAAGGAGACCATGCCTCATCCCGCGCGTCCTGGGGCAGGCAGGGCGAGCTCCGCCTACACCTCCTCCCTTTCCTCCTCTGCCTCCTCCTCCTCCCTCCTCCTCCTCCTCCTCCTCCTCCTCCTCCTCCTCCTCCTCCTCCTCTGCCTCCTCCTCCTCCTCCTCCTCCTCCTCCTCCTCCTCCTCCTCCTCCTCCTCTTCCTCCTCTGCCTCCTCTGCCTCCTCCTCCTCCTGATCCTCCTCTTCCCCCTTCTCCTCCTCTCCATCATCTTTACCCCCCTCCATTCCTTTTCCTTATGAAAAACTCTTCCATGTCGCACCCCAACGCCAGCCAGTCGAAAGGGTGGGCTGAGCATTTCGCCTCAATCCTCCTTACCACTTTTTGAGCCTCAAGCTGGAAACTGCCAACAGCTTCACAGATGAATGGCGGGTCGCTTCAAAAACTTGGATCTCGCCTGAGCGCCGCGCACATCGCTCTGCTGCATATCTACCAGAGCTTCACGTATTGAGGGCGGGTCGTTTTCAAAATGTGGCTCTCGCGTGAGCGCGGCGCACATTCGTCTTTTAAAACCTTGCAAGAGCTTCACGGAAAGAGGGCGGGTGGTTTTCACCATGTGGCTCTCACCTTAGCGCCGCGCACACTCGTTTTGAAGCTTCGCCAGATTTCACTGGTTGAGGGCATCTCGATGTCATAATGTCTCTCGCCTAAGCGCCGCGTACATTCGTCTTAAAACTATTCATGTGTTTCACGAATTGAAGGCGGCACGTTTTCCAAAATGTGGCTCTCGCCTTAGCGCCGCGCACATTATTCTAAACACTTTGCAAGAGCTTCACGGATTGAGGCCGACTCCTTTTGAAAATGCGTCCCTCGCCTCAGCGCCGCAAACATTCGCTTAAATTTGTGTAAGCGTCACTGATTCTCGAATTGACGTACCAGAAACGGTGTGTTGGAACGATTCAGGACTGCCAGGGCGCGACAGTTACCTTGATGCGCGGTGTTGAGATCACAGGAATGGCGTTATGTGATGATTCAAGACAATCAAGACGCAACAGTCATGCTGAGTCATGGCGTTGAGTCATGGGAATGGTTTTCTGGCACGCTTCACGATCTTCAAACGTTTGTCTCTCAACGGGGCACTTCCCCCAGTGGACACGAATCCCTGTATGAGCCTATGAAGAGGGAGCTTCGAGGGAGGGCAGATTCCAACATCGTTGATGAGTCTTGAGTTTGAACTGGTCCTCCTTCTCCTCCTCCTCCTCCTCCTCCCCCTCCTCCTCCTCCTCCACATCGTCATCATCGTTCATGATCCTCAGCCTCCCTTGTCCTTCTCGTCCTCGTCTTGTTCCTCCACCTCCTGCTACTACTCATCCTCATCCTACTGTTCGTCATCATCATCATCATCATCATCATCATCATCATCATCATCATCATCATCATCATCATCATCATCACCATCACCATCATCATCATCATGATCATAATAATCATCATCATATTCATCATCAGCAACATCAGCATCAGCATCAGCATCATCATCAGCATCATCAGCATCAGCATCAGCATCATTATCAGCATCATCATCATCAGCGTCGCCATCGCCATCCTCGTCCTCATCCTCATCCTCATCATCAGCCTCATCCTCATCCTCGTCACCACCATCGTCATCAGCAGCAGCATCATCGACAGCAGCAGCATCATCCGCATCATCGTTCACAACACCAACATCCTCATCATCCTCATCAACAACGACATCACCGTATTCCGCATCGTCATCATCACGTTCATCACCACCATCATCAGCATCAGCATCGTCAATAGCATCAGCCTTATCATTATCATCTACATCAGCAGCATCATGATCATCAGCATCATCATCAACAGCATCACCATCCTCATCACCAGCAGCATCAAAAGCATAATCATCATCATCGTCATCATCATCATCAGCATCGGATTCGTCACCGTAAGCATCATCTGACTCGCCATCATCATCAGCAGCAGCATGATCGTCATCATCGTCAGCATCGTCATCCTCATCGTCATCATCATCGCAATCAACGCCATCATCGTCATCGGCATCATCATCATCATCATCAGCATCATCGGCATCATCATCAGCAGCAGCAGCATCATCGTCATTGTCATCATCTTCAGCATCATCCTCATCATCAGCAGCATCAGCAGCATCAGCAGCATCATCATCGCCACCAGCATAATCATCAGTAGCATCAGCTTCACCAGCACCATTAAAAATACTACTAAACATCATCGTCATCGGCATCATCAGCATCATCATCAGCACCAGCATCATCAGCGTCATCAGCATCATCATCACCACCGTCATCATCAGCAGCATCATCGACATCATCGACATCATCATTAGCATCATCAGCATCAGCACCGCCATCATCAACAACAATATCATCATAATCGCCATCATCAGTAGCAGCATCATCAGCAGCAGCAGCGCCATCGGCATCGACATCGGCACCGCCAGCATCATCACCACGGTCGTCGTCAACAGCATCATCAGCAGCAGCATCATCACCATCATCATCATCATCATCATCAACAATATCGTCATCGTAGTCATCATCGTCATGATCACCAGCATCAGCAGCATCATCATCAGCATCATCATCAAAATCATGATCGTCCTCATCATCATCATCAGCACCAGCATCATCAGCTTCATCATCAGCAGCATCAGCATCAGCATGATCGTCACCATCATCACTATCGTCCTCTCCATCGTCAGCATCAGCATCATTATCATGATCATCATCCGCAGCAGCAGCATCATCGCCAAAATCACCACAATCATCAACATTATCAACATCAACATCATCATCAACATCATCACTTGTTATCCGCTACTCTGAAGGCCCTTTGGCCAAGCCGTGCAGAATGCAGCATGATGTATTCAGTCCAAGCTCGTTACTTGCGGTGGCGTGCGGGCATTTGCAGTTTCTACTGGACACGCCCAGGTCAACAGAGCAACTGTATGGCAAGGTTGCGACGTGCAGGCGTCCAGTTCAGCACCAGTGAACCGACAATGGATTATGCTGGGTCATATTGCCTTCATGCCGAACGAACTACCAACACGCAGGTGCGCGTGCCCACCCGGTTTCCGTTGGCCATGCGCTGCCGACGGCCTGGCGCGAGGGCAGGCCACGCAGCACGTGGAAGACAAAAGCGTACAAGTCTGCGCGCAGTGCGACCGACGGCACGGAACAGCTGAAGGCGCTGAGGGACCGTGCTCCAGCACCGGCAGGATGGCGCTCAATGGCCAGACGCTGCAGCTGGTGAGGATTCCCTCCGCACGTCTCCATGCATTCTCCCTCCTCCCTCCGTCGTCACGTCAGCCTTCCCCCCCAATTCTCCCCACTTCTCGCCCGTCGATGCTGCCATCGTCGTTGCCGTCCTCGTTTCGGCCGCGCCGCGTGAGAGAATTTAGCGGCAGGCCGTAGGAGACTGACCAAGCCTAGCCACCGTCAGGGTTGCAGCATAGACCCACCGTGTTGCTGCCACCATCCGCTCTCTCTCTCTCTCTCTCTCTCTTTGTATGTCTCTCTCTCCCTCTCTCTCTCTCTCTCTCTCCCTCTCTCCAATTAGCCCTCGTCGTCTATGTTATCATCGGTGTCGTGCTCGTTCCTGCCACGCCGCATGGGGTAATTCAAGCGGCATGTCACGCGAATGTATTGATCAATGCCTGCGGCAATGTACTGTACACAGTCGTGTCGACCCTTTAGCGAATGCACCTTGGACGTGTACGGTGTGCCATATCTCTCTCTCTCTCGCTCTGTCTGTCTTTCGCTCTCTCT
>CAUYUJ010006646.1:413232-453232 GCA_963575745.1 Prorocentrum cordatum
GGAGGGAGGTTTTTTTGTCTGCAAGCCGTGAGGCGGGACCAATGACACTCTCCCGCACGATGTTGCCGAACGGCTCGAAGGCGAGCTTCGTGCGCGGCCCAGCGCCATCGATGCGGACTCGGGCGACCGTTTCGCCTGCACCGACGACCGTGCCAGTGCGCCCCGCGTACTGGCCCTTCACGATGCGGACGCGATCGCCCTTCTGCCTGGGGCGCCCCGCGCTTCCCGCAGCGACTGCCGCAGGAGCCGCCGCCCGCCGCAGGCCATCGGCCCAGGTGTCGTCGATCAGGTCCTCACCGACCTGCGCGTCCTGCTCCACCTCGGCCGCTTCGGAGGGGCCAGCAAGCGCCCGCGGCGCTGCGGCGCCATGGACTGGCGTCGGGCCGCCCTGGCCCGTGGTGTTGTCCTTGCCCTGCGCCGCGTCGCCCATCGCAGCGCGCACCACTCCTTCCTCCTCGTCCTCCGCGTCGCACTCCATCGCCGCCACCAGCGTCGCCACTCCCGCACCCGCTCGCCCACCTCGCCCACGCGGACGGCGCCGCCGCCGAGAAGCAGCAGCGGGCGATGCCGTTGCCCTGGGAGGCGCGGCGGGGGCGGGCGGCGCCGCAAGCACAGCGACGGCCGACCTCAGGAGACCCTCGGCGGCTCGCGCGAGGCGCTGTGCCTCACGATGCCCGCCCGTCAGCCCGGAAGCAGCATGCGTCGCCAGGAGCGCCCCGCGGAGGGCGTCCTGCGACACGCGCGCGCAGCGGGCGTCCTGCGTACCAGGCATCGGAGCGACGACGGCGGGGCCTGCGGCGACGATCTTGAGCCAAAATGGCTACGGAGGAGAGGGGGGAGGAGGGAGGAGGGAGAGGGAGGAGGAGCAGGAAGGTAAGAGCGTGAACGTTCGAGGAAATCCTAAGCGAAAGCACCGTCCCTGAAGAAAGTCTCGGGCGGGAGCCCACGACGGGCGGGCGATCCCCTGACAGGCGGGTCGGACCACTGCGTCCCCAATTTGGCGCAAATCGACCGATGGTTCGGCGCTAAACTCCACTACCTACGCCCCCTGGCGACGCCTCCGTAGTGCAGGAAAGGGGTGGCCAACGCTGACCCAAAATACCGGCGCGGGCCTGAAGACGGTTCGAGCTGTCTTGGGTAAGGCCCAAGCACTGCGACTGGCGTGCTGACCACCCCCGCTTCGCGACAAAGAGTGCGTCGCGCATTCGTCGCCCGTGCGTCGGCCGCCAAAAAGCCTGGCCGTCTTCGCTGAACGTGCATGTCGCCCTCGCAAGGGGGCGCCCGGGACTCTTGAAGGTTCTGGAGAATGTCCTCCGACGAGAGGGTGCCCTGAAATGGCTTCTCTGACATGGATGTGCCAGCTGATGGACACAATCCTGCACCGCCCGCACGACCAGCGTGCTGGCGCGAACTTCAGCGCGCCCTCTTTGCCCCCGCGTCCACGTTGGCTGACACCGCCAGCGGAGTGCAGGATTTCGGCCTGCCAGCAGATCGACACATCGGACTGCAGACCGCCAGGCTCTGCGCCCGTCAGGGTCCCGGCTCTGGACTCTTCGTGCCCAGCGGTCGCGGCTCAGCGTTGCGGCTAGACTCATGGAAATTGTCAAAAGTTGAACTGGGAGGTCGGAGGCTGCAAGGTGGTGGTCCTGGCCCAGTACGCTCCTCTCCGAGGACAACCCTTTGGAGCCACCACGGCCCCCCAAATAGCCGCCGAATTCCGAAGGAGTTGCGCGACATTTTTTTCTGGTTTGAAAGCATGCAGCGCTGGGCGCGTAGGCCAGCCTGTACTGCCCCCTGACGAGCATCCATGTTGAACCAAACATTACCGCGGCCGTCGCCATCATCACCGCCAAAACCACAAGATAACAAATGTTACAATCATCGTCGGGCTGAGGTCAGGTCAGTCTGCGTCGCCGCACATCGACTCTTTACCGAAGCTCAGCGCCGCGAGCTCCCAGCAGCATTCGTCGACAGCTGTCAAAAGCAAAACCGCCGAAATGGTCCTTGAAAGGGCCACCAGGAGGGCCGCCGAAAGGGCCGCCGAAATCGTCGCCGAAATCGCCGCCGAAATTGCCGCCGAAATTGCCGCCGAAATCGCCGCCGAAATTGCCGCCGAAATTGCCGCCGAACTTGCCGCCGAACTTGCCGCCGAAATTGCCGCCGAAATTGCTGCCGAAATAATTGCGAACTCAGCCAAAATAGCCGCCGGAATTCAGCCGCCGAAATCGCCGCCGAAATTCAGCCGCCGAAATTTTCATTGCCCCGTCGCAAGCGAGATCGCTGTTCCAGTAAGCGCGATGACGCCGCAGACACAGGCATAGAGTCACAGCCAAGGTCAAATTCGGTCTTTTCTCGGCGGAACCATCTGGAATTTCGGCGGCAATTTCGGCGGCAATTTCGGCGGCAATTCGGCGGCAATTTCGGTGGCGATTTCGGCGGCAATTTCGGCGGCAATTTCGGCGGCAATTCTGGCGACCCTTCCGACGGCTCTTTCGGCGGCTCCTTCGGCGGCAATCTCGGCGGCCCTTTCGACGGCTCTTTCGGCGACCATTTCGGCGACGTTGCTTTGGCCAACTGTCGACAATGGCTGGCGGAAGCTCGCGGCACTCGGCGACCCCGGCGGGCCCTGAGAGGGCCCTCGAAGGCCCTCGCCAGAAAGCGTCTGCGAAGTAACTCAAGCCATGCGTGATGTGCACGCGATAGCATGCGCAACGTGCAATGTGAATGCCTCGCACTATACGTCAGCACGCTCTAAGGTGCGTCTGGGAACCACCGCGCGGCAGGGCGCGCCTGCATACTGAAACTCTAAGAAAGACCTCAATTTCGTCTGGAATGGATTTCGGCGCGCGCCCCTTTTCGTCTCCAAAGAAAGAGCCACTATGACGCTCCTGGCTTCGCGCGCAGCTCGGGAGCACGCCGGGGCCACTTGACCTTCGTAACGGGTGCCGCGGGGGCCTCCCTGGAAGTCCTGGAGACACCTTTAGACATGAAAGGAACGGGTCCAAACTTGTGCATGTTTGTCCAGGTGGTCAGGCTTCGAAGGGGGATCCAGGCGGCGATGGAGGCGCACTCACCTCTGCGGCGGTGGTTCCCGTTGGGTCGCCACAAACACCGTCAGGAAGCAAATCCGTGGCGAGCCTCGATGCGACGTGCAGTCCACGCGCAGCAACAAGAACAGGTGTCAAGACCGAAACGAGTCCTGGAATCCAGGAGGGCCGGGGAGGCTTTCCCCAGGACGAACTCGTCGACCCAGGTCGATACTTGACGGTTCTGGGGACCGTGGAGGGCCCGGGGAGGCCAGAAGTTGGGGAAAGAGAGACTCCAGAGTTCCTACATGGCGAACCCTGGGCTACGGGACATCCTCGGAAACACCGTTGGAGGCCTCCCAAATGGGGTCCGAATAGATGATGTCGGAGGGTCGCGCCGCATCGTCGATACATCGGCGATGTCGGCGTGGAGAAAATCGGGCTTCACATCGAGCCGCATCGCCGAAGCATCGGCGATGCGGCGCGATCCTCCGACCCTACGTTGGGAAGATAGCGTGCAACACCGAGCTCCGCAAAGCACACCATCCCTGAGGGGCGATCCCCCCGCGAGGGCCCTTCTGTACGCCCTATCCCCATGCCATGGCTTCTTCGGTGCAAGCTATCCCAAAGGCGGGGGACAGCGCGGAGCAAGCGAGCCGGCACGCTACGTCTACGATGCCAACCGCGTTCGGATCCCATCTGGGGGGCGAAGAGGAAGGGATCTTACGCTGACTGAGGAGGAGGAGGAGGAGGAGGAGGAGGGGGAGGAGGAGCACGAGGAGGAGGAGGAGGAGGGGGAGGGGGAGGAGGAGGGGGAGGAGGAGGAGTAGGAGGAGGAGGAGGAGGAGGAGGAGGACATAGCAGCCCTACGCCACGCCTGGCGCCTGCGCGGCACGCTGCACTGGAAACGAGGGCGCCTGCGCGCGACCTGAATTACGCGGGCAGCTTGCGCGCCAGTGTTGGCGAAGATGGCATCGTCTTTCTGCGTGGCTCCTTTGGGAGGCCTGCTCTCTCACGGGGCCGCTGCCCGAAGTGGGGCACAGCGTGTAGGAAGCGGGCTGGCTGCGCCGCATCGCACGCTACCCTCGCAGAAAACCAGCCGTACTCGGGCCACAGCTGGGAGGCCTGGGGCCTTCCGCGGCACCGTGGTACGACGTGTTCCACGAGTTCGCCGCCCTCGTGCTGGAGGTCGATCCACTGACGGCGGATAGCTGCCGTCGCCGGCGCCGGCGGCGTCCTCCACAGACCGCGGTGGCATGCGCGGACGCCCCCTTGGGGCTCGCCTCCCCCCCCCCACACTCCTCTGCTCCTCGGCATGCCGTCCGCCGCACGCCCCGAGTGTTCCAGGGGGCGCCAAAGAGAAGACCCCGTGGTGACCCCTCCTCCGCCAACCCCCCTGGAGCTCACCTCCCCCCGCTCCTGCCACGCCCTCTCTCTGCTCCTCCACGTGCCGCCCGCCGCACGCCCAGGGCTGTCCGGGAGGCGGCAGGGAGAGGGCACCGTGGTGGGCCCCCCCACCCCACGGGGCGGCTCCGCTCCGAAACGGGGCCCGCGTCCGTCGAGAAGGCGGCCTCACGCGGAGCTCATCTGTCCACGCGGCGCTCCGCGTTGTTGGTTTTCTGTACTTCACTCGAGCTGTAGGGGGGCTACAGAGCTGGTACGCACACGTAATCGATTCGGAATGATCAGACGCGTTCGTTTGAAGCATCCAGAGGTCTGAACTCGGTCTGCTACTCGAGCTAGGTCCGCGAAACTATTCGTACTTCGCAAAAACATGGAGTGTTCGTGGGGAACTCGTGAGGCGGGGACTCTGGGGAAACCACGAGGTACCCGTACCGCAAGTCCCTGGACCCCTCCCGAGGTGCGCCGACCAGGAGTTCGGAGCGAATCCCGTCCCGCGGTGGCGACGGGAGCCTCCAAGGAAACCCCGATACGGAAAAACGAGGACAGGGCAGCGAGGCTCGGGACGGGAGGATGCATTGCACCATCGTTGGCGCATCCCGTGCCTGCTCCGATCAAACCCTCCTCCACCCACGGGGCCGCTCCTCCCGCGTCATCTCGGCGGCGGGGCGCGCGCCTCCGCGCGGCAGGCCGCGCGCGCCGCGGGGCGCGCCCTCTCCAGGCGCGGCGGCGCGAGGAGGAGGGGGGGCGAGGAGGACGAGGAGGATGAAAAAAACGAGGAGGAGGAGGAGGAGGAGGACGAGGAGGAAGAAGAGGAGGAAGAAGGGACAAAAAGAAGGCGTTCGTTGCCCGAATCGGGGGGGAAACCTCCCCGCCCGGTCCTCGACACAGGGGCGGGGAATCCCGAAGCGGGCGATGGCCAGGCGTGGTGCCCGCCGCGCCATATACCTCCAACGAGCAAACAGACCACAATACCCTAGAAGCGTGAACCCACACTGCCGCCACACTGGCACACACGTGACATGCAGACCCAACACGCACACACACACACACACACACACACACAGGCGTGTACGACCACACAAGCGCCGTCCAAAACACTACCTACCAAGAAAGCACCTCCTCTGGCAACCACGCCTCACACACACACACACACCAGACGCAACAGCACTTACTCCACAAAACGGCAAACACGACATCCTGGCAGCACACCAGCAGTGGGTGACAACGCCGACATCGCCGACACCGACGTACCACCCAACACCAGCTTACACCAACACACTACCTGGCAAGAGTGCACCAACACTCCCAGCATCACCTAACACACTCAACATCAACACACCTGCAGCACAACAAAACATAACGTCAGCAGCAAACCGATGCCCACGCACCTCTTAAGCAGAACCACTACGCCGACCACGACGGCCCCGACCTCGAACACGTCACCAAGTAAACTTCCACCACCTTTACCAACACACGAGACCAACAAACAAACCCAACAACCAAAGACCACCCCTAGCGTCAGTGTCACGCCAACGACAGCGATACTACAAGCACCCCACACCGAAGCAATCAACAAGTGGTCTCCCTGAAGGCCAGCTATACCATGCCACCCACCACCACCAGTGCTACAAATCCGCCGGCCCTGTCGGCGTGTGTGAGGGGCTTCTCCGTTCGCGTCGTGCTTTCTTTCCTGCTCGACTTTCTCTAGCCGCATCCAGCTTCCACTCCGTTCTCCCGCTCTCCGTCAGCAGAATCCTTTTCCTTGCACATGCCGTGCCAAGCAATTGACTGAACGTCGTCAATACTTCGAGGAGAAGCCCCTTCCCTTTTCCCTTCCCTGGTGCGGGGTGGGTGGGCCGGACCCGGAGGGGTCCCAAGGGGGTCCTGGGTGGGTCCCGGGGGGGTCCCGGGGGGGACCCGGGGCCCCCCCCCCAGATCCGACTCCCCCTGCAGCCTTCGAGAAAGCCCGGAGGGCGTCGCGACCTTCGCTTACTCCTCCCCCTCCTAGCCCCTTCGATCAGGGTCGGCGGCACCGGCCGTCAGGCCTCTCCAATACCAACCATCTGCCCACCACACGAGAAGATCACGACACAGCGTTGGTTACAGGAGGTACCTCTCAACAGCATAGCTCCAGACACACGCCACCCTGCACAACGAATTTCCAACCCACGCAGCACAAGCCATCGCAGCACACAGCGCAGCAGCGAGATGAGGCGACCAGCACCTTCTCATCTGCAACCGACGCATCATCTTCGTTAACAACACAAACACAGGAAACCCGACCTTCCCCAACTACATCGACAGGATCCGCTCACACCAGACGCGCTACGAAATCGGCATCAACAGTCTCCACGACCTCCCCCCCACATGGGCACCTTTCAAAGAGCTCCACACGATCAGATTGCGAGGCTGTACAAGACACCACACAAGTCCAAAGCCACGAGCTTAAACGACACGGGCAAAACAGCGGACTAAGCACACACCGGCAGCAGCCTACCACGACACCCACCTCAAGTACCTTTACCTCATCTATGACCGCAGAAGAACATCAATTGAGCCTTCTACTTAGTTGCACAGCGCGCAGTTCTCGGATACTCACGTGTCGACTCTCCCGTTTCCGCCGATCCTTTTTTCACTGAAGCTCCTTACACCCCCCTGCCCTTCGGATACGCTGGTGTCTCCTCACTCTCAGTAATCGCAGGTTTGGGGTCCGCCTTAAAAACCCTTGGTCGCAGCCCAAGCATTGCTAGTTACATGTGAGGGACCCTCTTACAGGACACCCTCCTTTTCCAGCCAGCACACCGTGCGTACCTGGATCCCCAGTAAGGGTACGACCCCACTTAAAGAGCCAGGCACGTGCTGCCATTGAAAGGGCCTGTAACTCAGTATGTCGTCTGTTACCTTTTTTCCTCAACCATCCTGTGGTGTTGGGTCCTCGTTTTGAACAGACAGCGCCCCGCGTCACTCCTCTCCTCTCCTCCTCCATCCTCCCCCTCCTCCCTCCTCCCTGCGTTTCACCCACCCAGTACAGCGTTTCGTAGCCCCATAGGGAGCTCCACCGAAGGTCCCAGTGGCGCAGCCCGCATGCGTCACGCACACCCATTTCGGCACACCCCTCACACATTGCGTGGCCCCACAGGGAGCTCAACCGAAGGTCCCAGTGGCGCAGCCCGCATGCGTCACGCTCACCCATTTCGGCACACCCCTCACACGCTTCGTGGCCCCATAGGGAGCTCCACCGCAGGTCCCAGTGGCGCAGCCCGCATGCGTCACGCACACCCATTTCGGCACACCTTTCACATGTTTCGTGAGCGCATAGGGAGCCCCACCGAAGGTCCCAGTGGCGCAGCCCGCATGCGTCACGCACACACACACACACACACACACACAGACACACACACACTCTTGTGCCACACTTGCCCGCACCACAGCCACTGCCATTTGAGACAAGCAAGCCTTGCAGACCAGCCAACGCATACTTGGCCACCGAAGGCCCGTGCTTAACCTGAGAAAAAATTGACGAAAAGGACGAAAATCCTGGGACCAAGAAGGCTTAGGGTGAACCGCGAAACTCTGGGCGACGACCCAAGAACCGCACGGCTGGCACGTCTGCCCTTACATAACTACTCTCTTCTCTTCTTGCTATTGATTCCTCCCTCACTCCACAGCTGTGAGTATCACAGCCAACGTTGTTTCGTTTGCAACCTGATTACTGTACCATAGCTGAGCCGCGACGACACCCAGCATCAATCTGAATGTTCGCTACTCCCAACCTGTGTATATGAACCTTGTTGGTGTTGTGATCTTCCTAAAGTGAGTGTCGTCACACCTGGCGGGCGCCTGCTCTCACGAATAATCTTCCCCAATGCGCGTTCTGCCACATCTTCCGCGGCGCCCGGCAAGTGCCCATGACCAGAGTCGTTTTTTTTTCCGCAACCCCAAACGCCACAGCTTCAAGCTAAGGCTGGTCTAACGTATCAGAGGAGGAGGAGGAGGAGGAGGAGGAGGAGGAAGAGGAGGAGGAGGAGGAGGATTCGACGGTGTGGGGTCAACCAGAAAACCCTGCCCACAGCTCGGGCAAGATTTTACCGCCATGCCAGTACCTAGGCCAGCCTAGAGATGGGACGCACATGGACATACTAATACTATATGTTCTCCTTGGAGGCGCGCGTCCGACCCGAACATCTAGTAGACCCATCTTGTAGTATATCGTTTCCCGAGCGGTGTGGCCAGAAAGCGCACGCCACGACGCATATACTATAAGATTTCTCGGTGCGCGCGTCGCCCCTGGGGGGGGCGACGCACATATAGTATAAGTATGTTGGGGTGTTGCCGAAGAGAGGCCAGCCTTCAGCACCTCATAGATCCGTGCTGCCATTGGCCCCCGCAACACAATAAGCCCCTGTTTGTCGTGTTGTTGTTGCGCACCAGCCGGGGTCTCTTACACTGTGGAGCGCCCGTCCAAGGCCAGACACTACCTCATGTACCCCCTTTCCCCTCTTACCTCCGACTCTCGCTGCCTACACCCCGCCGTTCCATTGACATGCTGGTGGTACGCCCCTCTCAGCACCGACGGCTTGGGGTCAACCAGAAACCCCCGCCAACAGCTCGGGCACTATATTATTGCCATACCAGCACCTAGGCCAGCCTACAAAGGCGAGTCTGCAGCACCATCACGGGACAGCCCTACAGTTTGCGAGCAGCTCCAATAAGCGTCCTACTTTTTGTTTGGACATCACACCTGTACGCACCGCTTGCCTCACACTGTCCCTGGGGATTGGACGGTGGGGGGTGGCTTCATCTGAGGTGAGGAGGACAAGCCTGCACCGTCAGGCTGCGACTCTGCGCAGCTGTGCATATTTTGATTGTGCCACACTTGCCCGTACCACAGCCACTGCCATTTGAGACAAGCACGCCTTTCAGGCCAGCCAACGCTTACTTGACCAAGGGCCCGTGCTTCACGCGAGAAAACATACGACAAAAAACACAGAGACCCAGGGACCAAAGAGGTCTGGGGTGAATCGCAAAACCCAGGGCGACGACCAATAAAACGCACGGTTGGCACATCTGCCCTTACAGAACTACTCTCTTCTCCTCTTGGTACAGCTTCACCCCCTCACTCCACCACGGTGAATATCACAACCAACAATGTTCCCACCCATGTTTCTCAGGGGTTTGGTGTTCGTCCCTCCCGCGCCCCACCCGCCAAGCTCACTCACCTCCTCATCATGTTAGTCATTCCCCCTACCGACACACATACACACAGGCACACAGACACACAGAGACACACACACACATACACACACACACACACACACACACGCACGCACGCACGCACGCACGCACGCACACGCACGCACACGCACACACACACACACACACACACACACACACACACACACACACACACACACACACACACACGCGCGCGCGCGCGCGCGCGTGCGCGCACACACAGACACTCATACACGCACACACACACACACACACACACACACACATACGCACACACACACACACACATCAGACACTTACACACAAGAGACCCCAAGAGGCTTCAAAACTGCCCCCAAGAGGCCCCCGAGAGCGCTCCGAAGAGACCCCGAAAAGCATTCCTGAAAACTCTGACCCGCAATCCAGGCACGGTGGCGGATGGGCCGAAGGCCATTCGATAAATACGAACACCGCGACCAACATGAAAATTAAGCCGCAGGATGCAGATAGATGCTTTCCGCAATCGCAAGCCCCAGAGACTGAATGAGTAGTAGATAATTCCTCCCTTTTTCAGCTGAGTTGGTCGAGGCGTCCTCTCTCCGTCCACCCTCCTATTCGACCATGCACACACACACACACACGCACCTGGCAGCAGAACGCCCAACTGAAATTCGACACCGTGCCGCAGGCACTTGCAGGAATGCCATGGGGTCCACGACCGTGCCCAAGCTTGGATATCGTGGATACTATTGACATGGAGCTGGAACCGCATGCGCGCCCTGCCACTGGGGCCTTCGGTGGAGCTCCCTACGGGGCCACGAAACGTGTGAGGGGTGTGCCGAAATGGGGGTGGAACCGCATGCGAACACTGCCACTGGGGCCGTCGGTGGAGCTCCCTGAGGTCACGAAACGTGTGAGGGGTGTGCCGACATGGGTGTGCGTGACGCATGCGGGCGATGGCGCGGAAATTGGGGATTGAACCGTACGCGACCCCTGCCAATAGGGCCCCCGGTGAAACTCCGCATGGGGCCACGACACGTGTGAGGGGTGCGCCAAGTGGGGGTGGAACCAGTGGAACCGCATGCGATCCCTGCTACTGGGGCCTTGGGTAGAGCTCCCTACGGGGGGCCACGGAACGTGTGAGGGGCATGCCGGAATTAGGGGTGAAACCGCATACATGCGGACCCTGCCACTGGGGTGGAGCTCCCTATGTAGCCACGAAAGGGGGGGGGGGGGGGGGCCGAAATGGGGTGGAACCGCATGCACACCCTGCCACTGGAGCCTTCAGTGGAGTTCCCTACAGGGCCACGACACATGTGTGGGGTGTGCCGAAATGAGGGGTAGCTCCCTATGGGGCAACGAAACGTGTGAGGGGTGCAAGGGAAGAGAGAGGAGCGGGAGGAGGGGGAGGAGGAGAACGCGGGCCGCTGTCTCTTCAAAACGAGGACCCAAAACCACAGGATGGCTGGGGAAAAATCAAGTCGGAAGCAAAGCTCGTGACAAGCCTTTCTCAAACATGTATACGACATAGGCGGGCGCGACTAAACTCACCATCGGGGGAAATAGCATAACAATAGTTCAACTAATCATATTGTGTGACCGTGGGTGGGGAGCGGAAAATAGAAGAAGGCGGAGGGAAAAAGACGATGAATCGTGAATCGTATGCAACCACGACTTGCACCTATGCGATACCAGAAGCTGAAGCGAGAACCAAGCACGGCGGCAACCAGAGCAATGGATTGGCACGCGCATCGTTCGGTACAGAGAAGATCGCCCGCGGTGAGACCTATCTGGAACCTGCTGAAGTGGGTAGCTTACCAACCGGTCCTTGAAAACGACATGGCGGCGCAGAGGGGGCGACACAGAGCGCACTGGAACACAAACGCTGTGAAGAAAGGGCGGCACCCCCCGCGCGAGAACGGCCCGTCCCGCTCTGCGGAGAGACCGATCTTGCGCAAAGTCTTGCCAAGTTGCCCCTGCTTGACCCCGATCAATTCTCCATCGTTGGAGGTGGTTGCACTCGCCTAAAAGGTAGTGGCACGCCAAAAACTTGACTTATAGAAACAAACCACCCCTCAGCTGTTCAACAAAAGCAAAGCTTGATTCGCATCCGTAAAGTATGGACAGCCCTTCTCCAAATTGTTTTACATCCAGCGCAGTTTCTGCTTAATGGGCACCGGTACAAGTCTGCAGAGGTCTGGAGTAATGTGCATGGTCACCTGGAAGATAGCTGGCGCTGAACGCGACTACTAGGCAAATAGCTTCCATGTAGTGTGACCCAGGTACGTGCAAAGTATCTCATTGAATATGCAGAGGAATCGTGGCCCTGCTGGTATCGAATATTGGCGGGGTGCAGTGGTAGACACGAGAGCATAGTCGGCGAAGTGCGTCAACCGCCTCTCCGAATCTTGAGCGTTCTGTGCTCTTCTCTGGGCGTGATTGCTTTGAATGTTGCCAGTTCGCCTCTGCGCGTTGAGGTTGACACTGACCGTCATGCGGTATTAGCTCCGACGGGCTTGTGTGTCCATTACGTTATCGTCTGCTAGGCTTCCCAATGCCTTTGCTGGCGAGGGCTGCCCACTCGACCCGCAAGTCCAGCAATTGTATGAAGCTGTTGAATCGCACCGACTCGGCACGCCCATGATGACCACGTCCCTAATCAGACGTCAGAGACGATGCTTGCACTCGCTTGGATGCCACGCACACTGCACGCGTGAAGGATTGCACAACTGACGGCCGCAGAATGCGGCAGCCAGTGCCGAGTACCGCTCTCACACGGGCCATGTGCTCAGGAGCGTGGCGCTGCACGGCTCGGGAAATCGGGAATGTGTTCGCTCGTCGTTTCATGTAGGATCACCTTCAAATCGTAATTCAGATTGACAGTCAAAACCACCTCCTGCAGCATGCGCGATCTGTCGCACAGAGCAACATGTAATCACATGTCTCAGTGTGTCTCAGCATGTTTCCAAGGCGAGGAAATAAGATACCCCCTGCAGCCAAGCACGAAAGGCTGTCAGCGCCGCAGGCTGCCAGGAGCACGCGGAAATCGATGAGACAGTTTCCATGGCTTTCCTGCTCGCAAAAAATTGTCTCAGATAACGCCTGTCAGTTGGCGCTCGGGAGGAATGTCGAAATTTGGTACCCTGTCTAATGAGGTAACGAAAGAAGTGATGATGGTGTAGCTCACGGCCTTCGCGTCGAAGGGACTGGCGATGGATCAATGAGCATCACTTTCAAGCCACACTGCACCCCCCATCGTGCAACTAACGATCAACATATGTGCGCGCCTGAAAGGAGAATCAGCTTGACTCAAAGCCACCCATCGCGACTGCCGTTACTTTTTGGTTTGCGGGTCGCGAGCGAGCCTCTTCCAGTTAAGAGCTAGGCGGGCCGCGCAAAGCACTACTTGGGGAGACAGGGCGCCGGCGGGCGGGGCCTCAGGCGGCCAGAGGGCGCGGGGTGCAGGCGGTGCTGAAGAGCTTCCACAGGAAAAGGTGCGCTTGGACAGGAGCCGGAAGCGAAGCCCCGGAGGGTGACCGGTGTGGTGTTGCCGTCGACGGCGCGTCAAAATCACCATCCTCAAGTGCTGCGTGCGGAAGGACGTAACCAGGTCCCGACTGCCGTTGCACGCGGGACTGACGTCCAGACCGGCATGGGAAGGAGGCCCCCGTGGGCGCTCGAGAGCGGGGCGGTGCGTTAAGAGAAGGTGGCACCCTCCGGCAGATCCTCCGCCTGCGCCCAGGCAGGGGCCATCGCCCTGAGACCGAGGCCCTGACCGCCTGAGACCGAGGCCCTGACCGAGGCCCTGACCGAGGCCCTGACCGAGGCCCTGACCGCCTGCATCCTCCAGCAAATCCTCCGCCTGAGCCCGAGGCCCTGAGCCATCAGCCTGTGTACGCCCCACTCGCCGTCTTCGCCAGACTTCCGCTTTCCGCTCGGTCCAGAGTCTGGTCTGCGCCCGAGGCCTGCATTCTGCCAGGGTCGATCACGCAGGGCGAATCTCGAGTGTTGGATCCCCCTGCCCATAGGATCACTGAGTGATGAAGTCTGCCCTGCAGGGTCTCGGTCTCAGACCATCCAGGGAAGGGGAAGGAGGAGGAGGAGGAGGAGGAAGAGGAGGAGAGCCTCTGCGGAGGCGGAGAAGGAGGAAGAGGAGGACCAGTTTAAACCCAAGAGTCATCAACGATGTTGGAATAAACCCTCCCTCCAAGCTCCCTCTTCGCAGGCCCCTAAAGCGGTTCATTTCCATTTGGGAAACTGCCTCGTTGAAGACAACCGTTTGAAGACCCTGAAGCATGCCAAAGCATTGTTCTCGGGATTCCAACGCCACGGATCAACCTGACTGCTGCGTGATCCTGAATCGTGTCAGAACGCCATTCCTGGGACTTCAACACAGCGAATCAACGTAACTGTGGTGCCCGCGTAATCCTGAATCTTTCAAAACACCATTTCTGGTACCTTGATGATGGGAATCCGTAAAACTCATGCAAATGTTGCAAACGAATGCGCGCGGCGCTAAGGCGAGAGCCACATTTGAAAAGGAACCGCCCTCAATCCGTGAAACTCTCGCAAATTCTTAAAACGAATGTGCGCCACGCTAAGGCGAGAGCTACATTTTGAAAACCACCCGCCCTCAATCCTTGAAACTCTCGCAAATGTTGCGAACGAATGTGCGCCGCGCTCAAAGCGAGAGTCACATTTTGAAAACCACCCGGCCTTAATTCGTGAAAACCTTGCAATTGTTTAAAACGAATGTGCGCCACGCTGAAGCGAGAGTCGCATGTTGAAAACCACCCACCCTCAATCCGTGAAACCCTTGCAACGTGTTTAAAACTAATGTGCGCCGGCCGCGCTAAGGCAAGAGCCACACTTTGAAAACGACCCGTCTTCAATCCGTGTGGAACTCTTTCACATGATTAAAACGAATGTGCGCCGCGATAAGGCGACAGCCACATTTAGAAAACTACCCGCCCTCCATCTGTGAAACTGTTGCTTACATTTAAGCTGCTTCAGAATCATAAATGGTGAAGAATCTCAGGCGAAACGCCTGGCCCACCCTAAAAACTGGCCTCGGGGTGCGAGAGGGAGAAATCACTTTTGAGGAATGGAGGAGGAGGAGGAGGAGGAGGAGGAGGAGGAGGAGGAGGAGGAGGGGAGGGACGAGGGGGACGGGGAAGGGCAAGGGAGAAGTGGAGGGGACGGAAGGAAGGGGGGGGAGGAGGAAGGGGGAAACGCGAAGAGGGGGAGCCGGAGGAGCGGAAGGAGGAAGGGGGAGCAGGAACACGAGCACGGAACGGAAGAGGTGGTGGAGGAGGAGGTAGGGTGGAGGAGGAGGAGGAGGGAGATCGGCAGGAGGTGCGGGCAGAGGCGGCGGGGCTCCCCAGCCGCGGGGAGCCGCTGCCGCGCCGCCCCGGGACCCGGGGCCTGTGGCGCCCGCGGGGGCGACGGGGCGCCGCGCCCGCGGGGGCCCGCCGCTCCGCGGCCACGGGCAGGCGACGAGAGGACAGACGGGTCCCACTGGGAGCGGCGCGCGGGCTGCCAAAAGGCTAGTGACTACCTACCAGACCACCCCAACCCAACCCGAAGACCCGAATGTGACCCGAATTTCGGGTTGGGGGGGGTACGGGTTCCATGTGTTTTTTCAACGTTCCCCGACCCCCCCCACTGGAAATGGAGGGCAAATTGAGGCCTTCGGGTTGGGTTGGGGTGGTTTGGTAGGTGGTGAGCTAGGGAGGTTATCGGTGGATGCCAAGGTCGATTACGGCGGGGGCTGGCCCAGCTTTCGAGTGGGCTGCAAGTGCCCCAGGTGTCTTGTGAGGGGGTTGGAGAACTCCGCCAAGTGGGCGGAGCCCACCTGGAACGGATCGCAACCTCCTGAAACACTTGGGGCACCTGCAGCCCGCTTATAAGCTAGGTTAGGGCTGATATGACCCACCTTGGCATCTGTTGATAACTCCCCTATCCCCTTAGCAACCTCCGCGACGTTCCCAGTACGCGAGTTTCGGGGTCGAGCCCGGGGGAAGCGAGAGGGGGCGGGCCTTCTCAGAAGGCTCGGAGGTCCGCGGGCCTCCTGAGAAGCTGCCCGAGCCCTCCCCGAAGGCACCCTGAGCTTCTCGGGAGGCGCGGGGTCTTCTGAGAAGCCCCGCCGCCTTCTGAGAAGGCTTCCTCCTTCTCACTTCC
Organism: Prorocentrum cordatum; assembly: GCA_963575745.1. NCBI lineage: Eukaryota > Dinophyceae > Prorocentrales > Prorocentraceae > Prorocentrum > Prorocentrum cordatum. The sequence goes on from CAUYUJ010006646.1 coordinate 429,057, forward strand.
CCCCCCTCGCTCGCCGCCGACGTGTGGGCGACGAAAATAAACGGGCCTTCCGAAACTTGGCATAGCGACCTTACGCGGTGGCTATCGCGCGGGCCGCCAGCGCGGCACGCCACATTGGAAGCAAGGGCGCTCACGCGCGTCCTTACGCGGGCAGCTGACGCGCCGAGATCGGTGAAAACGGCCCCGTTTTCCTACGTCGCTCTCTCCTCGGCCTCCAACAAACTTGGTGGCGCGCACAGGGGCGGTGGCGCAAGAGGGGGCCGCAGTCTGAGAAGGCGGGGGGGAGAAGGCACTGGCCCCTTTTCTAGCGATCCTGGCTTCCAAGAAGCCGTCTTGGACGCTTCTGAAGGGCCCGCCAAAGAAGGCCTCTGCCTTCTCAGGAACCCCCCACTTTCTGAGAAGGTCGTCCCCCCTCACGTCAACGCTACCGCCGACAAAATAGCGCCAGCTTGCCAGCTTAGGTTCAGGCAGCTTGCCAGTTTGGCCTACGCGCCGATCAAATAGCGCTAAACGCGCGGGGATGGCACTCCACGGAAAACGCAGGCAGGACGCCTATTACACACACGCGACGCCACAGCAGGTTGGGAATCCCTACCGGCTCAGAAGTTCATGAAACGCCGACATCGCGTGCAAGAGCCCGTCGATGCCTAGCACATGAGATGTGACACGCGTGGCGTAAAAGAAAAGACAACTGAGACCCGTAGGCATTTCAGCTCGGGTCAAGGCAGCTTGTGGCCTACGCGCCGATCAAATAGCGCTAAACGCGCGAGGGTGCCACCCCACGGAAAACGCAGGCAGGACGCCTATTACACACACGCGACGCCACAGCAGGTTGGGAATCCCTACCGGCTCAGAAGTTCATGAAACGCCGACATCGCGTGCAAGAGCCCGTCGATGCCTAGCACATGAGATGTGACACGCGTGGCGTAAAAGAACAGACAACTGAGACCCGTAGGCATTTCGGCTCGGGTCAAGGCAGCTTGTGGCCTACGCGCAGATCAAATAGCGCTATGCGCGCAAGGATGGCACTCCGCGGAAAACGCAGGCAGGACGCCTATTACACACACGCGACGCCACAGCAGGTTGGGAATCCCTACCGGCTCAGAAGTTCATGAAACGCCGACATCGCGTGCAAGAGCCCGTCGATGCCTAGCACATGAGATGTGACACGCGTGGCGTAAAAGAACAGACAACTGAGACCCGTAGGCATTTTGGCTCGGGTCAAGCCAGCTTGTGGCCTACGCGCCGATCAAATAGCGCTAAACGCGCGAGATGGCACTCCACGGAAAACGCAGGCAGGACGCCTATTACACACACGCGACGCCACAGCAGGTTGGGAATCCCTACCGGCTCAGAAGTTCATGAAACGCCGACATCGCGTGCACACATGAAATATGACAAATCCGCCGCTGAGCCCCCTAGCTCACTGATGCGTGGTACCACCCTCCCAGAAAAAACTTGACGAAGGAAGCATGGGATCATGTGTTATTCGTCGGATCGCTGCGAGGTCGCATTGGGGCCACGCGGTCCGTGGCCCCCCTGCCATCCATCAAATGTTGGCGTAAGCGACCGCCGGGCGCAATTCCTCGGGCCAACTTTGGTTGGGGCGTTGGGCGGGGTGGGCAGGACTGAATATTCCCATCAAGCTAATCCCACCAGCCCTCTGGGTGTAGGTGGTTTAGGCCGGCTCCTCCTCTAACCCCTTTCTTCCCCTTCTTGGAAGGGTTGATCACTGTTCCCTATTAATGAACACCCCCTCCCCCAGGCGACTGGGGGCCAACCAAGGTCCATGACAACCCCACACACACCATCCCTTGTAAAAAAAACAATACAAAACACACTCTGCCTCCAAATTCGGAACATGCGCAGCCAACCCGATACGGCCCCCCCCCCCACCATCCCTGTCAAAAAACAATACAGAATACCCTTGGCGGCGGCGGCGGCTGCGGCGGCTGCGGCGGCGGCGGTGGCGGCGGCTGCGACGGCGGCGGCGGCGGGGGCGGCAGCGGCGGCGGCGGCGGCTGCGGCGGCGGCGGCGGCGGCGGTGGCGGCGGTGGCGGTAGCGGCTGCGGCGGCGGCGGCGGCGGTCTGACAACGGGGGACGGCGGCGGCGGCGGCGGCGGCGGCGGGGGCGGCGGCGGCGGCGGCGGCGGCGGCGGCGGCGGCGGCGGAGTGGACCCCAGTAGCTGCTCATCCAAAGACGACTGCTGAATATGCTGAGGCTCGGGCCAGACTCGAGTGCTACGTATGTGTCGGGAGGGCGGGTGGGAGTGAGCGAGACGGCTTGCGGGCGGGGGGGGGTCTTGACCCCTCCCCTACCCCCTCCCCTGGACCTGGACGGGGCCGGTCGCGGGTAGTTAGAACGTCCAACACGGCCTCGGCGAGGAAGCCACAGTGATTGGTTGTACTAGGGTCTTGGCCCATTTTGGCCTCTTGGGGGGCAACCCTAATTCAAGCTCCCCTCTTTTTTGATCGATGTCCTCCGAGATGGCCCAAAGAAGCGCCCAGGAGGCCCCCGGAGGCCCCATGATGGCCTCAAGATGGTCCCTAGAGGCCCGCAAGGGACCCCCAGGAGGCCCCCAAGAGGACCCCAAGAGGACCCCAAGCGGCCGCCCCGAGGCACCCAAGACGCCCAAGAACCCCCCTGGACCGCCAAGAGACCCCCAAGACGTCCCAAAGCGCCCAAGAGATATCCCAAGAGGCTCCGAGAGGCATCCAAGAGACCTCTGGCCCTTTTACTCACCCTCCTCCTCTTGTTCCTCCTTCCTCTTCCTATTTTGTTTCCTCCTCCTCGTCCTCCTCCTCCTCCTCTTCCTCCTCCTCCTCTTCCTCCTCCTCATCATCATCATAACCACCATCATCATCATCATCATCATCATCATCATCATCATCATCATCATCAGCAGCAGCATCATCACCATCATCCTCATCATCATCATCATCATCGTCATCATCATCATCACCATCACCATCATCATCACCATCACCATCACCATCATCATCCTATGCATCCTCCTTCTCCCATTCCCTCGTCCATCCAGCCAGCCTCCTCCTTCTCCTCCCCCCTCCTTCGCACGGTTCGGCCGTCCCCCTCTTTGCTCCCGCACTTCCCTGATCACCCCAATTCGCCTTGACATCGTTTCTGGATAGGCTGGTGGGGGTACGTTTTGGTCGCCAGAACAAACGGTACAGCCGCGCGACGTCAGAACGAAGCAACACTGCAACGGCCGAAATTACGCACCAAGCGCACAAGAGCGAACTACGCTGCGGCTCAGAAAACGCGGAGGACCAGGAAGGGCTCCAGGTCGACGTGCAGCGCCAAAATGGCGAAGGGCATGAAGCCGACGAACTCGAAGACCATCGTGACGTAGCCGAAGAAGACGACGAACGGGCGCGCAGGCGCTCAACTGAAGGGTCCCGGATCGCCGCGAGCGGGAGCGTGCCTGCGGCGCAAGCGCCACCACGGCGGGGGAGCAGGAGAGGCACCGCCAGGGCAACACAGGAGCACCGAAAGCGACGAGCCAGCGGAAAAAGCCACGCCCTGCGCTGGAGGCGGCGGCGCCAAAGCCAGGGGCACAAGCCGACCCTGGGGGAGGCGACACGGGGGAGGACCAAGCGCCCGTCAACCCCGAGCGGGCGGAGGCAGCGAACTCAGGCGAGTCGCAGGCCCAAGAGTCCAGGGGCACCCGGAACAGGATGGGGCTAGCAGGCCAGCCTCAGGGGCGCCCAGAGTGGCAGCGGAGAGAAGAAACCTGCAGCCCAGCGTCCAGGGCCGGGGGGGGGGCCCAGCGACCTCATGCGCAAGGCTGGGGCGGCGGGGGGGGAACCGTGAGAGGCCGACGCAGAACGGGGGTGCCCCATCTGCGGAGCCCGTCCACAGAAAGCGAAGGGACTCAACGAGGACGCCGGCAAGAGCGCGACGGGCCGAGGGGGGCCCCCCGCGGCCTCGCGCGCCAGAGCAGCGCCGCCGAGCACCGACTGCGACGACCCGACCATCGTCGTCACCCAGGGGGGGGCCGGCGGCAGCGGAGTCGGGCTGGTAATTGCGCGGCATGGCCCGCGGCGGCTGCGACGAGGAGCAGCGCGGCAGGCGGAGGCGGCGCGCGCAGCTTCAGCAACAAAGCCCCAGCTGGCCCGGCGGTCTCGAGCAGGAGACGACGGGGGGGGCTGAGGGGCCCCGCAGCGGCGCGGGGGCGTTCGCAAGGGGGGCGACCTGGCGCCGAGGGCGCAGCGCCGCAAGTGGCCCGAGTGAGAGCGAGCTGGGGGGCCAGAGGAGGGCCGGCACCCCCAAAGGGCGCCCGTGGGGCGGCATTAGGCACGAGGCCGGCGCGGCCGCAATGCGCGGCCGCGGCTGGGGGGGGAGACAGCGACTGACAGTCGCAGTGCAAGGAATGGGAGCCTTCGTGGCCCCAAGAATGCCCCGTGACGGCCCGGAGAGGCCCCCGAGGCGGACTGACTCCGAGGGCGCCAGACCGCCCACGAGGCCGCCAAGACGCCCCCAAAGAGGCCTCCAAGAGGCCCCCGAAGAGTCCCCCAATCATCGAGGCCCCCAGGGAAGAGAAGGGAAGAAGAGGAGGGGAGAAAGACAACTACGAACACGAGGAGAGGGACCCCAGCACAACGCGGAAGAGTGTCACATTGCACGACGCTCCCAAGCCTGAGGTCGCCGCGAGGTGTCACATGGTACGCCGTCCTGTGCACTCCTCGAACAGCCGCCACACAAAATGCTGGGCTGGCACTACGGCGGGCCTTGTCGCAGACAGCTGGGGAAAGTATATACTACAGAGAACAGCTTACGACAACCAGACACCAAAGGCTGTCGAGCGCAAGCCGAGCTGATTCGAATGCAAACCCCCGCTCACGGTCCCTTTGATTTGTCCTCAAGCCTCGGTCCTCGAACCTCCCCGCGGGATGAGAAAATCACCCCCCAGGACCCGTAACCTGGGCGCTCCCCGATCAAGCCGTTGAGGCGCATCCAAACGCGGCGACGAGAGGCCCCCTGGAGGCCCGGGAGGGCCGAGGGGGGCCCGCAGGCCTCGAGCCCCGGTCTCCTCCGCTCCCGTCGCGCCGCGGCTGTGGTGGCGCGTGCGGCACCAGGCGCTGGCGCGGCCGGCGAGCGTGCAGAGGCGAGCGGGCGCGCGCGGCCTCACTGGGCCGCCGAACGTGATCAGGGCTCAGCGCCCCTCAGCCGCGGCCGCGTGCCTGCCCGCACCAGGGCGCCGCCTGCGGCGCGAGGCCAAGCCCGGCGCAGCCGCGCCCAGGCGGGCCGCCCTGCGCGGCAGAGGGGCAGGGCAGCGGTCCTGCACCTCGCGGGCGGCGACGCATACGAACCCACTTTTCGCGACAAAAAAGCCCGAGAGCGGCCCGCCCCCAACCCCCTCTCCACCACCCCTTGGTCACGTCACGACTCGCGCCGGCGCTGGAACTGGCCTGTCGTAGGCATGCCCAGACGGCGCTGGCGCACACACACACACACACACACACACACACACACACACACACGCACGCACGCACGCACGCACGCACGCACGCACGCACGCACGCACCACATCCATAGCACATCAACAAGCAAAAATGGCCACAGGGGGGCGCGGCACCGTTGGGGCCCAGTTTTCCATCCCGACGCGTTATTTCACGGCCCCGAGACCTCGTGAGGGCCCGAGAAGCAATCAACGACGAAAACATGTCTTGGAGGCCTGGGAAGGGGTACCAACACCAACACAAGGGGGATGGCCTCCACGAGGGGAAGATGATCCTAGGTTTTGGTGATGACGTTTCGGCCACCTACGCAGCCCAGGTAGAACCACCATCACCAAGATCGGAAGCGTCTTCCCTCGGTGGAAGCACACTGCCGATATTGGTGCGGGTGTCAGCCTCTGGGCCTGCGAGTCTGCCTCACTTTTGTCCGAACCAGTTCCCCGCTCCCAGCCCCCAGTTCCGGGGTCTCGCTTCCCAGATCCAGGCTCCCGCTTCCCAGCTCCTGTTTCCTGTCTCCTGGTTCCCAATTCCCTGTTCCGGGCTCCGGGTTCCCAGACCCCGCTTGGTTCCCGGTTCCCGTCTGGTTCCCGGTTCCCCGTTCCTGGTTCCCGGCTCCCGGTTTCTGGTTCTTGGCGTTCCCTATTCCTCCATAGTGCTTGGCCTCGTTTTTGCCTTTTTGGGCGCTCCGGGGATGCCCTCGTCGCCACGGTTGGATTCGACTCGAAATTCTGGTCAGAGCGCACCCAGGCAGAAGTCTGGGGAGTGGTGCCATCGGTATCTCTTGGTTCCCCCGAAACTCCTACGGCCATACTACATTGGAGATTGCCCTCTGGCTGGCCCAACTCTTTGCACCTAGGTTCAAGATTCAAGATCTTCGATACATGCGACGCCGTGGACAGATCACGTGCTTGCGCTTCGCCATGGGGCACCGCCCCTCGAGCGCGCGGCGCGCCCGCCCGACGGGGCTGGTCGACTGCTCGCCCGCGCGCACCGCGCGCCCAGAGGGCACGGGCCAATGCAGCTGCACCGCGGGCGTCAAACGAGGATGGACATGCCAAAGCGCAGCCCAAATCGCAATGCCAGCCCGACTGCGACGACACGGCTACTATGCGCTATAATCACAATAGCGCGCGCCCCGCGCACATCCATAGCCGAACCGCGAGCCGAGCCCGCGCGCGCCTCCGCTTTGCGCCCCCGCCCTGTACTTGTCCCCCCACGGTCTTGACCTTCCCGTGCCACTCGCACCCAGCTGCCTTGGCCGCCGTGCCCGACACGCCCGAATTCCTGAGTGTCGCCAGTGCCGCGTGGCACCACCAGCTCTGGAAGCACGCCATGTTCTTGCTGCTGTTGAGCTCCTCAATGATCAGCGCGTTCGCGATGGCGAAGCGAGCCGCGCTCTGACGGCCAGCGGCGACCGCGGCGGAGGAACGCCGCATCGCCGCGGCGGCGGGGCGCAGCATCACCCGCGCGCGACCGCGCGCATCATGCGCAGCCTTGAACGCGCGCTCCACGTCGAGAACGTCTACACGCGCGCGGGGGGGGGGCAACCGCGTCGCCAACGGTCCACCACGCACCGAGCACAGCGCGCAGACCAACATCGCCTTTGCTCAAATGGCCGACCGCGTTGATGCAAGCGACAGCGGGCCACGGCTCGACGGCAGCGGGCGCGATGCTCTCGGCGGCAGTGGGCGCGACCCGATCGACGCCAGCGGGCGCGGCCCGCTCATCATCGGGCTCCGTCTTGGCCATTTTGGCGATGTCATCGTCGGCGTTGGAGTCGGCCACCTTCAGCTGCTCTGTCTCGCCAGTGGCAGCGGGCGGCCTCGAACGGGGGCGGGCGCCACTGCCGCTGAAACGACGCCAATCGTCGCGCCCCACCTCTATTAAAGGCAAGAGATCCTTGTGGCACCGCTCGGACACGTGTTCGAGGACCTCGGGGGCGCCAAGCCGCCTGCGCTTTTCTGCTCGACAACTGGCCGGCAACACCGCGTCGAGCTCTAGAATCCCCATTGCCCCGCGCGAGGCAGAGTTCGGGCGCGATGGTACTACCCAGAAACGATCGCACGCGATCGCGATTTCATCTCGCGCCGACGCGAGCACTGCCCGCCAAGTCACGATTGCGCACAGGCGCCCCACCACCATCACCACACCCCCGCACCGAAGCCCGCGCGGGGCGCGACAGCGACGCACATATGATCCAGATTCGCCACACACACACACACATGCGCGCACCATGCTGATGGCACCGCCCCCTTCCCACCCCCCACCATGGCCACCCTGCGGGCATGGCGCGGCGCTGCGGGCGCGGCGCGCGCGGCGTGGCACCGCGGTGCTCGAGGAGAGCTCCAGAGGTCGTCGTCGTCACCGCCGCCGCCGCCGTCGCCAGAGGGCCCCGGAGGTCGGCGCCACCGCCGCCGCCGCCGTCGTCGTCTTCGTCGTCGCCGTCGTCATCGTCGCCGTCGCCGTCGCCGTCGCCGCCGTCGCCGTCGTCGTCGGCGGCGTCGTCGTCGTCAGGGAGGGGCCGCGGGCACTCGACCCGGGATCATGTCGAGCGGCTGGGGTAGCGCTGCAGCGCCGCAGGCGAACGTCTCGGTCGCGGCACCCAGCTCGGCGCGGACATCAAGACAGCTGACGATGCGCTCCGCGTGCGCGCGCCGCCCGCGACGCGCGGCGCAGACGTCGATGGCCGCGCGCATCGCCAGCCTGCGCTGCAGGGCGACATCGCGCGTGAACTCTGGGCGCGCGACATGACTGCGACCATGCGCCAGCTGGTCAACTCGAACGGGGCTTGTCTATAACGATAGGGCACGCCCTGTTGGCAAGAATCCGAAATCTCGCGCTGGCGCACGAGACCGCACACTGCGCGTCGCGACGCGAGCGGTGCTCGCTGCGATACAATGCCTGACTGATGGAGGTGCGCGCGGCACACGCGACGCCAGCTGGCGCGTGCCACGCGCGGCCGAGGTCATGGCCTGCACGCGGAGCTTCGCCCACTCCTCCTGCGCGAGGCACTGCTCGAACCTGGGACGCGGGCACAGCTCGCGCACGCAAGGCAACGCGGCGCCGCGAGCACGGCTCGCACGCACCACAGACGGGACGATGTTTAATTGGCGCGCCGCACGCAGCGCTGGAACGACCGCTCTGCGCCCTGCTTGGCGGGCCCCCCGAGAGACCCGAACAGCATCATCCGAGCTGCTCGCTGACGGTCTGTCCATGGGCCGCCGTCGATCGCCTCCGCGATCTCTGCCACCGCGACAGGCGGCATCGCTGGCTCAACGTTCGTGACACGCGCGTTGCACGACGCGGACAACTGGCGCAGCGGCGCAGCTTCGCGTCGTGATCCTCACCATTGGCAGTGAAGGTGCGCACCTGGTCGCGTGCGCGGCGGGGCTCGTCGGCGAGCTCCTTGCCATTGCCCATGCCCATGAGCATCGCGCTAGTCTGCGCCCGCCACTGCGAGCGAGCGAAGGGCCAGCCGCAGCATTTGGGCCACAGACACTGGCCACGCATCCGCCTCGCCAGCACCGCTCGCGATTGGGATGATGGCTCGAATGGATCGAAATGATATGGGTGATGATGCGCGGAGCGGTATGCCGTGATGGCACGTTGCAGTGCGGTGAGATGATATGCGCAAGTATGGCGATAGCATGATGGACGTCGGCCGTGGCGGGCGGGCGTGGCATGGTCGCACGTAACGGGTGGCATCTGCATTAGCAACGTGCATATGATGAATGCTTGCATGATGTGGGTGGGACGGGTGGCGAATAGGCACGTGACGCCGCGCGGCGAAACTGCATGTCCACCGAACCGCAATGGCCAGCCATCCGCGCCACACAGGCCCGCTCGCGCCCAGCGGGAGTGGCAAGCCACATTCGCCGCGCGGGCTCCGTCGCGCCCAGTGGGCACACGGTGCAAGATGGCTCAAAGATACGCCCAGTTGAAACGTCGCGCGTGGGCAGTCACGATAGTGGCGGGCGCATCGCGGCGCCCCTGGTATTTGTAACACCTGCAACCGAGACTGCAACACCACTGGACACCCTCTCGTAACACGACCGCCCACGCGTACATGTCTAAGGTAGTATGCCACGCACTGGCCCCAGACGCGAGCATGGCTCGAACTGGCGGTCACAGGGGCGGGTGGACCGTGCTGCGCGTAGGTTCTACACGCACGGGGCTGAGGGCGCGTTGACAGCGACGCGGCCACCCATGCCACAGCGCATCGATGTCTGCCGCCCGCGTGCCCACATCAATCCCTACAAATCGACACCCAACCCCCGTCGATCATACGATCGCATGTGGTTTAGGGCGGGCCATGTCCCAACCTACCCGCGCCCCCACCCGGGAATGGGTTCACCCGCCCCACGCGCCCATCGCATAGACTTGGACGGCGCGCCCCGCAGGGTGGGATAATCCCGGCGGACCCAATATGGGTCCACAGAAGCCACAGGGAGCCCACGACGACATCCAAGATGACCCACTGCAGCCCGAGATGGCTCATCAAGGCTCCCAGGATGCTCGAGGCATGGGCGACACAGTTCCAAGACGGCCCCAAATTGCCACAGAGCCTTACGTGGAGGCAACCGAGAGACTAACATCCGACATACGCCTGTGGGACAACACTGAGCCGCGCAGGTCTCGATCTCCTGCACGCGATGGCTGCGCGCAGCATCAACGCGGCTCCAAGGGGGCCTGGGCGGGCCACGAGAACTGCCCAGGGGGGCCCACGCGACTGTCCCAACACCGCCCGCCAGCGCCCCAAGAGCGATCCGATAGGGGCCCACGGGGCAATGATTGGGGGCGCCCGAGGGGGGCGGGGGGGACTCAATGGGCCCCCATTATTTTCGCCAGCTCTTCCAATATGGCCCCAAGGGGGCGCGCGAGGCCCCCGCGGCATCTCCAGCTGCACACAGGGCGCCAGGCGATGCCCATACGACCGCCACGCGCTCCACGCGACGCCCCGTTCTGGACGATGGAGGGGGCGCGCGAAGCGCCACGAATTACATTAATGTACACGGGGGTTAAGCACGTGGCAGACTACCTCAGGACGCGGCTGAGATACGGATGCAAATACACCGCGCGCCTAAACCGTGCAACGCGATGCCCGCGCTGGCATCGGCGCGCGCACACTCGGCGCACGTCGCGGTCACCGTCGGCTACGTCGACGGCGGCACCGCCACCGCAGCCTTCGCCAACGTGTTCGGCACAGTCAGGATCGCCACCGCGCGTCATCGTCGGCGCGGTCGTTGCCGCGGGCGCGCACCGCGCACGCCACGCGGTTGCATGCGCGCGCGCGCCGCCGCGACCCGCCGGGCGCACCAGCGGCTATCGCCGCTGGCGCGGGCAGAGCGGCGCAACCTGCAAGCGCTACATGCCGCCAAGAAGTCGCCGCACTCTGCCCACGAAATGGCGCGGCGAATGCGCGGCGGGCCCGTCACGACGCGGGGCGCGGGACGGGCCGTCACGCGCAGGCCACCGCCGCCATGCGCCGCCCTCGCCGCGGGCTGCAGGCGCGACGACGGCGGCCCCCGCGGCGACCGCGGCCGCGCGGGCGGCTGAACTGCAGCTGGGACATCGCTTGCAGGTCGTCTGGCGAGAGCACCCGCATCGGTTCGAGCGACCGCGCGAACTCGCCAGCCGAGCCGCCACTGCACGACCTGACAAAGTCGATAGCCGCACGGACCCGCATTTGAGATCACACGGGCGAGCGACGCCCACGCGCCCCCCGCCCACCCTCCGCCCGACCACCCGCCCACCCACGCGCGCGTCGTTCGCGAGCGATCCCAACGACAACCGAACCCCCGCATCGGCGTCTCCGTCGTTGTCGTCGGACGGAGGACGGCGAAAGCCTGTCATCAAGCTCGGAAGTTCTGTCTTGAAACCCACGTGCATGCCGACGCTGGCGAGTTTCTCGACGACTTTCCAGTCCGCGACGGCGCCGAACGACCGCTGGGAGGCCGCGACGGGCCAGACCTCCATCGCGAGCCGCACCGCGGGCGCCACCCGGTCGGGCCAGCAGCTCCACGAGGCCCGGGCAGGTCTTAACCAACGCGGCCGAGACCGATGCGAAGCAGAGACCCCGCCCCGACGCACAGTCGCGACCTCGAGCTCGCTCGGTTAGGCAACCAACGGCAACAACCAGTCGGACCCCTTCGCCAAAATTGGAGTTGAACTCGCGGGTGGTCGCGCCAACTTCGCCGTCTGGGACACGCAACCCGCACTCGCGGGCGTAGAACACACACGCACACAACACTACAATGACACCGCTCACCCACGCGAAATGGCGCAAGCCGAATGGATCTCACGCGCGAACGCCTTGCTGCACTCTCCCCAGCCCCAGCCTCGATCGCACAGGACGTTCAGCAGAACGTGGACGCCGACCGGCACCAACCCCGCCCCATCGCGGCCGTCAAAAGGCACGGCCGCTTTGGGAGAGCGCACGCGCCGCACCTCGCCGAGGCCGCGCTCCTCAGTGGCATCGAGGAGCTTCGCTGGGGAGGCAGACGCCCCCACCGAGACGCGGCCCTCATTATAAGTCGCGATCGCGTCGTTAAGCGGGGTCTGCAATGCCACGGCCCATTCCGCCTGGCACTTCGACTACGCATCAGCACCGCCGCAGACCTGAACTAGCAAGCCGCGCGCAATTCCTCGCGAGCGAAGTTCGCGACCCAACAACGCACCCCGCGCGAGCGGCGCCCGCGCGCGACCCCCCCCCCGCCCCCCAGACCCCACCCCCCACGCACTGTTAAGACGGGCGCTGATTTGGGCGCGCGCAGCGCGCCCACGCGCCACGCCATCCCGAGGCGGCGCGCGAATCCAGCGCCGCGGCGCCGCCGCTGCGCGGACGCGCGCGCGGCGCTGAGCCACCGCGAGCTGCGCTATCACAAATCACCATCGCCATGACCGCGGGAAGAAGGGGCTTTAAGAGCTGTCCAAGAGACCCCCAGCATCCCAAGCGACCCTCACATGCACACAAGAAGCCCCTGACCCACAGTTCAGGCACGTCGGCGCGCTGGGCCGAAGACCACTATATAACACCCACGATCGTCGCACGCGCTCACGCAGCGGAGTGGCGCAAGCCGCTTGAATACATGAGTATAAAGACGTCGGGTCTTAGCGCATGTACACGGACATGATGGTCTGAGGGCGTTATAAGGGAGTTCTCGCGTGGCATGTGCATTCGTTCACTGAGTTGAAGGATTGCGATGTTGAGATATATATATATATGGCCCATGCTGACGCGCTGATTTGTCTGTTTGAAATGTGAATTGCGCTCGTGTTTCGAAACGCAAGGATGCATTTGAAACGAGCATGTTTTCTTGCGACGTTTCTTTGTAAACAAAGCGCGTTTACTGTTGCGGTAAACGTTCTTGCTCGGTGCGACGCACTGTTTCTGTTATCTATATGGATCCATTGTTGCCTTGTTATATAAAACTCGCCCACCCAATCCGCCCCCCCTCGCGGGGGCCACGATCGCCCCGCCGAAACGTTAGGACGCAGGCCCGCGCCACTCGAAAGCCCGGAAGCGGCAACCCAGAAATCTGAACTGACTGGCAGGGCAAACGCCGCCACAATCAGGGGGGGGGGCGAAGACGAGGAGAAGAAACACCGGCGCTGCGCGCGCATCCCCCGCGGCCCAAACATCCATAAATAGACGGAGGCCCCACGTAACAGCCGCCAAAGAGATACCGCGCACAACACATCCACTCAGATCCCCTGCGGGTCGCAAACGAGACTGCCAAGCCCGGGGCCCAGCCACGTCGGCGGCGGGGCTGCGGATCAGAGAGGGGGAGCCACGACGGAAAGCGATGCGCGTTGAACACATGACCTCGCCACCGCTGGCCGCGCGCATTCGCCCCCAGAAGAAAAACGGGCAGCGAATGGAAAGAGAGCGCGGGGGGCCCAAACCCGAGACCGAGGGCCCAAACTCGCACAGCCGCAAGCTGCACTCCACTGGCGACTCAAACGGGCACTCCGCACATGATGGCCGATGGCGAAGCTGGCTGGTCTGCCAGAACAGAACGGCCCCGCGGCGACTCCCAGAACGGGGAACGGCCGACGATCGCGGGCGGCCCAGCCCTGCACCACCTCCGCGCGCAGACGGCACAATCTGCACGAGGCGCGCAGCCCCATGCACACCCCGCACGGAGAGAGGAGGACAGAGGAGGGAGAAGAACCGGAGGGGGAGGAGAAGGAGGGATCTGTCTGCCAGATGCGGCACTAGATAGAAATCGCACATGCCGAGCGCCCAGGGCGCCCGCCCGGCACTCTGGTTCACGAGCGGCATCTGTCAACCATTCGGCCCCAGCCCCGTGGCCACGGGCAGGCCGGCAGGGCAGCATCACCCCCAGAAGGGCCGCAAGCCCACTGGGGGGACAGGGAACCGCCCCCCAGAAGAGCGGGAGAGAAGAACAAAAGAAAGAGAGCGAGTAACCGAGCCGAGATCGAGAGAGAGAGAGAGGGAGCGAGCGAGCAGACCAACGGAGGATCAGCGAGGGCGAGAGCGGAGCGGAGCGGCACCTTGCCACCCCAGGGGCGCGCGGCCCAGCCATGGCGGGATTCCCTCGAAGAGGACTGCCCCCCTCGACGAGGCATCCCAGCGGGCTTCGCCACGTGCGATTTCATCCCATCGGCTACGCGGCTGGGACAACACCCAGAGGGCAACGCGCACGCACAGAGTCCGCGACATTCGAGGGGGGGCAGGATTTGCCCGCCCCCCCTGCCCGAGTCCAGGGCCGCAGCGGGGCCGCCGAAAGGGCCAAATTTTCTACCCCTCCAGTTCGCCGCGACCCGCGCCTCTAACGCGGCGCGGCAGCCAAAGGGAAGGACGAGGGAGTCAAAAAAAAGGGGGAGAAGACGGGGGAAAAAAGGAAGAACAGGCTCCGACGCTAAAGGAAGCTGCAGCAGCCCCACGGGCCATCCGCGCCGCCCAAGCGACACCGGCAAACAAAGATCAATAATACGAAACAAAACTGCGAAACAGATACAGCAATCGCCGCGCCCCCTCAGCGCGGTCCCTCTCACGCGCTGCCGCGTCTCCCGATAACGGCGCCCAGCAGCCCTCGTCGTCAGCTCCGAGCACCACCCCCGGCGGCCCCCCCGCAAGCACTCCGCGAAAGCCCCCTCGATATCCGCCACCCGCAAATCGCCGCGGCGCCGGTGGTTGCACCACCGGTACAGCGCGCAAACGCCGATGGTCCGGTCTCGGACTCTCGACTCTCGACTGCACCGCCGCGGAGTCGGCGCCCCCCCCGCCCGGCAGCCAGCAGCGGCCCAGCGCCTGCCCCCGCGGAGCCGGCTCGACCGACAAGAAGCGATCGAACAGGTGCCTCTGGACCGGGCAACTGGCTAGGCGCTCGACGCTGTCCAGGCGCCCTCCACAGCCGAGGCGGCAGGGCGAACGCCCCTGGAAGCGCCAGCTGGTGCACCATCCACTCAGTTGCCGCCGGATGCACGCCGCCAAGACGCGCGGCTGGCACCGCGCGGCCACCGCGGCCAGCGCGGTCCGAGCCCGCCCGAGGCGCCGCTCCGGAAGCAGCTGCAGCGGCCATGTGTCCAGCTCCCGCCACCAATGTCGCAGCGCCTCCCCGCCGTGCGCCGGCGCGATGAGAAGAGACCTTGTTCTGCCAACGCGCGCGCTCTACCCGCCATTCAGGCCGCGGGCGAAGTGCTCTCCTGGCAGCGCTCACCACGTCGCCCACCTGGGCGATTGGCACCAAGAATGCCCCGTCGCGCCAGTCACGCAACCAAGCCAGTCTGTCGAGGGAGGTGGACGCTGGCACGGCACAGCGAAAGACTGCAAAGCGCGGGCCCGCACGCGGAAGCAGAGCTCGCCGAAGCCCCCCACCTGGCCACCCAGGCCCTGGCCGCGATGACTGTTCGCGCCACGTCCTTCAAGGCGATGGGAAAAATATAGCTTCGTCAACTCCTTCAGGCAACCAGAGCTCATCCAGTCGGAGGGACCTGGTATCAGCGCTGAACACACCCGCTTCTCCCAGTCGGTCCCGTCTTCTGACAAGGCCTCGAACTGCCCCACGAAGATCAACACCGAAGCTACGTGTAGTCTGCCAACATGGAGCGAAAGCTGCAAGCCCTGCGCCAAGCCGGCCCCATAATTGAGCTCGCGCCAAAAAATTGTCCAAAGGTGCCTTCCATGAAAGCTCCTTCATTCCTGGCCACACGTAGACGCCCAAATATGTGGCGGCCACGGCAACCTCCACTCCGTCCCAGCCTGGGGCCGCGCGAGTCAAGTCGGAGCGCGTCGCTGGCAGATCCTGCGGGCCCAACGGCGCCAGCACCGTCTTCGGCACGTTCAGAGCCAAGCCAGAGACACGAGCAAACTGGTCGAAGAAGGCCTGATGGCCCCCCACGCATTGGACGCCTTCGGGTAGCACCATCGCTAGGTCATCTGCCCATGCTCACAGCGTGGCGCGAGGGAAACTCCGGTTCAACCTGCGGAGGTCGAAATCCGACGTCGCCGCGAAGAGCAAAAGTGATAACGGGCAGCCCTGCCTGATGCCCCGGGAGAAACCGAAACCTTCCAGTTGGCCGCCTCCGACGCTGACGAAGCAGTAATTGTCCCAGTACAGACTGCGAACGAAGCCGCATAGCCAGGCGGGCCATCCAAGCGACTGGAAGAACTGCTGGAAGAATCCATGTTCAATCGAAAGGAAGGGCGCCGCGAAATCAAAGAAAATCGCGTAGGCCTCCTCCGCTTCAGCCGCTGGCAATATCATTCCCTCGTCTACGTCCAGCAGGTTGGAGGCCATGGGACGACCCGCGAGGAAGCCCTTCTGATCCTGCGTGATTAGCGGCGCCAACGCTGGTTCGAAGGCAATCCTCGCAGCGCTTGCCAGGGGCCTGCTGTGCGTGTACGTGGTGTTGAGAGGGCGGACGCCCCCGGGCAGAAGTACTCCTCTCCGTTTGCCGTGTTGCCAGCCGCCTTCTTGGGCAGGAATATCAAGAGACTCTCGGTGAAGGTCGGCATGTGGCGCTGGAGAAGCTCCTCCGCGTCCTCGCCGCTCAGCTCGACGAGAGCCTCGTGGAGCACGTCCACCGCGAGTTCCCAAAATCGTTTCCAAGCGCGATATGGAACGCCATCCGGCCCAGAAGCGCTGCTGCCAGTCGCGGCGATCGGCTTCCAAACGCGCCGATTCGTGACCCGCAAGTTGCGCAGCGCACCGTGCGAAGGCACGTCTGGCGCGCGCTCAAGGGCAGGCGTCTCCCCGCAAGCCCCGTCCTCCTCCAACCACGTCTGCAGAAGCTGCTCGTCCACCTCTCTGGCCCGAAATACGTCGCCCCAGTGGGACCGAAGGTGGCTGCCATATCGTCGGCCTCGGTGGCAAATTCGCCATTGCTCTTCTGGGCGGCCTTGACTGCCCCCACTGCGGCCCGGCATCAACTCACAGAGTATGTGGCTATACGTTTTGTTTAGCTCGGGACGCCCGTTCGGCGTCGTCCCCCAGGCCGCTGCAGTCGCCTTGCCGAGCTCGTCGAGCGCGTGCTGGCGGGCGAAGTCGAGTGCATGGTCGCGGAAACGACGTAACCGGGCAGATATATGTGGATCTAGTGTCTGGTTGAAAATAATTATGTGAAAAATAGTTTCTGACAGCTGTGTTAAGTAATCTAGTTGATGTGTATATATATATATAAATATACATACATATACATACATGTCTAAATATACGCATACGTAACTATCATAAGCACCACACAACTAACAACTAAAGCTTATCTATAGCATATCTTTTTTCGGATAGATTCGGGCGAGCCTCCAAGCAGGAGCCAGGAACCGGGAACCTAGAGCCGGGAACCGGGAACTGGCAGAACGGGGAGCTGGGAACCTGGAACCTAGAACTGGGAACCGGGAACCAGGAGTCGGGAGCCAGGAACGCCGGTTCCAGGAATCGGGAACCCGGAGCAGGGAACCGCGTGAACTGGGAACCACGCGAACCATAAACCCGGAAATCGCATGAACCTGGGAACAGCGTGAACCCAGGAACCAGGAACTGGGAAACGGGAAATAGGGGAACCGAGAACTGAGTCGGGAGCCGGGAACGGGGATCTGGAAACCAGAAACCGGGAACCAGGAACAAGGAACAAGGCACCAATAACTGGGAACCGGGAATCGAGAACTGGGAACGAGGAACCGAGTCAGTCGAGAGCCGAGAACCAGGAATCGGGAGCGGGGAACCTGGAACCGGGAACCGAGAACTGCGAACCAGGAGCCCGTAACAGGGAGCTGGAACTGGGAACCCGGAACCAGTGACTGGGAACCAGGAACCAGAAACTCGGCGACTAAAGGCCTTCTCTAGGTCAATGGTAGTGGTATTGGTATTTTTCCCTCCTCCGATAACATGCAACACCGATCTCCGAAAAGCACGATAGCCCCGTGAAGGGATTTCCCTGCGAAGGCCCCTTCTGCGCACGATGTCCCCCC
The DNA here is from genome assembly GCA_963575745.1 of Prorocentrum cordatum. Taxonomy (NCBI): domain Eukaryota; class Dinophyceae; order Prorocentrales; family Prorocentraceae; genus Prorocentrum; species Prorocentrum cordatum. The sequence continues at coordinate 446,971 of CAUYUJ010006646.1, forward strand.
GCGAGGCCGTCGCCGGTGCACGCCCCTGCCGGTGGGGGATGTCGCGCTCCTCCTGGAGGACCCTGCGCGCCAACAACCCGGGTCAATGCGCGCCCCTGGCTCTGCAGGATCCTGGAAGACCCAGCGCTCTGGCTGACCCCCTGCTTGCATGGACCCCCGGCTCTCACAGCTCCGAGGAGGTATCTTCCAACACGAGAGGAGGAGAGGAGGAGAGGAGGAGAGGAGGAGGAGGAGGAGGAGGATAGGAGGAGGAGGAGGAGGAGGAGGAGGAGGAGGATAGGAGAAGGAGGAGGAGGAGGAGGGAGGATAGGAGGAGGAGGAGGAGGAGGAGGAGGATAGGAGGAGGAGGAGAGAGGAGGAGGAGGAGGAGGAGGAGGAAGGAGGAGGAGGAGGAGGAGGAGGAGGATAGGAGGAGGAGGAGGTTAGGAGGCGGCGCCACGTCGCACGCTACCACTGCACCGCCAGCCGCACCCCCCGCCCCCGAGCACCTGCGCCTCCGCAAGCTGCCGCGCGGCGCCCCCGGCAGGCTGCGGGGCGCCGGGGCCGCCCTCGAGGCTCGCCTGCCCCACGAGGCCCGGCGCGGCCGCGCCCAGGCCCGGCTCCAGGAAGAGCGGGCCGTGCTTCACGTCCTCGCGCAGGGGGGGGGGTCGGCGGCGAGCGAGGGGGGAGCGTGACAAAGGAGAAGGCCCTCTCGGAGGGCGGCGGGGCTTCTCAGAAGCCCTCCGGCCTTCTGAGAGCTTCTCTGTGTCTTCGAGGGCGGCCCAGAAAACTTCTGAGGAGGCCGTGGGGACGACCGAGCCTTCTGAGAAGGCCGGCCCCCGGGCTCGCCGCCGAGGGGAGAGGAAGAATCAGCCATGGGACTAGGGGAACAATGTCCACCAGAGAAAGCCCAAATCAGTGGATTATATTTCTTCGCAAGTGCCTCAATGGGCCTCCCTCCCGCCCTGTCGAATATACGTTCGAGTCCAGTCAAGATAATATGTGTTCCTCTATGTATGTGTTTGTCTCTCTCTCTCTCTCTCTCGTTCTCTCTCTCTGTCTCTCTCTCTCTCTCTCTCTCTCTCTCTCTGTAGCCCCCACCCCCTGGCACCCATTATTTAAAGCATTCATTTACGACGGTAGTGTTCTTCCTTTCCTCCTCCTCCTCCTTCTCCTCCTCCTCGTCCGTGTCGTTATTTTTTTCTCTCTCTCTCTCTATCTTTATGATGTTGATTCTCTCTCTCTCTCTCTCTTTCGTCTGTTTTCTTTCCTCCAAAAATCTACTTGAAAACACAGGGCTTCCGCACACCTGACATCGCAAACCTTGTGCTTCCATTGGGATGTTGGGGATTTCTGGGATAAGCAGAGAGGAAGTCATGTTTGTGCATTGGGTTTGTTTGGATGTTTGGGATTCTGGGGGTCGGACCTCCTGGGAGGATTCCTGGGTTTGATTTTCGCTGGGGGGATGCCAAAAATCAAACGAATACCGAGAAAAACAAATATCTGACTCCCTCACTTCACATTCCAGAAATCCAGAAAATCCCAATGAAAACAAAAAAAAACCGCACCCCTGACATGGCAAACCGTGTGTGTTCACAGGGATTGTGTCGGGTGTCTGGGAGAGAGAGAGAGAGAGAGAGTGCGAGAGAAAGAAAGAAAGAAAAAGAGAAATAGATAGAGAAAGAAAGAAAGAGAAAGAGAGACAGAGAGGCAGATTCCAGATACCGCTGATTACAATGATATTGCTATTGGAACACAATTGACGTCGAATTGGGGTGGAGCGGATCCTAGACGCAGCTGATTCCAATTTGGATTTCTATTGGATCCAATTTGGATTCCTATTTGGAAATTGAGCCGATCCCAGATCCAGTTGCTTCCCGTTGGATTCCGATTGGGATATGTGTATTGTTATTAGAATTGAGCAGGTCCCAAGCCCAGCGGATTCCAGCTGGATTCCTGTCAGAGTCTCTAACTGGCATGGAGCAAATCACAGATCCAGCTGGTTCTAATGTGATCCCTAGAGAATTGTTAATTGGAACCGGAATTGTGCACATCCCAGATCCAGATGAGTCAAATGTGGTTCCTACTGGAATTGCATTAGAATCGAATTGGAATGGAGCAGATGCCAGATACAGCTGTTGCCAAGTGTATTCCTAGTGGAATACATGTAAACTCTAATTCGAATGCGGCAGATCTCAGATCCAGCTGGCTCGAAGTGGATTCCGATTGGGATCTAACTAGACTCTAATTGGAACTGACCAGATCCCAGATCCAGCTGATTCCAAGTAGATCCCTATTGGGAGTTCATTAGAATCGAATTGGGGTGGAGCGGATCCCAGGTCCAGCTGATTCCAATTGCCTACCTAGGCTCTGCCTAGAAGGGTTCTTACTCTCTTAGCTTAAAGGGGCCGGGCAGTGTAATACGCCAAGGGCGGTTCCCCCAGGATCCGCCCCGCGGTTCCCCCAGTCCCCTGGGAGCTTTAGCTTTAGCTTTAGCTTTAGCTTTAGCTTTAGCTTTAGCTTTAGCTTTAGCTTTAGCTTAGCTTTAGCTTAGGTTTAGCTTAGCTTTAGCTTTAGCTTTAGTTTAGCGTTAGCTTAGCTTTAGCTTAGCTTTAGCTTAGCTGTAGCTCAGCTTTAGCTTCCATTTAGCTTAGCGTTAGCTTAGTTTTAGCTTAGCTGTAGTTTAGATGTAGCTTAGTGTTAGCTCAGTGTTACCTTAGCTTTAGCTTAGCTTTAGCTTAGCTGTACCTTAGCGTTACCTTAGTTTTAGCTTAGCTTTAGCTTAGCTTCAGCTTAGCTTTAGCTTAGCTTTAGCTTAGCTCTACCTTAGCTTTAGCTTAGATTTACCTTAGCGTTAGCTTAGTGTTAGCTTAGTTCTAGCTTAGCTTTAGCTTAGCTTTAGTTTAGCTTTGGCTTAGCTTTAGCTTAGCTTTAGCTTAGCTTTAGCTTAGCTTTAGCTTAGCTGTAGCTTAGCTTTAGCTTAGCTTTAGCTTAGCTATAGCTTAGCATTAGCTTAGCTGTAGCTTAGATGTAGCTTAGTTTTAGCTCAGTGCTAGCTTAGCTTTAGCTTAGCTTTAACTTAGCTGTACCTTAGCGTTAGCTTAGCCATAGCTTAGCTTTAGTTTAGCTTTAGTTTAGCTTTAGTTTAGCTTGAATTTAGCTTTAGCTTAGCGTTAGCTTAGCTTTAGCTTAGCTTCAGCTTAGCTGTGGCTTAGCTTTAGCTTAGGTTTAGCTTAGCTTTAGCTTAGCGTTAGCGTAGTTTTCGCTTAGATTTAGCTTAGCTGTGACTTAGCTTTAGCTTAGCTTTAGCTTAGCTTCAGCTTAGCTTCAGCTTATATGTAGCTTAGCTTTAGCTTAGCTTGAGCTTAGATTTAGCTTAGCTTTAGCTTAGCTTTAGCGTAGCTTTAGCTTAGTCTTAGCTTAGATTTCGCATAGTTTTAGCTTAGCAGTAGCTGAGCGTTAGTTCAGCTTTAGCTTAGCTTTAGCTTATCTTTAGCTTAGCTTTAGCTTAGCTTTAGCTTAGCTTCAGCTTAGCTTTAGCTTAGATTTGGCTTAGCTTTACTGTTACTACTAATGCTGCTTTCCTAGGGGCTCCAACTCCTAGGTAGGGTCGCACTGGGATAATTTGACTCCTATAAAAATCCCATTGGGATCTAACTAGGATTGCGCAGATCCCAGATCCAGCTGATTCCAATTACGTCCCAGCACGATAAAACAGCGGAGGCATGATGAACAAGAAACACGGATGAGCAGGCACGGATGAAAAGAAGGCAGATTACCAGTAAGAGTACGAATGGAGAGCTCCAAGACCGATGCAAAATGAATGTTTGCTGGGGGAGACTGCGGATATATATATATATATATGCAAGCATACATGTATGTAGTTGTGTGCATGCATGCATGCAGGCACGCATACATGTTTGTATGTGTGGATGTGTGTATGTATGCATGTGTGTTGTGTGTGTACGTATGTATGTACGTACGTATGCATGTACGAACGTACGTACGTACGTATGTGCGTGTTTATGTATATATGTCGTGTATGATATATATATATATATGTATGTATGTGTATGTATGTGCGTGTGTGTACGTATGGATTGATTATGTATGTGTGAATGTGTACGTAGATATATGTATGTCTGTGTATGTATGTGTCTATGCATGTATCTCTATATATATATGTATGTATATGGATATGTGCATGTATGTGTATGTCTGTATGTATGTATGGATGGATGGATGGATGGATGGATGCGAATCACTCCATATAACTTCTAGTGCATTTACAGATGTACACACATAGATGTATACACATACATGTGCACACGCATCTTTAACAGTCCATGCGCGTTCTCTCACTGTATGTGTTTCTCTCTCTCTCTCTGTCTACTCCGCCTGTCCCATGCTGTATGTATCACAAGTGTTTGGTTATGTCTCTCTCTATCTTTCTCTCTCTCTCTCTCTTTCTCTCTATGTATACCTATACGACCACCCTGCGGTTGATAAGGAGGTTGAGAAAGGGGGGGCACCAATGGGCAAAAGTGGTGATTGTTGTTCTGACGATGCCTGTGGGGCGGAATCTAGTGAGTAGTGTGATTGTGCACGTGAGAGTGATGTGATGTGGCGAAGCTGTGAGCGTGATTGTGCACGTGAGCGTGATGTGATGTCGGTCTGCATGTCGGTTTGATTGCAGACTTGCATTGGGTAGCTCGCCGCAAGCGGCGATGTTTTGAAATGCACAACCCACGGCGGGACACCAGCGGGACTCCGGCGGGACACCGCGGGCCACCGTTTGACGGGAGGAGCATCATTTGGTCCGGCCGCGGCCCAGCCACAGGAGGATTTCGGGACACCAGCGGGACACCGGCGGGACACCGCGCGCCACCCGGCCGCCGGAGGAGAAACATTTGGTCCGGCCGCGGCCCAGCCACATCAGGAATTTCGGGACACCAGCGGGACACCGGCGGGACACCGCGCGCCACCAGCCGCCGGAGGAGAAACATTTGGTCCGGCCGCGGCCCAGCCACAGGAGGATTTCGGGACACCAGCGGGACACCGGCGGGACACCGCGGGCCACCGGCCGCCAGAGGAGAAACATTTGGTCCGGTCGTGGCCCAGCCTCAGGAGGATTTCCTCTCGCCCGCCCACGCAGCTTCGCCTCGCCCGCACGCACGGCACGCACGACACGAACCCGAAACCGAAATCGATTTCCCAGTAGGGAGGGTCTCCGTTTCACGTCGGACTCACCCCCCAACCTACGATATATATATATATATATCAATACAAGACTGCAGTGGCGCTTCGCGCCATGCACCTTGGTCCTTGAAGTTTGGTATGCAGGCGGAATGGCAGGAAGGTCAAGCCGACAATTTAGCGATAACTCCTGGTTGCCTTTTCCGGCATCGCCGCTATCATGATGTTATTCGTTATCCTTCCTCCATGCTTATTGTTCCTTATTTTCGCCATACCCTGCGCATTCCCCCCATCCTCCTCAGCTCTTTTTTGCGGAGGCTCCTCCTTGGAGAGCCTTTAGGGGCCTCACAAAAGTTGTTTCGGGCTTTCTCAAGGCCTTCTGGAGGCCTCCTGGGCGTATTCTGGGGGCCTCCGGGGGCTTCCTCGGACCACCCTGCCTCCAACCGCCGTCTCCCTGAACGACCGAATCACGATTCGGAATTCTTCGGAAGGTGCCTTTGGGCCGTCTTGGGCCGCCATGGGGCTCTCTGCATAAGGGCCATCTTGGACCCGTGTTGTGCCGTTCGGGGGCTCTCTTGGACTGCCTCGAAGCCCTTTCGGATGGTTGTGGGGCGATTTGGGAGCCTCCCAGGCGGCTTCGGACGCCCAGAAGACCGCCGTCTTGGAGCGTCGGGAAGCCGAAAAGAGGAGAACCCCAAATTCACCAAAAACCGACAGAAAATCAATGATTTTTGCCTCGGGGGACCTTCTTGGGAGTGTTCTTGGAGGCCTCTTTGGGGCCGTCCTGGAGGCCTCTTGGGCCATCTTGAGGTCACGTCGGTCTCTCTTGGAGCGCACTTGTGCTGTCTTGGGGGTCTCTGGGACGTCTCCGATGACCCCCCTGATCGCCCTAAGTGTGCTGGGAAGGCTTGGCAAAACGCCTTGCGAGGCCCGGTGGCCGCTTCGGGGCCCGTCAGGAGGGCCCCAAAGCCCCAGGTCCCGGGAGTCCGGTTTTTTTGAAGGGGGACGGGTTTTCCCCCCGCCTGGGCTTATAAAAATACAGGAAGAGGAATATGCGTGTGTGTGGAGATGGGATATTCGGGGGTAA
>CAUYUJ010006646.1:458232-462865 GCA_963575745.1 Prorocentrum cordatum
CAGCAGCAGCAGTATCATCATCATCATCGTCATCATCAGCATCATCATCATCAGCAGAAGCATGAACAACCTCATTAGCAGCAGCAGCGTCATCAATGTCATCATCATTATCATCATCAGCATCATCAGCATCATCATTATGAATATCATGATCACCATCATCAACATCATCATCGACATCATCAGCATCATCGTCGTCGGCATCAGCAGCAGAAGCATTATCATCATCATCATCAGCATCATCATCATCATGACCATCAGCATCATCATCATTCGACATCATCATCAGCAGCAGCATGAACAACATCAGCAGCAGCAGCGTCATCAATGTCCTCGTCATCATCATCACAATCATCATCATCATCAGCAGCAGCATCATCATCATCATCATCATCACCATCACCATCAGCATCAGCATCAGCATCATCATCATCAGTATCATCATCACCATCATCATCAGCATCCTCATCCTCATCCTCATCATCGTCGTCGTCATCATCAGCAGCAGCATCATCGTCTTCGTCATCATCAGCAGCAGCATCATCGTCATCATCAGCAGCATCATCAGCAACATCGGCATCATCAGCATCGGCATCATCATCAGCATCATCCTCCTCATCCTCATCCTCCTCATCCTCATCCTCATTATCATCATCTGTATCATCATCATCATCATCATCATCATCATCATCATCATCATCATCATCATCATCATCATCACTAGCATCATCATCATCAGCAGCAGCATCATCATCATCAGAATCAGCATCATCATCATCATCATCATCATCATCAGAATCATCATCATCATCATCATCATCCTCATCCTCAGTATCGTCATCGTCGTCATCGTTATCAGCATCATCAGCATCCTTATCATCCTTATCAGCTTCAGCATCATCATTAGCAGCAGCAGCATCGAGAGCATCAGCATCCTCATCATCAGCATCTTCACAATCATCATCATCATCATCATCATCATCATCATCATCATCATCATCACCATCACCATCACCATCACCATCATCATCATCATCATCATCATCATCATCATCATCATCATCATCATCATCCTCGTCATCCTCTTCAACCTGCCATCATCATCAGCAACACCAGCAGCGTCGTCGTAGTCGGCGTCACCAGCAACAAGAATCCTCAACAGCATTCCTCGACATCATAATCCTCCTCCTGCTCACCATCCTTATCATCACCACCACCACCGAAATACTCATTCGTCGCCACCATAAGGATCATCAGTATGAGCATCATCATCATCGCGGCGACCATCGCCGCGAGAGCGCCTCGTACCCTTGCATGGCAGCAGGGTGAATCCTCAAGGGCTTTCCGTGGTTCCTCAGCGAGTGGGCCAGGTACATTCCTTTGGGCGCGGTGAGGGGGAGGAGGGGGAGGAGGAGGAGGAGGAGGAGGAGGAGGAGGAGGAGGAGGAGGAGGAGGAGGAGGAGGAGGAGAAGGAAGACAACGACGAGGAGGTGGAGGAGGTGGAAGAAGGAGAAATGAGAAAGACTACCAGGCGCTGCATGAGCAAAGGGTGATTGAATTTGTGGATGAGACGGCCATCGAAGTACTGAAGACCGTGGCAGCCTGCATAATGGGGACGAGAGATGACCAGGTCACCTAACTTCGCAGGTCGAGCCCGCTGAAGCGTGACACGCGGCTATCGTCGCGCCCTTGCGCCACCGCGCTTCAGGACACCCTTGCAGCCCAGGCTGCGATGCACGAAGCTGCGATTATCCTCGCGCCCCTAGGGTGACCTAGGACACAGGAGAAGAGAGAAGAGAGAAGGGAGGAGAGAGGGGGAGGAAGAGGAGGGAGACAAGAGGCGTGACAAGCACCGAACGATGTCACGCCCAGACGCGCCAGCCAAAGGCGGGCAGGCATCGTCCCGGCACTGCGCGCCGCAGACCCGGCGAGACGCTCTGGCTCGGCGCCGGGAGCAGGCGAGAAAGTGAGCCACGGAAACGAGCAGGGGGGACCGGCATCGAGGAGAATGGTCCTGGATTGGCATGGGCGCTCGACCGCTATTCTTTGCAGACGTAAAACTCACCAACACATGCCAATACCAGGAAAATGCAGAACTCAACAAAAATAGACACTACTTCGCAAGCCCAGCAAAATTCGCCGAGAACGCACACTCTAGCAAACCAATGTTGGCCACAAACCGAGTTAAAAAGCGTCCTGAAGAGGGGGAAAGGGTGTGGCTTGCAACCGGCACCCTGGGGGGTGCACCCTGGGGGGCGGGCGGGGACCTCGATAGTTCTCCGCTGCGTCCCGACGAGGCCCGACGAGGACAGTCTCGTGCCCCCCACACCACTCGTCGGCGCCGATCGCGAACCACACCCTGGCGCAACCACACCCTCCCCAGACATCCCTCTTCTCGATTTTTTCGCGACATGGGCCCCCGACTTCGCGATCACTTCCCAGGGACCGGTCTTTCATCCCGCGTCGTTTCTTGACTGTCCCGAGGCCCTGCGAGGGCCCCGAGAGGCCGATGACGATAGGGAACACCTCCGTCCCAGTGTTTTCGAGCCTGCCTGGGAGCAGCGTGGAGCTGCTTAGGACGATGTTGCAGGATTTTTGGGACTCTGGAGGCGGATTCGGGCCCCCAGCATCCTCTCCAAGATACATGCGTCCTCGCGCTGTCGGTCCATGCGCGAGCGGGATGTCTTTCCTCCGCTCTCTGGCCGGCAGGCGACCCCCATGACTGCGGAGGGACCTGTGGATGCGGGGGCGCCCCGCGCGACGATTCACACGACAGCTGTGTCGGAGGCAGCTCCAGGCTCGTCTGAAGCTCCAGTTTAGTCAAGAAAATCATCACCATCTCCAAAAAATTAGCAGAGTACGAATAGTTTTTCGGACCCAGCTCTGATAGCAGACCGAGGTCAGGCGTCTAGATACTTTAAGCTAGCGCGCCTGATGATTTTCTTATGATTGCTGCGCCGAACAGCTCTGTAGCTCATCTGCAGCTCGAGTTAAGTCAAGAAAACCATCACGATCTAAAAAATTAGCAGAGCCATGCCCGCCAAGTCCTGGGGGAGGGGGGTCCGAGATCGGGCCGCCGCGCTCGGGCCCCTAAGACCCTCACTGCCCGCGGGGCCGTCACGAAACGACGCACTCGGGATGGGGAAGTGGCCCCATCTCCCAAAGGAATCCCAGGGAATATCCTCAGGAATGTCCTCCGGAATATCCTCATGAGTATGCTCAGGAATATCCCTGGGAGTCCGGAGGAATCTCGCAGGAACATCCCTAGGACTCCCTCGGACTCTTCAGGAAGGAGGGAGGAGGGAGGAGGGAGGAGGGAGGAGGAGGGAGGAGGGAGGAGGGAGGAGGGAGGAGGGAGGAGGGAGGAGGAGGAGAGGAGGAGGAGGAGGAGGAGGAGGAGGAGGAGGAGGAGGAGGAGGAATCCTCTGGAATCTGGAGGACTCCTCGGGAATCTGGGGCTGCGGGGCCCTGGACAAGGACCCGGTGGTGGCCCAGGCTGCGAGGGGAGGGCGAGGCGCGGCTCTCTTCCTTCGGGAGCGGCCAAGAGGGGGGTGCCCAAGAGGGGGGGGTGCAAATCATGACCGGCGGCACGTGCGCGGCCCAGCGGGGGGGCCAGGGACGTAATGAAATAAGAACAGGCGCCATGAAATCTGGGGAGATATCATGGCCCCCGCCATGATATCCACCCCCACTAGTCATTACCCCCCTCTTTTCCGCCCCCGATTCCTCGCCCCCGTGGACTGGGCCCCAGGCGCCGGGGAGGGGGAGAACGTCAGCCAGGAGAGCGGCAGACAGAGCAAAGCTGCGGCGGTGCCTGATCTTCCTCTGTCATGTCTCATCCGCCCTCCTTCCCCTGGCTGCCTAAATGCTGCCCTTGCCCGCAAGTCGATCGAATCGATTGCAGAATCGAATCGATCGCATCAAACTCCGTCCGTGTAGGATGGCACGCTCTTGGGGCCCGCAACCGAACTCATCGAAGCCACGCACAAGCAATAGCACGTACCTTCGAATCGCTCGAATCGCGGACAACTCTGAATCCCCTGCCCCCCCTCCTCATCTGCCCTCATCCCTGCTCCATTCCCTTCTCTGACCGAGGCCACAGAACTGTCAGACTGAGAAGCTATCCTTCGCATGCCCTTCTCCTCCTCCCCCTCCAACTCTACCCCCTCCTCCTGACTGATCCTCCTCCTCCACCCCTCCTCCTGCTACTGTTCATCGCTCACCTTCCTCCGTTTCCTCGTCCTACTACTCCGCATTTCCAAATAATCCACATTCTGTGTGTCCTCCTCTTCCTCCTCTTCCTCCTCCTCCTACTCCGACGACGGGGACGACGACTACTACGACTATTACGCCAACTACAACTACTACGATCACTACGACTACAACTACGACTACCAGTACTAGTACTCCTACTTCTACTACGAAGAAGAAGAAGAAGACTACTATCACTACTACTACTACTACTATTACTACTACTACTACTAACTACTACTACTACTACTACTACTACTACTACTACTACTACTACTACTACTACTACTACTACTACTACTACTACTACTACTACTACGACTACTACTACTACTACTACTACTACTACTACTACTACTACTACTACTACTACTACTATACT
>CAUYUJ010006646.1:462965-465465 GCA_963575745.1 Prorocentrum cordatum
ACTACTACTACTACTACGACTATTACTACTACTAATACTACTACTACTACTACTACTACTACTACTACTACTACCCCTACTACCAGTGCTGCTACTACTACTACTACTACAACTACTATTACTACTACTACTACCACTACTACTACTACTACTACTACTACTACTACTATAACTACTACTACTACTACTACTACTACTACTACTACTACTACTACTACTACGCTACACGACTACTACGACTACTGACTACTACGACTACTCTACTACGACTACTACTACTACTACTACTACTACTACTACTACTACTACTACTACTACTACTACTACTACTACTACTACTACTACTACTACTACTACTACTACTACTACTACTACTACTACTACTACTACTACTACGACTACGACTACTACTACTACTACTACTACTACTACTACTACTACTACTACTACTACTACTACTACTACTACTACTACTACTACTACTACTACTACTACTACTACTACTACTACTACTACTACTACTACTACTACTACTACTACTACTACTACTATCACTATTACTACCAGACGCCCCCCAGACGGTTCAAGAGGCCCCGAGTCGCCGAAAGAATTGTCACAAGCCGCCCAAGATGGCCGCCGCAGCCCCAGACGCCGCCAAGAAGCCCCGAGAGAGCCTCAAGAGACCCTCCAAGAGGGACCCAAGAAGCACACATCGTCCGAATCCCGTCGGGAAACGTACAGTTGTCGCATAAACGACTTCTTGAGGTTTCACACTGTTCAGAACTGCCCAGGAGGCCCTCACAATCGCCCCAACACGGCCCAACGTGCCCCCAAGATGAGCCCAAGACGGCCCCAGAGCGCTGAAAGACAGCCCAAAAGACCCCTCAAGGCAGCTCCTAACGCTCCCAGAAGACCCCAAGAGCGGTACTCTAAGCTGCCACGCCTGGCCCTTTCCTGCGAGATCCCTCACGAGATCGCCAACAGGGCCCAAGAAGCTCCCAGAAGCCCAAAGTACTAGCCCAGGAAGCCCCCAAGAGGCCCCAAAGAGGCCTCCCAAGAAGCCCCACGACGTCTCCCAGAGACCCGTCTTGTCGACAACCCAGTTTCGTCTGAAGAGTTTTTCCAAGATACCATCGACAGGCCTCCTCCCCCTCATCGTCCGCTTATGCGACAATAAGGGCTAGCGAAATGAGCGGAAGAATTGAATGACTCTTCCATGTTGCACCCCGAGACGACATGTCGGTACGGCGGGCCGTGCGTTTCGCTTGAGACTTCCCTACCATTCATGATCCTGACGCTCAGAGGTTGCAACGGCTTCACGGATGGAGGAAGGGTGGATTCAAAATGTGGCTCTCGCCTCAGCGTCGCGCATATTCGTCTCAAAAGATCACCAGAACTTCACGAATGGAGGGCGGGTGGTTTTCAACATGTGGCTCTCGCCTGAGCGCCGAGCACATTCGTCCTCAATGTGTGCAAGATCTTCAAAAAAAAAAAAACTTGCCCAGAAAGAGAGCGGGTCGCTTGAAACTGTGGCTCTCGCCCTCGCGCCGCGCCTTCCGCGTGCGGTTCTCGCCTCAGCACCGCGCACCGTATCCTCTGAGCTCGCCCCGCCTTCACGGCTGGAGGCCGGCCTCGCCTTCCAGATGCGGTCCTCGCCCTGGCGCCGCGCATGACAGTGTGGCTCTCGCCCCCGCGCCGCGCTCCTTCGTCTCAAAAGGTCGCCAGAGAACTTCACGGGTGGAGGCGGGGTGGCTCTCCAAGTGTGGCCCACGCCTCGGCGCCGCGCTGGTTCGGCTCAAAAGCTTGCCAGGGCCGCACGGATGGAGGGCGGGTGGTCTTCAGAAGGTGGCTCTCGCCTGAGCGCCGAGCACATTCGTCCTCAGTGTGTGCAAGAGCTTCACGGATGGAGGGCGGGTGGTCTTCAGAATGTGGCTCTCGCCTGAGCGCCGCGCACATTCGCCCTCAATGTGTGCAAGAGTTTCACGCGTCGAGGGCGGGTCGTTTTCCAAAGGCGGCTCTCGCCTAGGCGCTGCGCACGTGTTTAAAACTGTTCCACGGATTGGTATGGTTGACGTCCCAGGAACCGTGCTCAGGTACGAAAAAAGATTGCCAGGGCGCAACAGTCGCGTTGATTCGCGAGTTCCAGGAGTGGTTTCTGGCACTCTACAAGGTCGTCAAAACGCAACAATGAGGTTGACTCGCGGCATCGAGATCCAAGGAATTGCGTTTCCGCGCGATTGAAGAGTCTCAGACGCTTGTCTTCCAACGGGGCACTTCCATCAGTGAAAGTAAACTCTTGTAGGGACCTACGAGGAGAGAACTTGCAGCATCATTGATGCGTCTTGGGTTTACACTGGTCCTCGTCCTCCTCCTCCTTCTCCTCCTCCTGCTCCCCATCCTCGACCTCCTCCTCCTTATCTTCCTCCTCCTCCTCCTTCTCGTCCTCCTCCTCCTCCGCCTCTTCTGCTTCCCGAAGCGGCGAAAGCCCCCCTCTGAAGGC
>CAUYUJ010006646.1:472965-500465 GCA_963575745.1 Prorocentrum cordatum
CGAGTGGATATGGACATGTGATTCGCTTGCGAGAGAGGGGGGAGGGGAGAGGAGAAAGACGAGCAGGGGCAGGCCACGAGGGGGGAGGAGGAGGAGGAGGAGGAGGAGGAGGAGGAGGAAAAGGAAGAGGAGGAGGAGGAGGAGCAGGAGCAGGACCAGTCCAAACCCAAGACTCATCAAAGATGTTGGAATTAGTCCTCTCTCCAAGCTCCCTCTTCATAGGCCCCTACGAGGACTCATTCCCACTAAGGGAAGTGCCCCGTTGGGAAACAACCGTTTGAAGATCCCGGAAGGTACCACTCTCGAAACTCTAACGCCACGCATCAACCTGACTGCTACGCCTTGACGAACCTGAACCGTGCCACAACACCACTCCTGGGATTTCATTACCACGAATCGACGTAACTGTTGCGCCCTGACTATCATAAACCGCTCCAAACCATAATTGATGGTAAGCTATCCATGGGAAATCCACGAAACTCGTGCATTTGCTTAAGATGAATGTGCGCGGCGCTAAGGCGAGAACCACATGTTAAAAATGAACCGCCCTGAATCCGTAAAACTCTTACTACAAACTTTAGTGACGAATGTACGCGGCGCTGAGACGAGAGCCACAGTTTGAAAAGGAACCGCCCTCGGTCCGTGAGACTCTCGCAATGGTTCAAAACAAATGCGCGCGGCGCTAAGGCGAGAGCTACATTTTGAAAACCACCCGCCCTGAATCCGTGAAAGTCTCGCAACTTTGCACCACGAATGCACGCGGCGCTAAAGCGAGGAACCACATTTGGGAACTTGGCACTCACAGTAGCAAAACATCCAGTGGTATCTGTACGCGTTGTCAACAACACTATCAGTATCAATTGGGAGGGGGCCTGGAAGAACTGGGACGAGCTCACGAAAAGTCCAGAAGTGGATCACCTTGCGACTCGGGCGAACGACGCGTTGGGCCGACCTGCCAAGGGAGGTGGGAAGGGCAAGAAGGGTGGGCAGGGTCCGGAATAGGGACTCGCACGGCGCATCGGCCACGAGAGAGTAGCCTCACTTGGCAAATGGGTAGCATTCCCATTTTGGCCAATATCTTGCGGCAAAGTTGCATCTGGAATGTCGAAGGCATTAACCAGGATCGTCCGCACAAGCTGCACGAGATTATCAAACACATGAGAACCCTGGACATCGCAGTGGTATGTCTCCAAGAGACACACTGCCGAGGTTCCCCTGTCTACGAATTCGAAGGCCACCTCTTCATCATGTCAGGGAACGAGAACGACACCAGAGAGAACGCTGGAGTGGGCTTCATTGTAGCACCATGGGCAAAACATTAAATGAAAGGTTATATGCAATATAACAACAGAATTGCAAGCTTAAGGATACGAGTAACTGGAGGTATATGAACAATGGTGACAGCATACGCATAAACAAACGAATACGCATACGATATCCGGCACGACTTCTTTTCCGAGCTTGGGAATTTCACCAAGAAGTGTCGCTCACATGGACCAACGATTTTACTGGGTGATTTCAACGCGCGGCTGCTGCAGAGGCGCACCGGAGAAGAAGATATCATGGGAGAATTCGTCTTCGAGAACATCCGTGGTAAATGGGACGCTCTCTCAAGCAGGGAATTGTTGGTTGAACTATGCACAAGCTTGGAATCTTACATTGCCGATACTTTCTTCGATGTGGGAACGGAGTCGAAAGTGACAAACTACGACTTAAACACGCGGCCCATGGACGAGATACAACCCGGAAAGTTCGAGCAACCTGACCATGTCATCGTCGAGCGGGCCTGGTTGGCGAACATACGGTGCATTTGGAGCGACAGGTCCAGAGCTCTGCAAACGCATCATTTTGTGAACATAATGGAATTGGAAGTCAACATCCCTATACCAAGAGCCTCCTCAACGACAACCACAATACGATTGGAAGTATTTTCATCAATCAGAGAATGTCGGAAACTATAGTTCTGGCAATGTGGAAAAATGGGAAGCAAAGCCTACGGACGACACCGTCGACGGGAAAGCAGCAACAATTGCTTCATGTATGCTGGAATCGGCGAAGGAATATGTACCTCTCTCGTCCGCTACCCCACACATGTTGGATCACGCAGCGGACGTTGCATTTCATTGAACAGAGAAACAGTTGCAGACAGCATGGGGGATCCAACGAGGAAGCCAAAGCATTCAACAAAATCAGTTGTCAGCACGTGCAGACAGGAAGAAAGGGCTGGAACATGCTGTGGAACATGGTGCTTGGGTGGCAATCCTGCTCCTAGATAGATTGCAAAATAGATCTTGGCAACATGGAAGATTGCAAAATAGATCTTGGCAACTTGTGGATAAAGAAAGCAAAGCAGAGGCAATGGCTGAATATCTGGAAAAAGAGCAATGGCAATTATATGATGGACCAGAAGAGCTCCCTCAACTCAACCGAGACGGGGAGCATTAAGCAGTGACACGGGGGACATCAGCTTGGAAGAATTACGACGAGCAGTAAAGGCATTGAAAAAGCAGAAAGCTGCTGGCAGCGATGGCGTACCGCCAGACCTTTTGCAGGCATTGTGGTCGTCAGACAACGCGCTGGGTATTGTTTTGGATCTGTGTAACACATGTTGGCGATCCAAGCATGTACTGACAGAGTGCCGGAGATCCTCGGTTGCAACTATATGCAAAAAAAAGAGACACGTCATCACCTAGCAACTGTAGGCCTATATCGTTACTACAAGTTGGATATACAGTATTGGCCAGTGTATTGTTGTATCGCTTGAAGACTGGGGGCGTGGAAGAAGCACTGCGCGAATCTCAATATTGATTCCACCCAGGACGAGGCACCTCAGACGCGCTTTTTCTGGTTCGCCAGTTGATTGACGCAACGTTGGAAGACAAGGACGGCACTTTACTTCTCTTCTTACTAATAATAAAGCCAGAGGGGGTGATACTTGCACTCCAGCGCGTCCTTGTGCCGCCAGCCATGGTAGATATGGCGCAGGCAATCTAAACTTCGAGAGAGTTTGTCGTCAAAGATGGTGCAGACACAACGTCCCCGAGGCCTCAAGCGGCAAGCATAGCTCAGGGCTGCCCGTTGTCGCCGTACTTGTTTGTCATCGTTATGTCAGTTATTATGGAGGCTATGGACAGAAGACTGACGCCATTCCGAACAACATGTCCAAACCCTACGTGATCACGGATGACTTGCTGTACGCAGACGACACAATGCTGGTGGCTACGAAACAGGACGCTCTTCAACAGCATCTGGACGCGCTGGTGGAAATCGCAAAGCCTTTTGGTCTTGAACTTAACGTATCCAAAACTATATGATCAAGAGTGCGATCGGATGCAAACGTTGCTGGGCCGGAAGGGGATCTGATTACATGCAAAGAAGAGGCTGTATATCTGGGCGGGCTGCTGAGTGTCGACGGGAAGCCACGAGCAGAGCCGAAGCAAAAGGAGCATTCGACTAGATCAGCGCTGTGTGGAGCCACGCCAAGGTGACCAGACAATACAAAATCCGTGTGTTGG
Organism: Prorocentrum cordatum; assembly: GCA_963575745.1. Taxonomy (NCBI): domain Eukaryota; class Dinophyceae; order Prorocentrales; family Prorocentraceae; genus Prorocentrum; species Prorocentrum cordatum. The sequence continues at coordinate 476,481 of CAUYUJ010006646.1, forward strand.
ATGCTTGTGCATTCTCAAATCTGCTCTATGGATTGGAATCTTGCATGCTGCTGCAAGCCGACAGAGACCGCCTCGGCAACTTCTAAGCGAGATGCCTCCGAAGAATATGCCAAATAGAAACCTGTCTGTTTCTCCCGTGTCAGAAACGTCGAAGTCAGAGCGGTTGCCAACGCCGCGCGCTTATCATCGCAGTTATTGAGACGAGAGCTGCAGTTATTTGGTAAATTGGCAAGGGATTCGCCGAGAAGCCTGCCGAGAGCAATGCTCTTCGAGAGTGGGAGCTGCCAGCCGAGAAGATGGAACAGTTTATGCTCTCGTGGGCGCCCGCGTCTGCAATGGGCTACATATGTGCACGCCGGGCCCTAGAGGCAGCAGGGGGCGACAATGACAATTTGCACGACCTGCTTGCTGCAAGGCTCTCCAGCACAATGGCACCAAGCCGTTGATGACTATTGTATGTAATCGTGTTCCCGCCTTCTCCCTGTTCCCTCCGCTCCCCTCCCCCCCGCTCCCTCCCCCCGTCCTCTTGCATGTTCAGTGTGCGATGTGCGAGTGTAGTTGTACCCGCCGCCCAGCACTGGTCAATGAACAGTAAATGCGACCCGGCGCACGTGCATTCCGCATAATTTTCTGCACATGTTTCTGGCCTTCGTTTTCAATCCAATGTGTGCCGATGCGCCGTCTAGGCGCGGCTTCTTCCTGTCCTATCATGTCCTCCTTCCATCTGTGAAAGTGTTGTCAACTGTCAAGCTTCAGAATCATACATGGTAATTAAGGAAAACTCAGGCGAAACGCCTAATCCGCACTTCCGACTGGCCTCGGGGTGCGACAGGGAGGAGTTACACACAAGGGAACGGAATGGAGGAGCAGGACGACGAGGGAGGAGTTACACACAAGGGAAAGGAGCGCGGGTGGGGAGGAGGACGTCTGAGGTGAACGAGAAGGACGACAAGGGCGGCGAGAACGAGAAGGATGAAGACAACTGGGAGTGACCCTCCCATCCTCGGTGAAATTCACGAAGCCATACCCGACGTTACAATCCTGCCGGCGCTGGCACACCCACCCGTTGCGAGCAGCCGACAGATGGCGCCAAGCCGCAGAACACGATCGACCCACGAACCCAGAAAAGGATATGGAAATGTGAGGCATGGCAACGTTTCCAAGATACCTGATTGGGCGACTGGCAATTGCAATGCTGAGTGTATCGATCTTGATGTACTGTGCCGAAGTCTCTGCTGTGCTGTGCCGTGCTGAACTGCGATGTGCCGTGCCGCGATTGTGCTCTCTATAGCGTTGTGGATCGAGTCCTCCTTGGCATTCGAGTCCTGACCGAACTGATCTGGATCTCAAACTCGAGCTGCCTGAGCACATAGTAGCCGCTTCAGAGCTAGTTGAGGTGGAAACGTGGAGGACGTTCAATCAACTCGCCATCAAAATCCGACTCGGCTCTGAAAAGGAACGACACGACACGGGGCTCAGGCTCATGGACGCGCCACAGGATGTGACAGGGGCGCAATAGGGGATGCGCCAGGGGACGTGTCAGGGGACGCATCAGGGGACTTTCCCTGGACGTATCAGGGACCTGCCATGGGACGTGCCCATGCGCGTGCCATGGGGCGGCCAGAAGGCGTCGTGCCAAGGGACGCTGCAAGGGGCAAGCCACGGAACGGGCAGGGGAAACGCCTGGGGACGAGCAAGGAAACGCCACAGAGGACGAGCCGGGGAACGTGCCACGCCGAGTGGCGTGCCAGGGAACGTGCTGGGGCACGTCACGCCTGGACGTCGCAGGGAACGCGCCAGGGGGCCCGCCAGGGCGCCCGGGGACGCCCCACGGACGAGCGGGGTTGGACTGCGACGCACTCTGCTGCGACAAGCGTTTCGCTCCACACATCCTCAACACATCATCATGTTCGACATCCGCCCGGGCGACCTGGACACGAGAAACCAAGCGCTCGCTCAACACATCCTCAACACATCCTCATGCTAAACGTCCGCCTGGGCGACCTGGACACGCGAAAACGAGCGGTGCGCTCGAGACATCTTCCGAAAATCTTCATATTAGACATCCGCCTGGGCGACCTAGGCACGTGCAAGCAAGCGTCTCGCTCAACACATCCTCGACACATCCTCATGCTAGACATCTGCCTGGAGCGACCTGGACACGCGAAAACAAGCGTCTCTCTCGAGACATCCTCAACTAATCCTCATGCTAGACATCCGCCTGGGGACGCTTGAAACCAAGCGTCTCGCTGGACACGTCCTCAAGGCCTGGGCACGTGAAAGCAAGTATTTCACCTGAGACATCCTCTGAATTCTGGTCCCCAGGAGAGGAACAAATTGTAGTACAAAACAAGCGTTTCGCTCGAGACGTCCTCAGCACATTATGCAAATTGCAAAACAAGCGTTTCGCTCGAGACATCCGCAACAAACGAAAATGCTGTATTGAGCCTGTGTTCTTTCTATCGATCGGAATTTCAAAAATCAGCGTTTCGCTTGGGACATCCTCAACTGTTTAATTCGCCAGCCCTACGCGACCTCATCATTTATCGCAGATTAAATTCGCCGACCCTACGCAAGTCGAGGCTAGGGGGGTGACCATCCAAAAAAGAACCCTAGGGCCAGGCCCTTTCCGGGAACATGATCGACCCACGAACCCGGAAAAGAATGTGTGTGTATATATATATATATATATGTATATGTCCGCCAGCCCCCTTGTGGGGCCACCAGGCTGTGGGCCTAAGCTTCGCAGTTTCCTGTACCAGTTGCAGCTTCCAGTTTCCACTGTTACAGTTCTGCTTCTTGCTGCTTACTGTTCCTTGTTGACTTCTTGCTGCTTACTGTTCCTTGTTGATGGACCGCGCGAGGGGGGGAGGTCCAAAACAGGCATTTCTACCACGCCCAAACCGTATCGTCTGAATTGCTGGGGCAGGTAAAAATCCGGCGGCACCCCTCACGCAGATCGGCAGGGTCAGGGTCCAAAAACACGAGGGATGTGCCACATTTCTAATAAAAAAAATCCTGACACCCCTCACGCAGATCGGCGGGGTCAGGGTCCAAAAAACACAGGGGATTTGCCACATTTCTGAAATTCAGCGGCACCCCTCACGCAGATCGGCAGGGTCAGGGTCCAAAAACACAATGGATTTGCTACATATCTAAAATTCGGCGGCACCCCTCACGCAGGTCGGCGGGGTCAGGGTCCAAAAACACATGGGATTTGCCACATTTCTGAAATTTCCTGCCACCAGAGCGAGATCCACGCGAGCGCGACGAGCACGCGATTGCACAAGAACCTCACAGATGCTGCAACAGCAATGGGACGCTACGATGGAGAAGGAAAGAAGAAAAAGAACATGATCAACCCACGAACCTGGAAAGGAATATAGAAATGTAACGCATGGCAACGTTTTCAAAGACGCCTGATTGGGTGACGGGCAAATGCAATGCTGAGTGTATCGATCTTGATGTACCCTCCCGAGGGAAACCTCAACAATTCACACTGCGCCCGCGCTCCCAGGGCCCCGATCCCTCGTAGATTACACTGGGGTCGCGCTCCCAGGGCCCCGACCCTTCGTAAATTACGCTGCGCCCGCACTCCAAGGGCCACGATCCCAAATAATTGACCCTGCGTCCGCGCTCACAGGGCCACCATCCTTTGCACATGACGGAGGGTCCGCGCTCCCACTGCCGCGATCCCTCGTAAAATACACTGGGGTCGCGCTCCCAGGGCCACGATCCCCTTGTAAATTACGCTGAGTCCGCGCTCCCAGGGCCACGATCCCTTGTAAATTACATTGCGTCCGAGCTCCCAAGAAACGCCACGATCCCTCGTAAATTACGCCGCGTCCGCGCTCCCAGGGCCTCCTGGGGCATGCTGGGATGCCCAGGTCCCTCAAGTTTTGCAAAACAAGCGTTTCGCTCGAGCCTTCCTCGACTTTTTGACGCGGGGGACGCACACCATCCTCGGGCGGGCACGCAAAAACTCCTGTGTGGCCAAGGAGATCCTTGAAAAACAAGAAAGAATTAGTCGAGACATCCTCGAAGTTCCTGCGCGCGGGACGCGGCACGCGCGAGACATCCTCGGAATTCCTGCGCGCGGGACGCTTTCCCGCGTCGCGGTCGGGGCTCCAGACCTCGTTGTTGTTCGAGGATTCTGCTGAAAATGCCCCGCACCTTCTTTTTTACCCCCCAAAAAAAACATGATGGACCCACGAACCCGGAAAGGGATATAGACATGTGGAGCATGGACACGTTTTCACGATACCCAACTGGGCAACACCTCACGAAACATCCCACGAGACACTTCACGAAACATCCCACGAGACACCTCACGAAACATTCCACGAGACACCTCACGAAACATTCCACGAGACACCCCGCGAAACATTCCACGAGACACCCCACGAAACATTCCACGACGACAGGCAACCACTCAACCAAGGCGGTGTGGTCGTGCTGGGGAGTGGTCGTGCTGGGGTGTGGTCGTGCTGGGGGGTGGTCGTGCTGGGGGGTGGTCGTGCTGGGGGGGTGGTCGTGCTGGGGGGTGGTCGTGCTGGGGCGTGGTCGTGCTGGGGCGTGGTCGTGCTGGGGCGTGGTCGTGCTGGGGCGTGGTCGTGCTGGGGTGTGGTCGTGCTGTGGTGAGGTCGTGCTGGGGTGTGGTCGTGCTGGGGTGTGGTCTTGCTGGGGTGGGGTCGTGCTGGGGTGGGGTCCTGCTGGGGTGTGGTCGTGCTGGGGTGTGGTCGTGCTGGGGTGGGGTCGTGCTTGGGTGGGGTCGTGCTGGGGTGTGGTCGTGCTGGGGTGGGGTCGTGCTGGGGTGGGGTCGTGCTGGGGTGTGGTCGTGCTGGGGTGTGGTCGTGCTGGGGTGTGGTCGTGCTGGGGTGCGTGCTGGGGTGGGGTCGTGCTGGGGTGGGGTCGTGCTGGGGTGTGGTCGTGCTGGGGTGGTCCGCACCCTGTGATTTATCGATCGGGTCGTGCTGGGGTGTGGTCGTGCTGGTGCTGGGGTGTGGTCGTGCTGGGGTGTGGTCGTGCTGGGGTGTGGTCGTGCTGGGGTGTGGTCGTGCTGGGGTGTGGTCGTGCTGGGGCGTGGTCGTGCTGGGCGTGGTCGTGCTGGGGTGTGGTCATGCTGGGGGTGTGGTCGTGCTGAGGTGTCCCGCACCCTGTGATTTATCGATCGGGATTTCAAAAACAAGCGTTTCGCCTGAGACATCCTCAAATTTTAATCCGCCGGCCTCCTTCGATCTCGATATTTATCAGGGAAAGAATCCGCCGGCCTCCTTCAAGTTGGGCACGGGGGACATGTTTACATAGGAAAAGAGAACCCTGGGCCTATGCCCTTTCCGGGAAAAACACGGTGATCCGCGGACGCGTTATTTATCGAGGATCCGAGGCGGGGGGCGGGCACGCGCGAAACGCATGTTTGCCACGCCGGATTGGACTTCACCTCGTTTTTTATCGAGCGGAAATCCGCCGGCCTCCTTCAAGTCAAAACCGGGGATAAACACACCTAAAAGAGAACCCTGGGCTTCAGCCCTCTCTGGGGAACATGATGGACCCACGAACCCGGAAAGGGATATAGACATGCGCAGCATGGACACGTTTTCACGATACCCAACTGGGCGACATCTCACAAAACATCCCACGAGACACCCCGCGAAACATCCCACGAGACACCTCGCGAAACATTCCACGAGACACCTCGCGAAACGTTCCACGAGACACCCCGCGAAACATTCCACGAGACACCCCACGAAACATTCCACGAGACACCCCACGAAACATTCCACGAGACACCCCACGAAACATTCCACGGGGGTGCGACTGGGTGTGGTCGTGCTGGGGTGTGGTCGTGCTGGGGTGTGGTCGTGCTGGGGGGGTGGTCGTGCTGGGGGGTGGTCGTGCTGGGGCGTGATCGTGCTGGGGCATGGTCGTGCTGGGGCGTGGTCGTGCTGGGGTGTGGTCGTGCTGTGGTGAGGTCGTGCTGGGGTGTGGTCGTGCTGGGGGGTGGTCGTGCTGGGGGGTGGTCGTGCTGGGGGGGTGGTCGTGCTGGGAGGTGGTCGTGCTGGGGAGTGGTCGTGCTGGGGCGTGGTCGTGCTGGGGCGTGATCGTGCTGGGGAGTGGTCGTGCTGTGGTGAGGTCGTGCTGGAGTGTGGTCGTGCTGGGGTGTGGTCTTGCTGGGGTGGGGCCGTGCTGGGGTGGGGTCGTGCTGGGGTGGGGTCCTGCTGGGGTGTGGTCGTGCTGGGGTGTGGTCGTGCTGGGGTGGGGTCGTGCTTGGGTGGGGTCGTGCTGGGGTGTGGTCGTGCTGGGGTGTGGTCGTGCTGGGGTGTGGTCGTGCTAGGGTGGGGTCGTGCTGGGGTGGGGTCGTGCTGGGGTGTGGTCGTGCTGGGGTGTGGTCGTGCTGGGGTGTGGTCGTGCTGGGGGGTGGTCGTGCTGGGGGGTGGTCGTGCTGGGGGGGTGGTCGTGCTGGGAGGTGGTCGTGCTGGGGAGTGGTCGTGCTGGGGCGTGGTCGTGCTGGGGCGTGATCGTGCTGGGGTGTGGTCGTGCTGTGGTGAGGTCGTGCTGGGGTGTGGTCGTGCTGGGGTGTGGTCTTGCTGGGGTGGGGCCGTGCTGGGGTGGGGTCGTGCTGGGGTGGGGTCCTGCTGGGGTGTGGTCGTGCTGGGGTGTGGTCGTGCTGGGGTGGGGTCGTGCTGGGGTGGGGTCGTGCTGGGGTGTGGTCGTTCTGGGGTGTGATCGTGCTGGGGTGTGGTCGTGCTAGGGTGGGGTCGTGCTGGGGTGGGGTCGTGCTGGGGTGTGGTCGTGCTGGGGAGTGGTCGTGCTGGGGTGTGGTCGTGCTGGGGGGTGGTCGTGCTGGGGGGTGGTCGTGCTGGGGGGGTGGTCGTGCTGGGAGGTGGTCCTCAGAATTCAGGTCCCCAGGAGAGGACAATCTATAACACAAAACAAGCGTTTCGCTCGAGACATCCTCACCATTTTCTGAAAAACAAGCGTTTCGCTCGAGACATCCTCAAATTTTAATTCGCCGGCAATTCGCCGGCCTCCTTCGACCTCGTTATTTATCAGGGAAAAAATTCGCCGGCAATTCGCCGGCCTCCTTCAAGCAGGCACCGGGGGATTAAGTTTACAAACTAAAAGAGAACCCTGGGCCCACGCCCTTTCCGGGAAAAAAAACAAACAAACAAAAAACAAGCAAAACGCGAGGCCACGTAGCATCCGCACAGTCACGAACAGATGCTCCTGTGCTACAGGGGCCGCCAGCCGACTCACCTCCCCAAAGCGAGACCGAACATGCAGTCGGTGTGAAGGCGAGAGCACGATTCCCAAACAAATTGTGGGAAGTCTGAAGCGAAACGGCTGCCGCACCGGCTGACGGACCGGCTGCTGGACTGGACGGTCTGGGGCTCCCCGTCCCCCACGCGTGACTCGTCTGTGGTCCTTCTCTACCGGTTTTAGAGCGCTCTAGCGAAACGCTATTACAGAACATGATGGACCCACGAACCCGGAAAGGGATATAGACATGCGCAGCATGGTCACGTTTTCACGATACCCAACTGGGCGACATCTCACAAAACATCCCACGAGACACCCCGCGAAACATCCCACGAGACACCTCGCGAAACATTCCACGAGACACCTCGCGAAACGTTCCACGAGACACCCCGCGAAACATTCCACGAGACACCCCACGAAACATTCCACGAGACACCCACGAAACATTCCACGGGGGTGCGACTGGGTGTGGTCGTGCTGGGGTGTGGTCGTGCGTGCTGGGGGGGGTGGTCGTGCTGGGGGGTGGTCGTGCTGGGGCGTGATCGTGCTGGGGCATGGTCGTGCTGGGGCGTGGTCGTGCTGGGGTGTGGTCGTGCTGTGGTGAGGTCGTGCTGGGGTGTGGTCGTGCTGGGGGGTGGTCGTGCTGGGGCGTGGTCGTGCTGGGCTGTAGTCGTGCTGTGGTGAGGTCGTGCTAGGGTGTGGTCGTGCTGGGGTGTGGTCTTGCTGGGGTAGGGTCGTGCTGGGGCGTGGTCGTGCTGGGGCGTGGTCGTGCTGGGGCGTGGTCGTGCTGGGGTGTGGTCGTGCTGTGGTGAGGTCGTGCTGGGGTGTGGTCGTGCTGGGGTGTGGTGAGGTCGGGATTTCAAAAACAAGCGTTTCGCTCGAGACATCCTCAAATTTTAATTCGCCGGCCTCAAAAACAAGCGTTTCGCTCGAGACATCCTCAAATTTTAATTCGCCGGCGCTCAAAAACAAGCGTTTCGCTCGAGACATCCTCAAATTTTAATTCTCGGGCTCGTTATTTATCAGGGAAAAATTCGCCGGCCTCCTTCGACCTCGTTATTTATCAGGGAAAAAATTCGCCGGCAATTCGCCGGCCTCCTTCAAGCAGGCACCGGGGGACTATGTTTACATACTAAAAGAGAACCCTGGGCCCATGCCCTTTCCGGGAACAAGCGTTTCGCTCGAGACATCCTCAAATTTTAATTCGCCGGCGCTCAAAAACAAGCGTTTCGCTCGAGACATCCTCAAATTTTAATTCTCGGGCTCGGGGAAAAATTCGCCGGCCTCCTTCGACCTCGTTATTTATCAGGGAAAAAATTCGCCGGCAATTCGCCGGCCTCCTTCAAGCAGGCACCGGGGGACTATGTTTACATACTAAAAGAGAACCCTGGGCCCATGCCCTTTCCGGGAAAAATTCGCCGGCAATTCGCCGGCTCGTTATTTACCAGGGAAAAAATTCGCCGGCAATTCGCCGGCTCGTTATTTATCAGGGAAAAAATTCGCCGGCCTCCTTCAAGCAGGCACCGGGGGACAGGTTTACCTACTAAAAGAGAACCCTGGGCTCAAGCCCTTTCCGGGAAAAATCTGCATAACACGTCAATCCGTCCAGCGTTAGTGCGGTCGTTCTTGTGATCGCACGCCAGGTGGGATCATCGGTCCTTGCGGATCTGCTGCAGAACAACCCAAAAATTGAATCTGGTTTTGGCATATGCCGCTTCCGCTCTGTGCGTAGCCAGCACCATCCATTCTACACATGGTTACAACTCCGTTTCGCTGGGCTGCTGGCTTGGCGAACAGGTTTCAGAATCATCCATCGTCTCTCGGTTTGCATCTCTGCGGTCGTAATCACAGGAAGGGAAGCCAAAACGGGGAAGGGGAAAGAAAGCTAAACCCTCACACACGCACACACACTTTTTGGCGTTGTGACCCTGCGCGCGGCGACGCGCGCAGACGGTCCCGTGGAAGCGAGAGCACGGCCGGGCCGGCTCACGAGGCGGGGGGACCAGGGATCCGCCCATAGGGGATCGAGCAGGTCACTCGCGGGATCGAGCAGGTCACTCGCGGTGGGCCGCGAGAAGGGGGACAAGAGACAAGAGACAAGAGCGCGCGATGTCGGTCCAGCGGGACCGGCCCTATGAGGGCAGCGCGGGGGGGCCGGGGCCCCTCAGAAGACGAGTCGGAGCCGGAGTCGGAGAGATGGACGCTGGACTCGGAAAATTGGGAGCCGGAGTCGGAGAGAAGGGTGCCGGAGTCGGAAACTTGGGAGCCGGCGTCGGAGAGATAGGGGAGAGGGGGAGAGTGGCGGCAAGTGGAGGTGTGCAGCGCAAGAAGCAAGAAGGGTACAGCGCGAAAGTGCAACGGCACTCCGATAGAGGGAGAGAGCAGCAGCCAGGAAGCCCGACCAAGGCAGACGGTGGGATGAAACGAGGAAGGAGCGACAGGACCGTGGCGGGACAGCGGACACTCTCACACACACACACACACATCTTGTGTTAGCGAAGTCGCCCCTCTCTCCGGCACCAGGCACCCACTGGCGCAAGTCCTGGATGCGCACTGCAGAAACGCCACGTGAACGACTTAGACAATGAAGGTCTTCGACCAGCGACTGATGAGGAACAACCCCGATAATATAAGCAACAATTGAAGCACATTGCCCACAAGCATCGTAACTGAAAGATGTGTGCTTATGTGTATGTATATACATATACATACATACATAGACGCATGTATGTTTACCAGCCCAACAAGCTAGTGATTGGTGAAGAGTTGATATGAACCAGGAGGAGGGACGGCGAAGTAAGCCCCAGGCTGCGACAGCAAAAGGCTGTAAAATTAATCGCGGTCAGGACACTCGTAGAGAGCGTGAAACCAACGCAAGCTCGCGTCTGCGTGTCCCCAGTAAGCATAATGGAGCTGAGCTCGTATACCACTGCAGGAAGAAATTGATAAGCACGCAGCCCGAAACCCACCGCAAGCAGACCGCGGGATGATTCTGGGAACCCCCCACATGCGGCGCCGAACCTGCCGCAAACTGTGAAAATCACTGCCACAAGAAATCCGCGTCTGCTGCAAACGTCGCGCGCTTGCGGTGCAGACGAAATCCGTCCCAGACCACCACGGGCAAGCATGCGAACATCTGATACGGCGCCAGCTGGAAGAAAAGGACGCGCTTCGCAGCCCCGGGCGCACAGTCTGCGTTGGGTTTAACGAGCCAGGAAACTCCATGTGGATTCGCGAAGGGCACGCGACGACTCTGCAGCCGCAAGTTGCACGAAACCACCGCAGCGATGCATCCGCGCATAGAGCCGCACCCGAGGGAAACCGAAGCAGGCGAGGAGCTCGCGACTTAAAGTTATAGCCGCGACGGTGAACAATCCGCCATGGCCAAGACGAGTCGCCGCGGCACCACGCCACCTCAGACGAAGTCACGCGCATGGGAGAACAGGCGGCCCTTCCTCCCCTCCCCCAACAGGTGAACGCGGGCCCGCCCACGGAGTAGCATCACGCCGCGAAGGATGCAGGCGCGGTGAAGAAGAGAACTGCCACTTCCCAAGTTCTTGACCACGAAGCCGCGCATCCCACGGCGAGCACACGGGGGCCCCTGGCGGGATGGCCCGCGCGCCCCGCGGACACGATGTCAGAAAGGCAGCTTCCCACGGCGCGGCCACCCGACCACCGCGCCCAGTCGCCAGGCAATGCCCTCTCCTGGCGAAAACCCCGCGGGAGAGGCAGGGGAGGGGGGGGGCGCCCTGGCACTGGCGAGTGCCCGCCCCGCTGCGCTCCCGCCAAAAAACGAGCACACCAGGCGGGAGGGCCCTCCGTCAAGGCGCGCAGGGGCACGCAGCGAAAGACGAAGCATCTCAGGAAACAGCTGCTAGGAGGCCTCAGCAAGAGCGGCTGGAGCTATGAAGCCCGACTAAGAGGGGCCATGAAGCCAGCTGCAGGCCGGATGAAGCCAGGGATAAAGCTAGGCTGAGCGGGATGAAGCCAGACTGAGCGGGACGATGCCAGATTTGGCCGGTTTTCGACCACGGATATACCAGCGCCGATTCTGAATTTAGCCTTCAGGAGTTGCATCCTGAAGTACTTAACAGGCGCCGAGAAGAACGCCGTTGCCAACCGCCTCCCCGCGCGACGGGCCTCTTGCAGCCACGCTGCGGAGGCCGCAGAAATAGGCACCGAGGCATGAAAAATGTGAAATTTGGCAGATTCCCTCCGCTGGCCGCCCTGGCTCCCTTCAGCAAGCGGCATCTACACAGTCGGGCTCTATAGTCGGGCCGCTGAACTAAGGAACGCTACAGGAGGAACGAAGCCCCTTTGGCCCCCAAAGCGCCCAGGTGCAGGAAAAGGGCGAGAAGAACAACCACGGCAGCACCTGAGGAACATCGAGCCCCTTCCGAACTCCATGCGGGCCTTCTCTGAGCGTCTCGGCTGTACACCAACGGCGTGCCAGGACAGGGCCAGATACGGTGGTGGTGTATATCGGGAGCGGCCAAGAGGGGGGTGTCCAAGAAGGGGGGGAGGGTGCAAATCATGACCGGCGGCGTGTGCGCGGCCCAGCGGGGGGGGCCTGGGACGTAATGAAATAAGAAGAGGCGCCGTGAAGTCTGAGGAAAAAAATCCTGGCCCGCGCCGTGAGATCCACCCCGCCCCAGTCGTCACCCCCCTCTCTTCCGCCCCCGAGTTGATAGGTGCCTCCTGCGGGTCGACCCGACGCCTCCCCAAAAATCGGTCCCTCCGGACCCCTCCCACCAGGGTGTGCACCCTGGCCAGCTCTCTCCATGCTGGATCGAGGTCCGACGGCCCCGCGGCCCGAGAGGGGCCTCCAAGAGGCCGAAAAAACAGCCCACAGAAACGGAGCTTCGAAACTCGTGGCAGTCCACCACCAGTGGTGGTATACTGACTACCTACCAGACCACCCCAACCCAACCCGAAAGCCCGCATTTGACCCGAATTTCGGGTTGGGGGGGGTACGGGCTCCACGTGTTTTTGTCGATGTTCCCCGACCCCCCCCCCCACTGGAAATCGAGGGCAAATTGGGGCCTTCGGGTTGGGTTGGGGTGATTTGGTGGGTGGTGGTATACGTCGCGCGCACGCCAACGTGGACTACGGATGGATCGAGGAAAGTGTGCCCCTCGAAACATGGGGCCAATGCCGCCGGTCTTGGCGACGGAGCGCGCCGATATCGCACGGACCCGGGATCCGTCGCCAATGCACGCGCCCTGCTGCTGGCTTCGCGGGCGAGACCAGGTGGGAAGCGCGCAGGCCGTCTCAAAGACAGCGGGGCTTCTCGGAAGCCCTTGCGCCTTCCGAGCTTCCGGCTTCAACAGATCCTCAGAAGGCCGCAGGCCTTCTGAGCCTTCTGAGAAGGCCCGCCCCCTCTGCCTTCCCTCCTGGGTTCGCCGCCGAATGTTTGCGCCTCCTCGAGCACAGGTGCCCTCTGCGGGTCCCCTCTCGCGATCCTTCTTGCTGTCGAACGGGAAGTACACAAAGTCAAAAAGGCCTGCGCTCGGGGCCGGCTGCTTTACTCCACGACGCGGCCGCCCTGTTCTCCCTTGCGTCGGGCCGACACGATTGCGACTGGCCCCCCTCCACCTCATTATCCTCATGCTCCTCCTTTTCTTCCTCATCCCAATCCTCCCCCTCACCAATATCCTCCTCCTCCTCCTCCTCGTCCTCCTCCTCCTCCTCCTTCTCCTCCTCCTCCTATCCCTCGACCGCGGCACGAGGGCGAACGAGTTCAAGCACACTAACCCCAGGAATCCATAATACACCTGACCAGGGCTGAGGAAGGCTATATGTACGTAAATATACAAACACCTATGTATAAATACCCCGCATCTTCATACAGTACTTTTCCATTGCATGCTAAGAGCGTTTGCACTCGTCTGCGGCCATGAAAGTGCGACCATGCCTGTCGGGTGTCTGGTAAGGTTCATGTGGTTGTCTAAGGGTGACCCCTCCCTACAGCCAAAATATTGCGACAGTGAACTTGTACATGGAAGAAGAAATTCATTTTTGGTGCAAACTGCGCCCAAATCTACGCGGGGCGCCTGAGGGGAAGCCCAGGGAAGGACCTATGGAACCCGGAGCCCCCATGCGAAGCCGAAGCGGCTCTTACTCCAAAGCCTCCAGCTGTACCTGCCCGCGTGCGTCTGAGATCGCAGCTCCCAACCCCTCCTTTCTGGCGCTACTCTCGGCAGGGGGCACTCGGAAAGAGGATTGAACGAAGGAGAGTCGACGGCAACGGACGGCGATACCAGTGCCAGGGACAGTCGGGGAGACTGTTTATTGCCAGCCTGGAACCTATCCCTATCCCTATGTTGGGCATCGCCCCATCACGATGGCGATCTTGGGGATCTCCTCCGTTTCTGATGGGTGTACCCCTAAGATTGTCGGGTCGGGCGAAAGGGGGGGATAGCGAAGGGGGGGGGGAGAATCAGCTCACGTAGCTGATTTTCCCGGCGCCTCCCGGCGCCGGGAGGCGCCCATGTATCGTGGAATGGGTCCCTCGCTGAGGCCGAAACCAGCTGCATGCAGCAAATTTCGTAACCCCCTCTTTCCCAATCCCCCCCTTTCGCCCGGCCCGAGATGGTCCTCTCCTCTTCGCGTGCCAGTCTTCGGGATATAGGGATCGGTTCGAGGCTGGCGAGCTTCCTCCGCGGCGGGCTGGGTCCGGCGAGCGCGGTCGGGCCGGCGGGGCGCGCCCACGGCGCAGCAGAAACTGCGGCGGCAGCAGCGAGGGAGGGGGGCGAGACAAAGGAGGAGGCCGCCGCGGAGCGGCCAGAGAGCGCTCGAGGCTCGAAGCGTGCAGAGCCTCCAGTGGCGCGGGGGGGGCCAGGCTCCAGAACTGCGGCGGAGGCAGAGGAGGGGGAGAAGCAAAGGAGGAGGCCGCCGCGGAGCGGCCGGGGAGCGCTCGAAGCATGCAGAGCTTCCAGTGGCGCCGGGGGCCAGAGCTCCAGAGCTCGACGACGACCGTCGGGGACGAACTCGACTGGAGGAAGTCGGCGGCAAGCCATGGCACCACCACGGCCAGGGGCGGTCCCGGACAGGGCCTCCCCAGGGTCGCGCGGAGGCGAGGCCCGTGGCCGCCCACAGGAGGAGCGCAGGAGGCTCCAGGCCAGCCCAGTGTGGCCAGATGAACCACCCCAGGGGGGACCCAGAGGAGGAGGACGCTTCAAATGATCAACTGTTCGAGAGTGTAAACCGATTGCGCCCACCGCTGCCTGGGTCTCCCTCTGCGCCGGTGGAGAGCCCACAAGCCTCCGAAAGCCCCCGAAAGCCTCCAAGACGCCGCAAGACAGCCCCAAGGGGGGCTCCAAGTGCCACTCCCCCCTCCCAAGGCATCTCCCAAGAGGCCAAAATCCTTCAAAACCTTAGAGGAAGTCAAGACTGCTGGGTCTTTCGTTTTTAGCTATCGATTGGTCCTGGAGCTTCAGGATGGCCCCAAGAGGGCCCTAGAGAGTCCCGCGACGGGCCCAAGACGACCTCACGACGGCTCCAAGAGCGCCCTAAACACTTCCAAGAGCGGCCCAAGAGGGCCCCGAGAGGATACTTGGGAGCCTCCGAGGGGGCGAGGGGAATTCCACCAGCCTTTTAGGGCATAGGTGGTCTAGGGTGTTTTGTTTTCTATCTGCCCCTCGTCCCTTTCGGGGAGAGGTTTACCCCTCCCTCAGACCCCCTCCTCTGGACCTGGACGGGGGGGCCCGCGAGGCGTTGGAGCGTCCAGGATGGCCCAAGATGGCTCCAAGAGCGCCTCGGAGAGCCCAAGATGAGCTCCAAGATGGTCTAAGTTATCCCAAGATGCTTCAACATGGCTCCCAAGATGCTCCACCAGGCCCCAAGACCGCTCCAAGAAGGCTCCAAGTGGCCAAACCGAAGAGGCCGAAATCCTTCCAAAACCTAAAGAGAATCAATGTGATGTGCTTTCTCGCCTTTTCGCGTCCGATGGCCATCCGATGCCTCAAGATGGCTCCAAGACGGCCCGAGAGGGCTCCAAGAGAGGCTCAAGAGAGCCCCGAGACGGCCCCAAGAGCGCCCAAGAGCACTCCAAGAGCGACCCAAGAGCGCCCCAAGAGGCGACGTTTGGGGCTTCCGAGGGGCAACGCGATCGATGTCCTCCAAGATGGCCCCCAGAGCGCCTCAAGAGGGCCCCAAGAGGCGCCCAGGAGGCCCCGAGAGGCCCAATACGGCCCCAAGAGCGCCCAATAATGTCCCAAGAGCGCTCCAAGAGGGACCCTTCCTCTGTGTGCTGCCCACTTCCCTGATCGAGGCAACTCCTCTGGGCATCGTCTCTGCATGGGCTGGCGGGGTTACGCGAAGAATCTAGAAATTCTGACACCCCCATTCCGTTGAATTATTGGGTCCCGACGACCCCGAGAGACGTCCCAGACCAGCCCAACGGGACCCAAGAGAGGCCCGAGATGGCCCTCAAAGGCCTCCACACAGTTCCCCGAAAGGTCCCAGGAGAGCCCCGAACGCTGCAGGAGACGCCTCAGACAGTCCCAGCGGACCCTGTGAGACGCCCAAGAGGGTTTCAGAGGGCTCCCAAGGGGGCCCCAAAGATCTCCAAGAGAGCCCCAAGAGGAAACCCAGTCCGCAGTGGTAATCCAATCTGCAGTGGAAACCTGTTCGGAAAAGGCATTGGCAACGAGGGTCACATCCAGGGCCGCATGCAACCTCCCACTCCCCCTCCCCCTCCCCCTCCTCCTCCTCCTCCTCCTCCTCCTCCTCCTCCTCCCTCCTCCTCCTCATGTTCCTCCTCCTCCTCCTCATGTTCCTGTCCTCCTCCTCCTCCTCCTCCTCCTCCTCCTCCTCCTCATCATCATCATCACCATCACCATCACCATCACCATCACCATCACCATCATCATCACCATCATCATCATCATCATCATCATCATCATCATCATCATCATCATCATCATCATCATCATCATCATCATCATCATCAGCATCACATCATCATCATCATCATCATCATCATCATCATCATCATCATCATCATCATCATCATCATCAGCATCATCCATCATCATCATCATCATCATCATCATCATCATCATCATCATCATCATCATCATCATCATCTCATCATCATCATCATCACATCATCATCATCATCATCATCATCATCATCATCATCATCATCATCATCATCATCATCATCATCATCATCATCATCATCATCATCATCATCATCATCGTATTGCTTCTTCGTGGTATTATTCGTATCAGTAGTATCATCATTCGGATCCTCTTGAGTGTTCATACGATGTGTAACAGTATTAGTGGTAGCAGTATTAGTGTCCGTGTCAGTATACATAATCACCGTGTTACTAATAGTATTGGTATTGACACTGTGATGAGTCGCTTTCGTAGCGATGATATATGTATTGGTATCCGTATTGTCATTAGTCGCCTTATTATTGATAGTGGTATTGCTCGTAGCATTACGGGGGTAATAGTAGTCGCGCTACTCTTCGTATGTAAAGTAACAAATATTCTAGTCGTATTGGTGTTCGTGTTCAGAGTCGTCTTCTTATGACTATTAGTCGTAATAGTAATGGTAGTATTCGGCTAGGTGTTCGTCTTGTTCTCCGTATTCGTGTTACTATTAGTAATATGTGATTCGTGGTACTCGTATGGTTCGTGATAGTCTTATGCGTACCCGTAGTATCCGTATTACTATGATTTCCCTCGTATGATTAAACGTGTGTTTATTGTTGGTAGTATAGCTCACCTTGCTGTTCCTCCTCCTCCTCCTCCTCCTCCTCCTCCTCCTCCTCCTCCTCCTCCGCCCCGTCCGCCCCCCCCCCCCATCCCGCCTCCTCCTCCTCCTCCTCCTCCTCCTCCTCCTCCTCCTCCTCCTCCTCCTCCCCCGCCTCCTCCTCCTCCTCCTCCGCCTCCTCCCCCTCCTCGTCTTCCCCCCTCCTCCTCAGCGTCCGCTTCTTCCTCCGCCTCCTCCTCCTCATCCTCATCCTCCTCCTCCTCCTATTCCTTCTCTTCATCATCATCATCATCATCATCATCATCATCATCATCATCATCATCATCATCATCATCATCATCATCATCATCATCATCATCATCATCATCAGCATCATACTCCTCCGCCTCCTCCTCCTTCTCCTACTCCTCCTCATCAGCATCAGCATCAGCATCAGCATCAGCATCAACATCAGCAGCAGCAGCATCATCATCATCATCATTATCATCATCAGCATCACCACCATCATCATCATCATCATCATCATCATCATCAGCATCATCATCATCATCATCATCATCATCATCATCATCATCATCATCATCATCATCATCAGCATCATCATCATCATCATCATCATCATCATCATCATTCGTCCTCATCATCATCAGCATCATCATCAAAATCAGCATCATCGTCATCAGCATCAGCATCAGCAGCATCATCAGCATCATCATCCTCATCCTCATCATCATCAGCATCATCATCATCACCCCCCTCCCCCATCCTCCTCAGCTCTCTCCTCCGTCTCCGCCTCCTCCTCCTCCTCAGCATCCTCCCCCTCCTCATCGTTCTCCTCCTCCTCCTCCTTCTCCGCATTCTCCTCGTCATCTTCTTCCTCCTCCTCCTCATCCTCATCATCATCAGCATCATCAGCATCGTCATCACCAGCAGCATCAGCATCATCATCATCATCATCAGCAGCAGCAGCAGCATCAGCATCATCACCAAAATCATCAGCAGCATCAGCATCATCACCATCAACATCATCATCGTCATCAGCAGCATCATCAGCATCATCATCATCGGCAGCAGCATCAGCATCATCAGCATCGCCATCGTCATCCTCAGCAGCAGCAGCAACAGCATCACCATCACCAGCAACAGCATCGTCAGCATCAGCATCATCAACATCAGCATTATCATCAACAGCATCGTCATCATCAGCAGCATCATCATCAGCATGATCAGTTGCATCATCCTCAGCGTCTGCATCAGCATCGTCGTCATCCTCATCATCATCATCAGCAGCAGCATCATCATCGTCATCATCAGCATCATCGGCATCCTCAGCATCACCATCAGCATCGTCAGAAGCATCATCATCAGCAACAGCATCATTATTATCGCCATCACCATCATCATCATCAGCATCATCATCATCATCATCATCATCATCATCATCATCATCATCAGCATCATCGTCATTATCAGCATCATCGTCATTATCAGCATCATCATCATCATCATCAGCAACAGCATCATCAGCATCATCATCATCATCATCATCATCATCATCATCATCATCATCATCATCCTCACTATCATCATCACCATCATCAGCATCATCATCATATTCAGCATCATCATCAGCATCCCCCCGTCCACCTCCCCCTCCCCGTCCCCCTCCCCCCCCCCTTCCCCCTACTCATCTTCGTCGTATTCGGATTCGTCGGATATTCAGTTTCTTCCTGCTCCTCCTCATCAACATCCTCCTCACCATCATCCTCATCCTCCTGCTCAACTCCCTCCTCCTTCTCCTCCTCCGCCGCTGCCCCCGTCCTCCACCTCCTCATCCTCCTCCTCCTCCTCCTCCTCTTCATGCTCCTCCTCCTCCTCCTCTGCATCCTCCTCCTCATCCGCATCTTCATCCTCATCATAATCCTCCTCCGCCTCCTCCTCCTCCGCCTCCGCATCCGTTTCCGCCTCCGTCTCATCCTTCTCCTCCTCCTTCTCCTCCTCCGCCTCCTCCTCCTCCTCCGCCTCCCCCTCCGCCTCCGCCTCCGCTTCCACCTCCGCCGCCGCATCCTCCTTTTCGTGAGCCGCCTCCTCCTCTTCCTCCTCAGCCTCCTTCTCCTCCTCCTCGTCCTCATCCTCATCCTCATCGTGTTCCTCCTCCTCCTCCTCCTCCTCCTCATCCTCCGTCTCCTCCTCCTCATCCTCCTCCTCCTCATCCTCCTCCTCCGTCTCCGCATCCGCCTCTTCCTCCTCTTCGTCGTTCTCCTCCTCCTCCTCCTCCTCCTCCCTCCTCCTCCCTCCTCCTCCATCCTCCTCCCCCTTACCTCCTCCTCCTCCTCATCCTCCTCCTCCTCCCTCCGCCTCCGCCTCCGCCTCCGCTTCCGCCTCCGCCTCCGCCTCCGCCTCTTCATCCTCATCATCCTCCTCCGCCTCCCCCTCCTCATCCTCATCCTCATCATCATCCTCCTTATCCTCCTCCTCCTCCTCCTCCTCGCCCTCCTCATCTTCGCATTCGTCTTAGTATCAGGATTAGCCGTGTCAGTATTAGTAGTAGTATGCTCCGTCGTCGTCTCTCATCCTCCTCCTCCTCCTCCTCCGCCACCGCCACCGCCGCTGCCACCTCATCCGCTTCCAATTCCTTCTCCTCCTTCTCCTCCTCCTCCTCATCCTCCTCTTCCTCCGTATCATCCTCCTCTTTCTCTTCCTCCTCATCCCTCTTCGTTGTCCTCATCTTCCTCCTTATCATCATCCTCCTCCGCATCTCCCTCATCCGCCTCGTCATCCCCCCATCCTCCTCATCATCATCCTCCTCATCATCATCATCATCATCATCATCATCATCATCATCATCATCATCATCATCCTCTCCCCATCTTCCCCCTCCTCCTCCGCATCCTCCTCCTGCTGTTCCTCATCATCTCCCTCCTCATCCCCCTCCTCCTCCTCCACCGCCTCCTCCCCTCTTCCTCCTCCTCCTCCTCCTCCTCCTCCTCTTCCTCCTCCTCATCCTCTCCTCCTCCTCCTCCTCCTCCTCCTCCTCCTCCTCCTCCGCTCCTCCTCATCCTCCTCATCCTCCTGCCCCTCCCCATCCCCCTCCCCCATCCCCCCCCCCTCCCCGTCCCCCATCCCCCCCTCCTCTTCCTCCTCCTCCTCCTCCTCCTCCTCCTCATCTTCCTCCTCATCATCATCATCCTTCTCATGCTCCTCCTCCGCCTCCTACTCCTCCCCCTCCTCCTCCTCCTCCTCCTCCTCCTCTTCCTCCTCATCCTCCTCCTCGTATTCTCGCTATTCGAACTAATCGGATTAGCTATACGATTTGCGTGATTGATTCATAACACTAGTATGTTCATGATGTGGTTTCTTCGTATGATTAGTAGTGTTAGTAGTAGTGTCTACTCATTGGCAGCATTATTATCAGTATCATGAGTGTTCGTATTCGTCGTAGTCGTAGTAGTAGTATTCGTCGTCTTCACATTGTTCTTGTTAGTACGACTAGCATGCGTAGCCGTATTACATGCCTTGTTCGCAATGACATTATTGATAGTATGATTCGGTCTGGTTAAGATTAGTGTCGCAAGTGGTGCTCTTCTTCTTATTCGTAATAGTGTCCTACGAATATGATCATTGGTAGACGTACTACTAGACTCCGTGATCTCCGTCGTAGTAGTCGTCGTAGTCGCCTTATCCATGTTCGTATTCTTACTAACCTTAGTATAAATGTTTCTCGTATGCTTCTCAATAGTATTCGTCGTCTTCCTCTTCGTCGTCATCTGTTGTTTCGTCCTCCTCCTCCTCCTCAGCCTCCTCCTCCTCCTGCTCCCCCTCCTCCTCTTCCTCCTCCTCCTCCTCCTCGCCCTCCTCCTCCTCCATGGTATCTTCTCCCCCTCCGCCTCATGGTCGTCGTCCCCCCCCCCTCGTCCTCTTCCTCCTCCTCATCATCAGCATCATCAGCATCAGCATCATCAGCAGCAGCAGCATCAGCATCAGCAGCATCATCATCATCATCACCATCATCATCATCATCAGCATCATCATCCGCATCATCACATCATCATCAGCATCATCATCACATCATTATCATCATCATCATCATCAGCATCATCATCATCATCATCATCATCATCATCATCATCATCATCATCAGCATCATCAGCATCATCAGCATCATCATCATCAGCATCAGCATCATCATCGTCAGCAGCAGCAAAACCATCATCATCATCATCATCAGCATCATCATCATCAGCAGCAGCAGCATTATCATAATCGACAGTGTCGTCATCAGCGGCAGCATAATCATCGTCATCACCATTATCATCGTCATCGTAATCATCAGCAGCAACAGCATCGTCATGAACAACAGCACCACCATCAGCATCATCAGCAACACCATCATCAGCATCGTCATTGTCACCGTCAGCATCATCGTCATCAGCATCCTCAACAGCATCAGCCTCAGCATCAACATCGTCAGCATGATCATCGGTATCGTTATCATCATCAGCATCATCATCGTCATCATCGTCATCATCGTCATCATCGTAATCCTCAGCATCAGCATCAGCATCACAGCATCATCATTGTCAGCCTCAGCATCATCATCAGCAACAGCAGCATCATCATCACCACCATCATCATCAGCATCATCAGCATCACCACCACCATCAGCAGCATCATCAGCATAATCATCATCAGCATCATCAGAATCATCGTCATCATCATCATCAGCATCAGCATCATCAGCATAATAAGAATCATCATCATCAGCAGCATCATCATCAGCATCATCATTATCATGAGCATCCTCATCATCAGCATCAGCAGCAGCATCATCAGCATCATCATCATACTTAGTCACCAGTATCCTTATCCTCAGCATCATCATCATCCTGATCAGCATCATCATCATCATCGTAATCATCATCAGCATCATCGTCATCAGCGGCATCTTCACAAGCATCAGCATTAACAGCATCATCATCATCAGCAGCATCATCAGCCACATCATAATCACCATCATCACCATCATCACAATCATCATCAGCATCATCATCAGCAGCATCAGCCGTATCATCATCAGCATGAGCATCAGCATCATCAGAATCATCATCACCAGCATCATCATCGTCGTCATCAACATCATCATCAACATCAGCATCATCATCAGCAGCATCAATATCATCAGCATCATCATCGTCAGCAGTAACAGCATCATCAGCAGCAGCATCATCGTCATCTTCATCATCAGCGGCAGCAGCATCATCATCATCATCATCCTCATCATCATCCTTATCATCGAAGCGAAAAGAAAGGACCCTCGAAGCCCCGGCTGTTGAGCTCCTCCAGGAACATCAGCTGGGTGTACTGGCGCGGGAGCTGCCTGGCCCGCCGCACCCCCTCGTCGGGAGGGCGCCCGCTTCCCCTCCAGGGGGGAGCGAGGAGGAACGAAGAGGCAGCGAAGGGGAAGCGAAGGCGAAGGGAGTGAGGAGGAGGAAGGAGGACGAAAGAGGGGGAGAAGAAGAGGGAGGGCGAGGTGGCAGGGGGAGGAGGCAAGAGGAGAAAATGGAGGAAGGGGAGAAGGGGCAAGAAGAAGAAGACAAGGAGGATGAGGAGGAGGAAGACCGGAGGTGAGAGAGGCGTATGCAAGAGGAGGAAGGAGCAACAGAAGTGAGGCCCAGAACGTCCCCCCATCCTCCTCATCCTCCTCTCTTTTTCTATGTCTCTCTCTCTCTCTCTCTCTCTTTCTCTCTTTCTAGATTTCCTTCTCTCTCTCCCTCTCTCTCTCTGTTTCTCTTTCTCTCTCTCTCTCTCTCTCACTCTCTCTCTCTATCTCTTTCTCTCTCTCTCTCTCTCTCTCTCTCTCTCTCTCTCTCTCTACATATATATATATATATATATATATATCAAATAAGTATATCCATCTCTATCTGCATACAAAATGTGCGTGTGTGTGTGTGTGTGTGTCCACCACCGTGCCTCGAGGCACGAGTTGGAGTGTCCTCAGGTCCCTTGACTCAGGTCCCTTGAGCTCTGACACTTGCAGGAGCAAGGGAGCCCGGGCCCCCCCAGACTCGCTGACTCTCCGGAGTGCGCGGCAGACCTCCCCGGGCCTCTCGCGCCCACCCTTCCCCGGGACCAGAGGGCCCCGAGACGGCCCAGGAGTCCAAGAGGCCACCGAGACCGAGGGCTCCGAGACGCCGCAGGGTGGCCGGGCATTCGACATCCCGCCCCGCCGCCGGGCGGCAGGGAAGGAAAGAAACAGCTCGACCCTGCCCGCTGGAACGAACGAACGCTGGAATCGTGCGCGCTCCTCGAGGGAGGCCCTCCTCCTCCTCCTCCTCCTCCTCCTCCTCCTCCTCCTCCTCCTCCTCCTCCTCCTCCTCCTCATCATCATCATCATCATCATCATCATCATCATCATCATCATCATCATCATCATCATCATCATCATCATCATCATCATCATCATCATCATCATCATCATCATCATCATCATCATCATCATCATCATCATCATCATCATCATCATCATCATCATCATCATCATCATCATCATCATCATCATCATCATGATCATCATCATCATCATCATCATCATCATCATCATCATCATCATCATCATCATCATCATCATCATCCTCGAGGAGCGTGATACGTGAGCAGACTCACGCGGAGGCCACCACTCGCGGCTCCCTGCCGCGGGCAAGGGGAGACCCACGACGCACGGGCGCGCAACGCTGCCAGAACAGCCACGCGGGAGCCTGGCACGCCCGACGAGCGTCGGCGCAAGGCCAGGGGCGGGGGGGAGGGCACGGGCGCCCGCGACCGCCGCTGCTGTGGACGCATGACGTGCAAGATGGTCGGACCTGGGACAGAAGAACGTCCTGCAAAGTCGGCGGCGAGCCTGGAGGGGAAGTGAGAAGGGACGGGCCTTCTCAGAAGGCTCGGAAGCCCCCCGGCCTTCTGAAAGTTTTCTGAGCCTTCCCCGAAGACACAAA
>CAUYUJ010006646.1:502965-517965 GCA_963575745.1 Prorocentrum cordatum
AGCAGCAGCAGCAGCATCATCAGCATCATTATCCTCCTCCTCCTCGTCCCTTGAGCTCTTTTTCTTACAAATCCGCCACCGTGCCCTCTAGCCCGTTAGGGGCCTGGTAGAATACCATGTGCTGTGTGGTAGGGCTTCTGCACTTTTCTAAAGACCTACCCCCGCGGGACTCGCCCAGAGGCATGCACCGCCCCCTCTCCACGAGGCCACCACCCTTCGCAAAACACGCCAGGTTCGCGCTCCCGAGGCCCAGATGCCTCCAAGACGGTCCAATGTCACTCCAAGACAGGCCAGTTTGGCCTCAAGACGACCTCCTCAGTCCCTACGGGCATTCTGTTTCACTGCGCGCAGCGCCCCACGCTGAGATACGAGTGCCCAGAGGGCCCGCAATTCAGGCGGGAGCTCCGTTTGGAAGGCACGTGTCCTCCATCCTGCGGACCACAAGGAATGGCACAGGGTGGGTGCCTCAAGTTGGAAAGAGCGTCTTCTACCGCTGTTGGCGGAAAACCGGGGGGAGGAGTCATTGGGGGTTCCCTACCCGTCCCCCCCCCCCCTCCCCCCCCTGAAAACCTCACCCAAGATGACTTCAAGACGGCCCACGAGGCCGTCGCGGCGTCCCACGAAAGCCCCGAGAGCCGTCCCAAGGGCGCCTCGAGAGGCAAGCATCAGTGGTTTCCCACAGGGCGTTCCATGTTGTTCGGGTTCCCGCCTTCTGAAGGGGCCCGATCCACCGTAGCTGGCCTGCTGAAAATTTTCTCCAAGGGAGGGTCGGAAACCAGGGGCCCCCTCCCCCACATGAAAAAACTCCTAAGGGGGGGCCAGAAAACAGGGAACCCCTCCCCCAAAACCCCCCTTCAACCATCCCCCCCCCGCCCCCGGGAAGAAGCTATGGGGTCTGGACCCCCCCCGAGAATTACTACGTAAGGAGCTTCGGACGCAGCCCCCACCCCCCAACCCCCCCGGGAGAATTAGTGGATGGTCTGGAACCCACCCCCCGGGAAAATTATTGGGGGGGTCCGAAACCCCCCCCCTTATCCCACCCAGAAAATTTCCCACCTCCCCAGGGAAATTAGCGGATGGTCTGGGCCCCGGACCCCCCCCCCCCGGGGAAAATTATGGGGGGGGTCCGGATACCCTCCCCCCAGAAAAATCATCGGGGGGGTCGCGGCTTCATCGTTCGTTCGTTCCCTGCCTCCTGCCCGCAGGCCGTGCCACAAGTTGCCTTCGTCCATTGCGTAACTCGCGAGGTGATCAGCGGCAATATCATTCCGATCCCCCTTCATTTTCGTCCCTCACCATTTTTCGTCCCATCCTCCACCCCTCCCCTCCCCGTACCCTCCCCATACATCCCCATCTCCACCCCTGCCTACCCCTGCCTCCCCCACCCCTCTTTGTGCCTTCTCACCCCCCACCCCTCCCCGTGCCTTCCCATCCTCCCCCTGCCTTCCCATGTCCTCCCCAACCCCTCCTCCTCGCCCCCCTCCCCCTCCTCCTCCTCCTCCTCCTCCTCCTCCTCCTCCTCCCCTCTCCTTCCTCCCCCTCCTCCCCTCCTCCTCCTCCTCCTCCCCCTCCTCTCCTCCTCCTCCTCCCCCTCCTCCTCTCCTCCTCCTCCTCCTCCTCCTCCTCCTCCTCCTCCTCCTCCTCTCCTCCTCCTCCTCCTCCTCCTCCTCCTCCTCCCCCTCCTCCTCCTCCCCCCTCCCCTCCTCCCCCCTCCCCCTCCTCCTCCCCCCCTTCCCCACCCGTCCCCGCCCCTCCCCGCGTCCTCCCTCCCCCCGACCGCGCCCCTCCGGATCATGACGGTGACCACGCCGCTGCCCCACTCGGCCACTCTCGGCGGGCCCCGCGGAGGTCGGCAGCTCCGCCTGCCCCGGCGCGAGCACCGCGGCTGAGCGCGAGCGTCAAGAGGAGGAGGAGGAGGAGGAGGAGGAGGAGGAGGAGAGAGGAGGAGGAGGAGGAGGAGGAGGAGGAGGAGGAGGAGGAGGAGGGAGGGAGGGAGGGGAGGGATGGAGGAGGAGGGAGGAGGAGGGAGGAGGAGGAGGAGGAGGAGGAGGAGGGAGGGAGGAGGAGAGGGAGAGGAGGAGGGAGAGGAGGAGGGGGAGGAAGGAGGAGGAGGGAGGAGAGGAGGAGGAGGAGGAGGAGGAGGAGGAGGGAGGGAGGGAGGGAGGGAGGGAGGAGGGAGGAGGGGGGAGGGAGGAGGGAGGAGGAGGAGGAGGAGGAGGCAGCACAGTCGACGTCTTTGGGTGCGTGATGAAGCTCGGGCGTTGCTAGAGGTGCCCCAAGCCCAAGGTGCTCCCAGGAGTTCCAAGGAGGCCCCCACGGCCTCCAGAGCGCCCTCACGAGGACCAGAGGGAACCAGGGGCTTCAAAATTGAACGCAAAGCTGGGGGCACCTTGGGCCAGGAACACCATTAGCAACCCCGAAAAGGTGGTGGTATAAGACGGAGGAACTGGAGCTGGGAGCCACCTCTGGCGAGGCGGCCCACAACACCTCCCTGAGCCGCAGATGAGCGGTGCCTCGAGCGGGAGGCTGCAAGACGGCGGGACCGCAGCACCATCAAACCAACGCGCAACTGGCACAACGACGTGAGACTGAAGACCGCCAGGCAAGCCGGGAACGTCGCACGAGACGTCGCCAAGAGCTCAGACACCACTGGCGGAAGGAGAGAAAGCTGGTAAGGCCACTGCAGGAAGGAGAAAAAGCGGGAAAGGTGGTGGCATGAGATGGCGTAACCGAAGCAGGGAGCCAAAAAAGGACGTGCGCGCCAAGTCATGTGTATGAGCATGCCCCTGACTCGACAGGCCACCCTCCTGTCACGAATGTTCGCGCGCTTCGCTCGACTTGAGCCCACGTGGGCTCGTGTGCGCGTACGTATTTGCTGTGCTCCTGGCGGTAGAGCCATACATCCATGGAAGCTGCACCAGTCTTTAAGCACAGCACCTATCCTTTCGCACGGAGGAGGAAGAAGATGGAGGACGGAGAGGCACAGAGGAGCGCTGAGGATCACGGAGGATGACGGAGTCCGCCGACCCCCGCTTGCCAGGGGTGAAAAGGCGTGCGTGACATTCGGCTGTCCCCCACCCCCATGTCCCCCTCCCCTGGGGTCCAGAATGCCGTTCGAGAAGGGTGGTGTTTGGCGGGGGCACGAGCTCGCCAACGCACCCTGGGGGGGGGGCCTCTGGAGCCTCCAAAAAGCCCCGAGGGGGCCCAGACAGAGCGCCAGGACGTTCGAAGAGGGCGTCGAGACGGCCGCGAATAGCCCCACGACGACCGAAGATGACTTCAAGACGGCCTACAAGGCCCCCAGGACGGCCCAAAAGTGTTCCACGAGGACCGCCGAGAAGACTCCAAGCGGCAAAAATCTTAGCGCACTCGCCTTTCTCGCCCTGGCAGCTTCTCAGACTGCCAAGTGGACCCCCAAGATCGTCCTAAGACAGCCGATGAGGCCCCCAAGAGGGCCCCAAAACAACCCAAGAGGGCCCTGAGACGGCCCCACGGGCCCCCAAGACGGGGCAAGAGAGCCCAAAGAGGGCCCTGAGAGAGCCCAAGATGGAGAATACGAACTGATATTTCAAGCCTTTCCCCCCAGTGTAGCCCCAAGGGCTCCCAAGAGGTCCCCGCGGCGCCCCCAAGAGGCCCCAAGAAGCCTCCAAGACGCCCCCAAGAGCCCTGCCCAAATGCACCCAAGAGCCCTCCAAGAGGCCCCATGGGAGGCATCCCAAGAGGCCCTCACATTCATCCAAGAGGCTCCTGACCCACAGCCCAGGCACGGTGGCGGGTTGGGACGTAGGCCATACGATCCGCCGCCCCCTGTTGATTCATCACAGGAGTGCCTGGCGTGCTAGATCCTCTCGGTTTTAGTTTTGGCTCTTTTCCAAGTTCCGGCGCGCCCCGCCGGGGTCCCGGAAAGGAACGCAATATTGAAAAAAATCCTCCAAGACAGCTCAAGATGGCCCAAGATGGCCTCCAAGATGGTCCAAGATGGCCTCCAAGTTGGCCCAAGATGGTCCAAGACGGCCTCTAAGACGGCCAAAGAGAGTCCAAGACGGCCCAAGGCGGCCCAAGAGGCCCCCCAGAGGCCTCCAAGACAGCCCAACAGGCCTCCAAGAGGTCCTCCAGGAGGGCCCGAAGAGGCCAAAATCCTTGATTTTCTTTTGCATTTTGAAGGATTTTGGCATTCGCTTCTTCTCGGCATTCCGACGGCTGAAGAAGGCCCAAGAGGCCCCTAAGATCACCACAAGATCGCCCAAGAGGGACCCACGACGGTCCAAATGGCCTCCACGACGGCCCCAAGAGGGCCCCAAGACGGCCCAAGAGACCTCCAAGACGCCCAAGATGGCCTCCAAGACGGCACCGAAGCGCCCCAAGAGGACCCCAAGTCGGTTCAGAGAGGCCCCCACGACGGCTCCCGACGGCGTCAGACGGGCCAGGAACGCCATGAGACGGTCAAAGAGGCCCCCGAGAAGCCCCAAAAGGGCCCCACGGTCAAAGAGGCCCCCGAGAAGCCCCAAAAGGGCCCCAAGAGGCCCACAAGAGGCCCCAAGAGAGCCCAAGATAGCCCCAACATGGCCTCCAAGACGATCCCAAGATGCCCCAATCGAGCCCAAGAGTGCCTCGAAAGGCTCCGAAGAGACATCCTCCCCCTTCTCCTTATTCCTCCTTCTCCTCCTCTTCCTCTTCCTCCCCACGTGTTCCCCGAAGGCTTTCCAAATCGGCTCGGGGAACACATGGTCCGATAGCTTGGCCAAGCTCTAGCCCAGCTGTCGGCCACATAGGCGCTCCCACAAGGCCAGGACAGCTCGGAGAAGCTCTAGCCCAACTCTCGGCCACACAGGTGTTTCCAAAAAGGCAGGGGGGCCCAACGATTCGCCACATAAGCACTTCCAAAAGGCAGGGGAGGAAGGTCCCATCCCTCTTCTCATTCTCGTATTCCTCCTCCACGTGTTCCCCGAAAGCTTTCTGCTGGTTCGGGGCACACTTTGCCCCAGTGCTTTAAGCCGTCTTGGCCAGTCCTCCTTCGAACCAACTTCAAACTTGCATGTACAAATCAAATGGCTTTCTGGACGCGGAAGAATGATTCACGGAACCACGGTGAATATCGCCCTTTGCCTCCTTCTCCTTCTCCTCCCTTCATCATCGTCATCTTCCTTCTCTTTTCCGCTGGCTCGTCGTCATCTGTTTCCGATGCACCCGGCACGTAAGATCAAAGGATCAAAGGCTTCAAAACTGCCTCCAGGAGGCCCCCGAGAGACCTCGACGAGATCCCAACGAATATCCAAGAGGCCGCAGATCCATTACCCAGGCACGGTGGCGGGATGGACCGAAGGCCATGAGATCCGCCGCCCCCTGTTGCATGCAAGAGGGGCACCTGGCGTGCCAAATCCTGTCGTTTTTTGGTTTGGGTTCCTTTAGAAAAGAACTCCCCCTGGGGCTCCGGCGCGTCCCGTCGGCCACCTGCAAAGGAACTCAATCCGGAAAAAATCCTCCAAGACAGCTCAAGATGGCCTCCAACATGCCCACGTTGGCCCAAGATGGCCTCCAAGATGGTCCAAGATGGCTTCCAAGTCCGCCCAAGATGGTCCAGGAGGGTCCGAAGAGGCCAAAATCATTGATTTTCTTTTGGTTTTTGAAGGATTGGGGCATTTGCTTCTTCTCGGCATTCCGACGGATCAAAACGGCCCAAGAGGCCCCCAAGATCGCCCAAGAGGCCTCCAAGAGGGCACCTTGATGGCACAAGGGCCCCCAAGACGATCCCAGAGGGCCCCAAGAGGCCTCCAAGACGACCACGATAGCCTCCGAGCTGTCTAAGATGACCCCGAGATGCCTCCAAGACAGCCCAAGATGCATCCAAGACGGCTTAAGATGGTATCAATTATGCCCAGGACGGCCCAAGAGGCCCCCAAGACGGCCTCCAAGACGGCCCAAGAGGCTTCCAAGAGGTCCTCCCTGAGGGCCCGTAGAGGCAAAAATTGTTAATGCTCCTGAAGTTTTAAAAGATGTTGGCATTTGTTTCTTCTCGGCACTCAGACGCCTCAAGACGGCCCAAGAGGCCCCCAGGATCGTGTCAAGATCGCACACGAGGCCTCCGAGGTGGCCCCATGACGGCCCAAGAGGACCCCAAGACGGCCCCAAGAAGCCTCCAAGACGGCCAAGATGGCCTCCAAGACGGCTACGATGGCTTACAGATGCCTCCAAGACGGCCCAAGATGCACCCAAGACAGCCTAAGATGGCCTCAAGATGGCCCAAGACGGCCCAAGAAGCCTCCACGACGGCCCAACACGACCCAAGAGGCCTCCAAGGTCCTCCAGGAGGACCCGAAGAGGCCAAAATCATTGATAGTGGCTTGGGTTTGTGAAGAATTGTGGCATTTGTTTCTTCTCAGCATTCCGACGGCTCAAGAGGGCCCAAGAGGCCCCCAAGATCGCCCCAAGATCGCCCACGAGGCCCCCCAGATGGCCCCGTGACGGCCCAAGAGGCCCCCAAGACGGCCCCAAGAGGGCCCCAAGACGGGCCAAGAGGCCTCCAAGACGCCCAAGATGGCCACCAAGACGGCCCCGAAGCGCCCCAAAAGGGCCCCAAGCAGGTTCAGAGAGGCCCACAAGACAGTTCCCGACGGCGTCAGACGGGCCAGGAACGCCCTAAGACGGCCAAAGAGGCCCCCGAAAAGTCCCAAAAAGGCCCCAAGAGGCCCTCAAGAGGCTCCAAGACAGTCCCAAGATGCCTCCAAGACCGCAGTGACGGCCAAATAAAGCCTTAGAGTAGCCCAAGAGGCTCCCAAGAGGCCTCATCCTCCTTTCTCCTTCTTCCTCCCTCTCCTCTCCTGCCTCCTCCCCCACCGTGTTCCCCGAACGCTTTCCAAACCGATTCGGGGAACACATGGTCCGATAGCTTGGCAGGCCTCTGATCACAACGTTCGGCCACATAGGCGTTTCCAAAAAGGCAGGAGGCGGCGGTGATTCGCCGAAGGCGTCTTCGATCCGCCACCCCCTGAAGTCTTGCCACAGGGGTGCATGGCGTGCTAGACCCTACTGGTTTGGTTTTGGTTTAGGTCGGGCATGTCCTCCTACAGGCGGATTTTCCACGAGCAAATGATCAACCAATACCATTAAGATAATCAACAATACTCAAAAATCGTCCCCCGACTATTTTTGTCGCTATTTTTGAATGTTCCTCCTGTAGAGGGACATGCCCGACTTAAAAATTTGGTTCTTGTTCCACGAGAACTCTTTCCTGGGGCTTCGGCCCGTCCCGCCGGCCACCAGGAAGGCCCCCAAACGAGCACAAGTTCCACAAAAAAATCTCCTGGACGGCTCAAGATGGCGTCTAAGATGGTCACGTTGGCCCAAGATGACCTCCAGGATGGCCCAAGGTGGTCCAAGTTGCCTCCAAGTCCGACGAATAAAACACCAAGACGGCCAAAGATGGCACCAAGATGCCTCCAAGTTCGCCCAAGAAGCCTCCAAGATGGCCCAAGAGGGCCCAGAGGCTCCCAAGACGCCCCCAACACGTCCTCCAGGAGGGCACGAAGAGGCCAAAATCACTGGTGTTCCTTAAGTAATTGTAAGAGTTGGGCATTTGCTTTTGGTTCTGCCTTCCGACGGTCCAAGACTGCCAAAGAGGCCTCCAAGACCCAGAACGGCCCTAGAGGACACCAAGACGGCCCCAGGAGGGCCCCAAGACGGCCCAAGAGGCCCTCAAGACGCCCAAGATGGCCTCCAAGACGGCTCTGGAGCTCCCCAAGAGGGCCCCAAGTCGGCACAGAGAGACCCCCCAGACGGCTTCCAACGACGTCAGAAGGGCCACAAGCCCACCAAGACGGCCCAAGATGGCTCCAAGATGGCCCAAGACGGCCCAAGAGGCCCCCAAGAGGTCTCCAAGACGGCCCAAGACGCCTCCAAGAGGGCCTCCACGAAGGCCCGAAGATGCAAAAATCATTGATTGTCCGCAGATTGTTGAAGGATGTTGGCACTTGCTTGTTTTCGGCTTGCCGACGGCCCGAGACGGCCAAAGAGCCCCCAAGATCGCCCAAGAGGCCGCCCCAGAATGGCCCAAGAGGCCCCCAAGACGGCCCCAAGAGGCCCCCAAGAGGTCTCCAAAACGGCCCAAGATGCCTCCAAGAGGGCCTCCACGAAAACCCCCGAAGAGGCAAACATCGTCGATTGTTCGCAGGTGTTTCAAGGATGTTGGCACGTGCTTCTTTTCGGCCTTCCAACGGCCCGAGACGGCCCAAGAGCCCCCAAAGATCGCCCCGAGATCGCCCAAGAGGCCTCCAAGATGGCCCCAGAATGGCCCAAGAGGCCCCCAAGACGGCCCTAAGAGGGCCCCAAGACGGCCCAAGAGGCCTCCAAGACGCCCAAGATGGCCCCCAAGACGGCCCTAGAGCACCCCAAGAAAACCCCAAAGCGGCACAAAGAGACCCCCCAGACGACTTCCAACGACATCAGACGGGCCAGGAGCCCACCAAGACGGCCCAAGATGGCTGTAGAATTCGCCGGCCCAACGGGCCAGAGGCGTGCTAAGATCTCCGGTAACTTGTTAACAATATTTCTAGTTCGCGCGCGCGGAGCGGCCCCTGGGGGCCCCCGGACGAAAAGTACCCCGGCAAGGTCCCGAGAGAAGCCCGGGAGAAGCCACCAGACCACTCCAGGGGAGGGTATTTTTCGACACCCCTCACGAGGATCGTGGCCTCCGAGGGGGGAGCCGCAATCGACTACCCCCAAGAGCCCCCCAAGAGGCCCTGGGGGCCTCCAAAACGCCGCCAAGGAGCCCCAAGAGACTCCCAAGAGGTCCCCAAGAGGCCCCCAAGAGGCCCTAAAGAGGGCTCCAGGGCCGGCGGCATGAGCGAAGCGATTAAATAACCCAAGGCGGCCCCCAAGACAGCCCCAAGACGGCCCCCAAGAGTTCTCCAAGACGACCCAAGACGCCTCCACGAGGACCTCCAGCAAGACCTCCACGAAGGCCCAAAGAGGCAAAAATCATTGATTGTCAGTGAGTGTTTGAAGGATGTTGGTATTTGTTTCTTTTCGGCCTTCCAACGGCCCGAGACGGCCCAAGGGCCCCCAAAGATCGCCCCAAGATCGCCCAAGAGGCCTCTAAGATGGCCCGAGAATGGCCCAAGTGGACCCCAAGACGGCCCCAAGACTGCCCAAGAGGCCTTCGAGACGCCACAGATGGCCTCCAAGACGGCCCTGGAGCACCCTAAGAGGGCAGACGGGCCAGGAATGCCCTACCACTGCCTGAGGCCCCCGAAGCGCACACAGGCCCCCAAGAGGCCCAAGGAGGCCCCGAAGATGCCTCCAAGAGGCCTCCAGGAAGCTCCCAGGAGGCCCAAAGAGTGCCCCCAGGGGCTCCCGAGATGCCCCCTCCTCCTCCTCCTCCTCCTCCTACTCCTCCTCCTCCTCCTCCTTCTCCTACTGATCTTCCCCGCCATCCTCCCCTAAGTGTTCCCCGAAGGGTTTCCACAACGGCTGGGGGAACACATGGTCCGATAACTTGGCAGAGCTCCGACAACAACGTTCGGCCACATGGGCGTTTCCAAAAAGGCAGGGGGCGGCGGTGATTCGCCACCGGCGTCTTCGATAACCTCCACGATCATCACAAGCTCTGACTCCTTCTGGCGGTCGGCAGAATGGCATAAGCCACTTTAGTAGAGATAGGAGTAGGATTAAGTCGGGCGTGTCCCCCTGCAGGGTGATTTTCGACGAAATATAAAGTACCCAAAAAATAATGCAAAAATAGTCCAAAACATGATCGACCCACGAACCCGGAAAGGAATATAGAGCTGTAACACATGGCAGCGTTTTCAAAGACACCTAATTGGGTGACGGGCAAATGCAATGCTGAATGTATCGATCTTGATGTACCCTGCCGAGGGCTGTGCTGTGCTGCGCAGTGCTGAATTGCGATGTGCCATGCCGCGAATGTGCTCTATAGCGTCATGGATCGAGTCCTCCTTTGCATCCGAGTCCTGACCGAACTGATTTGGATCTTAAGCTCGAGCTGCCTGAACACATAGTAGCTGCCCCAGAGCTGATGGACAGGGGAGCATGTCAGGAGGACGCGCCGCGAAACGTCTCAAGGGATGCGCCAGGCGACGTGCCAAGGAACATGCCATGGGGTCGCACCGCGGGACGTGCCAAGGGGACGCGCTACGGAACGTGCCAATGGACGGGATGTGCCAGGGGACGCGCCACGGGATGTGCCAGGGAGACTCGCCAAGGGACGCGCCACGGAATGTGCCAAGGAACGTGCTAAGTTGCAATGCTGAGTGTATCGATATTGATGTACCGTGCCGAAATATGTGCGGTGCTGCGCTGTGCTGAGGTGCGATGCGCCATGCCGCGATTGTGCTCTATAGCCTCGTGGATCGAGTCCTCCTTTGCATCCGAGTCCTGACCGAACTGATCTGGATCTTAAGCTCGAGCTGCCTGAACACAGAGTAGCTGCACCAGAGCTAATTGACAGGGGGACATGCCAGGAGGACGCGCCGCGGAACGTCTCAAGGGACGCGCCAAGCGACGTGCCAAGGGACGTGCCATGGGGACGCACCGTGGGACGTGCCAAGGCGTGCTGGGGACAAGCGTTTCGCTCGAGACATCCTGTCAAAATCCAAGGACATCCTGGCGAAACGAACGAATTAGTCGAGACATTCTCAAAATTCCTGCGCGGGGGACGCGGCACGCGCGAGACATCCTCGAAATTCCTGCGAGCGGGACGTCAAAACAAACATTTTGCCTGAGACATCCTCTGAATTCTGTCCCCCCCACGAGGCCCCCGCTCCAGACACCCCCCAATTTTGCAAAACCAGTGTTTCGCTCGAGACATTCTCAACAAATTATGAACATTTTGCAAAACCATCGTCTCGCTCGAAACATCCTCAACCAATTATGAAAGACAAGCATTTCGCTTGAGACATCCTGCCAACATTCAAAGGAATCCTGGCAGAACGAACGAATTAGTCGAGACATCCTCGAAATTCCTGCGCGCGGGACGCCGCACGCGCGAAACATCATCGGAATTCCTGCGCGCGGGGCGCTTTTCCGCGTCGCGGTCGGCTCTGCAAAACCAGCGTTTCGCTCGAGACATCCTCAACAAATTCTGAAAACAAGCGTTTCGCTCGAGACATCCCCAACTCTGCAAAACCAGCGTTTCGCTCGAGACATCCTCAACAAATTATGAAAAACAAGCGTTTCGCTAGGGACATCCTCAATTTTTAATTCGCCGGCCCTACGCGACCTCGTCATTTATCGCAAAAGAAATTCGCCGGCCCTACAGCCGTCAAAACCGAGGGGAAACCAACTAAAAGAGAACCCTGGGCCTATGCCCTTTCCGGGAAATAGTCTGGGAACTACTTTTTGACTATGTTTTGACAATTTTGGGGTATGTTTTGAATATTCCCCTGTAGGGGGACACGCCCGACTTAAGAGTAGGAGGAAGATACCCCTAAAACAGCCCAAAGAGACCCTGGAGTCTGCCCCCGAGGCGCCAGACAGGCGCCCCCCCCCCCCCCCCCCGAGACCCCCATCGGAGGAGGCCCCCAGAGCACGGTGGCGGCCTGGAACCGTCCCTCGCAGCCGGCGGGGAAGCGCCGCAGAGCAAGCAGCTCGGAGCAAGAAATCTCGTGCACCTCGGACCTCCACACGTTAAGGTGCGTGCGGGAGAGCCCTCGAGCACCAAACAGCACGAGCACGGCGAGCGATCGCGCGAGCAGGTTTTCCGTCACACCTGCACCTACTCGCCGACTTGGCCTGACGTCGGAGTCCTGCTCTCTGCCCCCCGACAGGCCAGCCCCGGGTGCCATCCACAACCCTAGCCTAGCGCACCCACGGGGGAGGAAGGAGGAAGGAGGCTGAGGGATGCAGATGGAGCCGGAAAGAAAAATGGGAAGCGCTTGTTTGTGTCAGCATGCTCTACATAAGCACTCCGCGTCAGGGCACTGCGTCAGAGCACTGCGGTCTGCGCGAGGCTCCCGAGCTCTCCCGAAGGTAGCTCTTGGATCCTCGGACAGGCTGCCGTGCAGGAGACGAGAGAGCGCGGAGGAGGGAGGAAGGAAGCCCAGGGAACAAAAACGGGCCAGCCTAAACCATCAGAGGGGTTCACGGGGTCACGGGGGGGGGGAGGAGAATCCTATGGAAGTGTGGATTTCGAGGTTCGAGGTTTTTGGAGGTTCTCGTCGGTTTCAGCAGCTGCGCCTCGCCGAGAGCGCTCCGGGGGTGTCCGGATCGTCCCAAACGGCTGCGGGAGAGCCAAATCATAACCCGAAGACCAGGAGGCAACGACTGGTGGTGGTGAGAAGGAAGCAGAAGGTTCACGCAGATGTCTTGGGTCGGCGCTGACACCCCTCCCCACACCGCCTCCCTGGCAAGCTCCGCGAGCCATGGGGCGGCGCCCAATGCGCCACCAGAGGCGGCGCGAAGGCGGTGTCCAGCGCCGATCCAAGAATGTATGCAAGGCATTGGCATCTGCATAGGTTCACCCCTTCCACGGGGCCCCTTTGTCATCCCGAACCGTTTTCTCCCAGTCTTGACGCGTAAGGCCCCCAGATGAGAGAAAAACTGGACGTCTCCATTTGTTGGAGCTGCCAGACGACTGGGGATGGGAGCGAAGGAAGAGAGGAAAGAGACGAACAGAGGTGAAGGAGTGAGGAATGATGCGCGGAAGGCATACACCACCACCACCATACCTGGCCAGGCCAGAGCCATCCTGGGACCAAGGATAGCGGATAGACCTTGACCAGTAGCCTTACGCCGTCCTAGGTCCTAGGATGGATGGTGGGGGGCGCCTCATGCGTATCAGGCAAGGTCCTCTCAAAATCTGTCCCACGACCCCTCCAAGGGTCCATCCCGGCTAGGTTTTCATCCCAGATGGACTGCCCCGCGGCCCAAGACAGGCCTCCAAAAATCGAAAATGCAAAAACAACAAAACTCGAACATCGTGGTGCACAGTCACAGTCTTGCCGTGGAACCTTGAACAGGGAACGAAGCCACTTTGGGCCCATTGCGACTAAATGCATCCTTGGCTTCTTGCGAAACCGAAAGGGGCCCTGTTCCTAGGTGCCTTCTGCGGGAAAGAAGCGGAAGGAGGATTGACACACCCGAAAAAGGGGACGGGGAAAAACCGAAGATGCCCAACCAACAACGGCCGCTGTTGGGTAAGCGGCGGTTGTCCCAGGTAGACAACGTCCGCGGCGCACCGAGAAGCGAGTCCCGTTCACAATGGTCAGGAACTGCTGTTGGCCTTCATCGCCACTCTTACCGATCCCAGTCCGATCGTACCAAAGCCGCCTCAGAGAGCCGCTGAGGGGCCCAAGATCCAAGCGCGCCAGCCACCGCTGGGAGGACCGCTGCGCAAGGTCCCTCTGGCGAACGGCTCCTTCATAGGAGTACGGCGGGTTCGTGTCGTGACAGCCTGTGCGCTGGCCTCTGACGCCGCGTGGATTGTGTGAAACCCTCGGCGATGGCGGCGCCCCGACGGCGCAGATCGGTCGATAGCGGCCGCTTCCGGGCTGCCGGCGGCGTTCGACCTTGCGCACCCGCGCTGGGGTCGCGGCCGCGTCGGCACGACACGGATCCCCGCCGTGGCCGACAGGGAGCGGCGGCAAGCCTGGGGCGGCGACCCCCCCTTGCGGCGCAACGACACGGGGGCTGGCATAGGGGAGACACCTCGGCCTGGAGTCGGCGACGCATCGCCGAGATAGATCGGAGCTGGGCCCCCGCGATGGGGAATCCGCACGTGCCTGTGTAGGGGGGCTGTCGGGACCCCATCGGCGATCAGTGGGCGATCGGGGGTCGACGCATCCCCTCCAAGCCTTAGGGGGCCACGTGCGAACCCTACCCCTACCCCCCACGATTTCTGAGGGGAGGGGAGGGTTCACTTCGCTCGGGAGCTCCCGAGCGGGGAGCGGCGGCAACCCTGGGGCGGCGCCCACCTCCCCCTCACGGCCGAGCCCCTCCTGCGCCCGCGGCGGCGGTGACGCGGAGCCATCGGCGAGCGGCTCCGCGAGGCGGGCGTCGCCGTCTGAGCTCCAGAAGGCCCTGCACGCAGGGGGGAGGGAGGGAGTTCCTCCTCCTCCTCCTCCTCCTCCTCCTCCTCCTGCTCCTCATCCTCCTCCTCCTCCCCTCCTCCTCCTCCTCCTCCTCCTCCTCCTCCTCCTCCTTATCCTCTTCCTCTTCTTATTGTTCTTAGTAGTCTTATTATTATTAGTATTATTATTCGCATGATTCTTCTTATTGTTGAAAGTATTAATATTATTATCATTCGTACTCGTGTTATGGTTAGTTTTCTTGTTGTTGGTGTTACGATTGGTGTCATTAGTCTTATTAGTATTAGCAGTAGTAGTAGTATCATGATGATTTTAATTGTGGTTAGTCTTAATATTGTTAGTATTAGTATTAGTAATATGAGTACCATTGTTATTATTAGGATTATTATTATTATTATGATTCGTCGTATTAGTGTTATGCTTCTTAGTCTTCTTAGTATGATTTTTTATTCGTATTATTAGTATTACTATTATTATTGTTTCTATTATTAGTATTAGTAGTACTACTAGTATTTTAAGTATTATTAATATGATTATTATTATTGTTAATATTAGTATTATTATTCGTATGCTTCGTCTTACTAGTATGATTCTTATTATTAATCGTGTTATTATTCTTCTGATTCTTATTATTAGGAATTACTATTATTAGTAGTATTACTACTATTATTATTCGTCTTCCTCCTCCTCCTCCTCCGCCTCCTCCTCCTCCCCCTCCTCCTTCTCCTTCTCCTCCTCCTCCACCTCCTCCTCCTCCTCCTCCTCCTCCTCCTCCTCCTCCTCCTCCTCTCCCCTCCTCCTCCTCCTCCTCATCCTCCCCCTCCTCCCCCTCCTCCCCCTCCCCCTCCCCCTGCTCCTCCTCCTCATCATCATCCTCATCCTCATCCTCATCCTCATGTTCATGCTCATGCTCATGCTCATGCTCATCCTCATCATCATCCTCATTATCATCCTCATCATA
>CAUYUJ010006646.1:522965-527965 GCA_963575745.1 Prorocentrum cordatum
CCTCATCATAACCATCGTAATCCTCGAAGTCATCATCATCGCCACACTCATCGTCGATCATCATCAGCAGCAGCAGCTTCATCAGCATCATCAGCATCACCATCAGCATTAGCATCAGCATCATCATCACCGTCGTCGCCGTCGTCATCATCATAATAATCATCATCCGCAACATCATCAAAAGTATCATCAGCATGCGCGTCATCAGCAGTAGCATAAGCATCATCATCAGCATCAGCATCATCATCGTCGTCATCCGCATCGGCATCATCATCATCAGAATCGTCATCATCATCGACATCATAATCATCTTCATAATCATCAGCTTTGTCATCATCAGGAGCAGCAACAGCAGCATCATCATCATCATCCTCATCATCATCATCATCATCATGATCACAATCGGTATCATCCACCTCATCATCCATATCGTCACCATCATCATCGTCGCGGTCATCGTCATTCCAATCATATTCCCCCCTCCTTCAATTCCTCATCCGCATCATCATCACCACCAGCATCCGCACCATCAACCTGATCAACCACAGCACAACCATCATCACCGGCGCCAACACGAACCCCATCGCCATCAGCCGCATCACCACGACAACCACTACCACCACCACAACCATCAACCACCACCACCACCACGATCATAATCGTCATCATCATCATCAGTATCATCATCATCATCATCATCATCATCATCATCATCATCAGCATCAGCATCAGCATCAGCATCAGCATCATTATCAGCATCAGCATCAGCAGTAGCAGCAGCATAATCAACGCCCTCCTCATCACCAACATGAATCATGATCAGCATCAGCATCAACAACAGCAGCATCATCAGCAGCATGGGCATCGGCATCGGCATCGGCATTGGCATCGTCATCGTCACCGTCATGATCATCATCATCACCACCACCACCACCACAATCATCGGCATCATCATCACCATCATCATCACCATCATCATCACCATCTCCATCGCCACCCTAACCGTCACTATCGCCACCACCATCCGCAACATCAAAACCCCCCGACCTACCCTCACCCCTCACCCTTCACCTTCTCCACCTCGTCCTTCTTGTTTTCCCAATCCTCTCCCTCGTCCTCGCCATTTCCCTCTTACTGTATGCGCCCAGTCTGTCACCTAGCCAATCGATAGCCACCACACCCGACAACTTCCGTGTTGGCCATCAACACCAATACAAGGTCGACATGTTGTTGCTCAACACGGACGTCTCGTCGTCGGCGTTGCAAAATGCGTGGCGGGAGCGGGGCGCGGCTCGCATCGCGCGCGAGAGCGCGAAATGTCGTTCTCGCCTCGGAGCCGCGCTCACTTCTCCCTAGACTTGAACACTCGCTTGGGAGCGGCGCGCACGTTCGCTCGCCAACTCGTCCGCGGCGTGGTCGCGCGCGAGCGAGCGAAATGTCGCTCTCGCCCCAGGACCGCGCAAATTTCGCCTCGAAGTGGTGTTCGCGCTCTGGCGCGGCACACACTTTTCGCTCACAGCCGCTGCCCTCCTCGCCCGCGTTCCGTGCAGAGATCCCGTGAGCGTGGCGTGCCTGCTTGGGCAACGAACGTTCCCCAGCGAGAGCTTGTCTCTGCAGGGGTCCTGGCGGATTCAGACAGTCAGGTTAGGTGCGCCGCCGATTTCGGCGGCACCCCCCGAGTGCCCGGGTGCCAGAATGCCCGCGGTGCGCCGCCTATTTCCGCGGCCCGTCTGGGTGCCCGGGTGCCCTCCAGCCCTACAGCCCTATAACCCTATAGCCCTATAGCCCTATAGCCCAATAGCTCTATAGCCCTGTGGCCCTATAGCCACATAGCCCTATGGCCTGATAGCCCTATAGCCCAGCCCCTGTTTTTCTTCCACGACGTTGAGGCTCGGAATCTGGCATTGGTGAAGACTTGATTAACATGGCTTGGCATCTTCGCTCCAAGCGCACAAGCGCTCAAGCGCGAGGCAAAAATCATTCTCGATGGGAACCCGGCCTCCGCGGCAAAAATCGTCCCGATAGGAACCCGGCCTTCGCGGGCCTCCTGAGAACTGCAGGAGTCAAGACTGGGTAACAACAAAATATGCAAGAAGGCCTTCCCCTCGTGCAGTGCTGAACCTGTCGCTGGGCGGGGGCCTAGACCTCGCCAGAGGCGCGGCGTGCACAGCGGTGCTGCAGGCAAGCGAGGCGCTACGCACAGGCGCGGGGACCTGGTGGCCCCACAATCATTCAGGCCCTAGAAAGTTTGCTGCTTCATCGTCGGACGTGCTGGAACAGCTCCGGCAAGAGAGCAATGCGGATGCTGCGGATGGCCCTACAGCGTCGACGCAACAAAGCAGGGCCCCAACTCGAGGACAGGCCGGTGAGTCCAAAGAAAGAAAGAGCAGAGGGGAACGAAGAGAACGAGGCGAAGAAGGAAGAGGAGAGCGGGACACAGAGAGGCGAAGAAGGAAGAGGAGAGCGGAACACAGAGACCAGTACCTGCTGAGATATTGGAATGCACAGCTCGAACCGAGTTTGAAAACGGGCTGCGCTCCATTAAAGCTGCCAAAGGACAGCGCGTTTGCTAAACGCGGGACATGTCACAAATAAGGAAGATAGAATGTAGCGGCAGCGGCGGCACAGCGAAAAAGGAGGGAGAGGGAACAAGACGGGATAAACAGGCAACCTGCTGAAACTACATCACGACTAGGCACGAAACTCGCTGCCTGACAAGCTGTCCCAAACTGGAGTGCGAGCACTGAGTAAAGCCACTATTGGTCAAGCCATGCGGCCGCCGCATTCGTGGGGGAGCGAGGACGAGACAGGCAGAGGAGGCGGAGAGCTGGCCCGCCCCAGCAGGGCTAGCCGGCGCACCGCCTCCAGGAGGCGAGAGCGGGAGGAAAGAGACGAGGGGGGGAGGATGCACCAGGAGGCGCGGGACAGCTTTGAGACCCTTCTCGCTCTATCATATGTCGGACGGCCTGTAAAAAAAACACGATTTCTGTCCGCCTCCTGCTCTCCCAAGCAGGGCTGTTGGGCTATAGAGCTGTAGAGCTATTGGGCTATAGGACTATAGGGCTATAGGGCTACTCCCTATAGCTCTATAGCCCTATCGCCCTATAACCCAGTAGCTCTATAGCCCTATAGCCCAATTGACCTATAGTCCATTAGACGTATAGCCCTAAAGCCCAATAGCCATGTAGAGCTGTAGCCCTAAAGACCTAGAGCCCTATGGCCCTATAGTCCTATAGCCCTATAGCCCTATAGTCCCATAGCCCCTCAGCCCCATAGCCCTACAGCCCTGTTGCCCTACAGCCCTATAGCCCTCTTGCCCTGTAACCCTATAGCCCTATAGCCCTATGGCCTAATAACCCTATGGCCCTATAGACCTACAGCCCTATAGCTCTATAGCCCCTCAGCCCCATAGCCCTACATTCCTGATGCCCTACAGCCCTATAGCCCTCTTACCCTGTAGCCCTATAGCCCTATAGCCCTATAGCCCTATAGCCCAATAGCCCTATGGCCCTATAGCCTCATAGCCCTATAGCCCTATAGCC
Source organism: Prorocentrum cordatum (assembly GCA_963575745.1). Lineage (NCBI taxonomy): Eukaryota > Dinophyceae > Prorocentrales > Prorocentraceae > Prorocentrum > Prorocentrum cordatum. The sequence continues at coordinate 526,508 of CAUYUJ010006646.1, forward strand.
CTATAGCCCTATAGCCCTATAGCCCAATAGCCCAATAGCCCGATAGCCCTATATCCCTAAAGCCCTATAGCCCTATAGCCCGTAGCCCTAGAGCCCTAGAGCCCCATAAGCCCATAACCAAAAAAACTGATTGGGGCTTCTCTCCGGTATCATATGTTAAGCTGGCCAGATCGTCAGAAAACGGCAGTGGGGCGCGCGCGCGCGAGTGGGCGACAGGCAGGCACTGCCACAGCACAGCACATATGTCGCGTGAAAGTGGCACTGCCTGTTTCGGCGTGGCACATGCCTTGTCCTCGCCACTATCCTCGGAAATCCCACCAGCCATCTACGATGAGTTGGTCTAAGTCGCTTCCTCTTCGGGGGATGGTTTTGCCCCATCCTACCCTCCACGCCTGGGTCTGGACCGGGAGAGCTGGGAAGGGTTAGAGCGTCCCTCATGGCGCAAGATGACTCCAAGGTGGCCTCAGAGAGCCAAAGACGGCCTCCGATATTCCTCAAGACATCCAAAGATGACCGACGATGGCCAACACGATCCCTCCAAGAGGCCCAAAGACCCTCGCAAGAAAGCTCCAAGTAGCCACGGAGCCTCTCCCGAACGCGCACGGAGAGGCCAAAATCCTTCCACAACCCGTGCCAAATCGATGGTGTGTGCCCTTTAGTTTCTGTTAGTTCTTCGAGGCTTCAAAACGGCTCCAAGATGGCCCAAGAGAGCCCCGAGAGGAAACCGGGAAGGCCATATGATGGCCCCAAGAGCGCCCAAGAGCGCCCAGGGGGCGCCCCAAGAGGGACCTGCAATGCAATCTTGCAGGTTCAAGGAGGGGCAACCCTAAGTAAGGACCCTCCCTTCGCTCAAAAAAAGAACGCATTGAAAAATGATTCGTGCTTCCAAGATTCTGACATCTTGACAGCATCCTTGGGAGTCTTTTGGGCCAACCTGGCTCCAAGATGGCCCTGGGCATCTCAGGATGGCCTCCAAGATGGCGTAAGCTGGTCCAGAATGGCTCAAGCTGTCCCTTAAGATGTCTGTGGGAGGCCCCAAGACAGCCCCAATGGGTTCCAAGTGCCCACGGAGCCTCAAGGCCGCCCTCAAGAGGCCGAAAACCAAAGACTGTTGCATTCTCACTTTTTCGATTTCGATGGGCTTCTGAAGCCTCAAAATGGCTCCAAGATGGCCCAAGAGGGCACGAGGATGAGCCCAAGATGGCCCCAAGACGACCCCAAGAGCGCCCAAGAGGACCCCGAAAGGCGAGTCATGGGCCACAAGTGGGGCAACGCTAATTTATCAGCCCCCCTTGCTTCATCGATGTCATCCAAAATGGCCCCAGGAGGGTCCCCAAGACACCCAAGAGGACCCCAAGAGGGCCACAAGGGGGCGCAGAGAGAGCCCCCCAAGCATCCAACAGTGGCCCCGAGAGGCGCCCACATCTCAGGATCCGAGAAGATGCGTACGGTTGACTC
>CAUYUJ010006647.1:0-32500 GCA_963575745.1 Prorocentrum cordatum
GGAGCTGCGTCAAGGCAACAATAGTGGAGGTGGGGAGAGTTACGGCCGCAGTTGATAGACCGCGGGCTCAGGCAGGCACAGGTGGCGGGGTGGGAGGGGAGGACATAGGAGGGTGGCGGAGGCAATACGCATGCGGTAACCACATAATACAACATGCTGGCAGTTGCGGACAAGCGGACATCGACACTCTCGGCCTGGAACGCAACGACAGACTCGAACCATTCCCAGCGATGGATGACACAAGCATGGTGGACAAGTTCTTTGAGGGGGATCTTCCACGCATCCTTCTTTTTTGGAGGAAACACAACGACAGCCGCATGCGCCATCGACACCCGCTGATCAGCAGGCACGGGCACCCACAAAACCGCACATGCGATTGTCCATCGCCCCCCCCCCCCCTCCCCCACACACGGGCGAATGCCGCACCCAACTCGGCCCGCTCTGCGGGCCAGACTGAACAGATCCACCACGCAATGTGCTAAGCAAAAAAAAATGGCACAGGCTCCTGGGGACCACCATCTTGAACTTGAACGCAGACGTCCTACACGCGATCAACCTGGGCGTGATGAAACAGTGGATCTTAAAGGCAATTGCTGTTTTGATTGAGGTCGATGCCTACGGTACCAACGCTACGAACAAGCCTATGCGCATCGAGCTGACAATGTGTCGCATCATGTCCGAGCTTCGCGTGTTTTACGAAGAGGATGCCAAGCAGCCGCCTCGTCGAGAGCTGACGCAGGACCGATTTTTGGCCGACTCACCAGTTGGGGTGTGAGGCAAGCAGTAGTGGTGGAGGGTAGCGACGGGACGTGAGATCAACGCCCGAGAGTGTGTGGGGGAGGGCACGTTGTTGATTCAAAACTGATGCCGCTATCTAGATCCAGAGCCTCACGTCCAAGATGGTCGGAGACTGGAACTCCACGACGTTGAAGGTCAAGGCTGGGGAGATGGTTGGGTTGTTCGAGTATTTGCTGCAGGCCGTAGAGAAACACTTGCACGCCATATCCGACAAAGCTACGGACACAGACGCCGTGAGCTTGTTGCGATCTGGACAGCAGCTGAAAATGTTCACTGACATAACCAAGCTGAAACATCGGAAGCTAGAGCCAGATCAAGTCGCCGCGCTCAAGCAACATGCATTGGCGCACGTCCAGCTCGCGCAATCAGCAAACGTCCACATGGTGCCAAAACACCACATGATGCTCCACATGGCAGAAGAGGCACGCCACAAGGGGAATCCTAAGTTCTACGCAACGTGGACAGACGAGACGATCAACAGATTCGTAGGCAACGCCGCTGCCAGCTGTCACAGGCGCACCTTGGAGAGGAAGAGCCTGCAGAAGACAAGCGTGCTACTCGAACGAGGCAGCGCGTATTTGTTTGAGCCTTGAGCCAGCGCGCAGGAGGGCGATCATGAGGATAATGAGGGGGGCCAGGAGGATCCTGATACTGATGAGCACAGATAGCATCATGATGTGGAGGGTGGGGGTTGGGAATGAGACACGAGATGGAGGAGGAGGAGGAGGAGGAGGAGGAGGAGGAGGAGGAGGAGGATGGGGGGAAGCAAACCAGACGATGGGGACGACGGGGTAAGGATGAGGAGGGATGCCTCAGGGGCCGGATGATGAGAACGAGGGCGGCGTAAGGGGGATCGACGCAGAGCGAGCGCAGGGATTGCCAGCGTCGCCGACGCCAGCTATTGCACATGCGCACGCCGTCCTCAATCGGAATCCCGTCGTTTGGCCAGGCGGGTTTGTTTCCAATCGATTCTGACTACGATCGTGCATCGCACCCCGCGACGGGGAGAGAAGCTGCGGCGGAGGGGGACGGAGGAGGATGACGGGAGTGAACGGTGGGAAATGAGATGGAGGACGGGGAGCACTGGATTGAGGGGGCTGTGGAAAGGGGAAACGGGTGATGACGGGAATTATTGTAGTGCGATGGCAGCAGGGTGGAAATGCCCGCAGCCGCGCTCAAGGCCGCCGTGCCAAGCAACTTCGCGGCCTGCCAGATCACGGTGATCATAATTAGTACCGAGCCGAGCATGGCCCCGAAGCGCAAGGGAGGATGCAAGGGGAACAAATGAGATAACTACGGTTTCCCCTTACCTTGTAAGTATTATTGTTCGCCTTATTCTTTCGTTCCCTCCCCCCTCCCTCCCTCCCTCCCTCCATCCCTCTCTCTCTTTCGTTATCTCTCCCTCTCTCTCTCTTTCTCTCTCTCTCTCTCTCTCTCTCTTTCCTCTGCCCTTCTCCCTCTCCTCCATTGGCCCTCGCTCTCTCGCTCTCTCTCTCTCTCTCGCTCTATCGCTCTCTCTCCTGTCGCCCAACCCCCTACCCACGTACCTCATAATTCATTGGTTGCCTCTATCTCTGACTCGCACTATCTCCACTTATCTTCCGTGCCATCTCCCACCCGATCCCCTCTCGCTGTCTCTATCTCCCCCTACCTTATCTCAATGTCTAAGGTGCGAATGGTTTCACACACATACATATATGTATATACATATATATATATATATGTATACATCTAGATATGTATATCCAGCTCGCCCTCGCTATCCTTCTGTCCCCCGCAACCTATCCTTTATTCTATTCAGCGTTCATTCCTATATCGCTCTCCTCTGCTCCCTCATATCCCCCAGCCACCAGCCCAATCCCACCGTGTATTGCGTCGATGTGTATCCTTCGATTGTCACGGCTGGCACGTCTAAACAGGAGGGGGCAATGTCGGCGGCAATCGCAGGCGCGGGCGCGGGGCCCAGCCTGCGAGCAGTGCAGAGCCAGATATGTTTCTAATGCATGCGCCGCATCCAGTGCCTGTGTCACCTAATACTGACGAAGGCTTATCGTCGCGGGCCGTGCGACGTGCAGCTTCCATTTTTGACGAGATGGGCCTAACTGCAGAGTTGACGGCCCATGCGATTCTAGAGCACGCCATAGAGTTTGTGAAGACACTCCCTACCAACGGCTTGAACAGGGACCTCGACGCAATTGAGGTGTTTAGCGGCCAGGGTGAGTTGTCGAGAGCCTTGACTGGTAATGGTTTCAATGTCAAAACGTTTGACAAGAAAAACTCGGCCGCGGAAGACATCTTCACGCTCGCTGGGACGTTGCACCTGGCAGAGTTGGTTTATCGGATTCGTCCAGGTGTGCTCTGACAACCCTGGCAGTCGGAAAGTTGGTGCTACGATTTTAGAATACACGGCTTTTGAGTTGGCAGCGTTTTCCTGCGATTTGCGAAGCCCCCACACAAAACTCAATGCAACATTCTGGTTTCGGACGCCGTTCCCCCATCCGTCTGGATAGCCCCGACCCCGAGCTTAGATGATCGCAGGTGGATTGGCGTGGTTTGCTCCTACCTGCTGGACGTGGCTCCGATTTTTGACTGCTGGTACAACGGGCAGGAGGAGCGAGAGAGCCAGCAGGTCAGCGCCAAATATTTTCGGCGATGAAAGTGTCAAGGACGTTTATGAGTCCAACCAGCACGTCATCATAGTCGCGTGGTTGATGACGGTTGCTCACTTGCGCGGGGTGTACATAGCATTGGAGCAGCCTGGAGGGGCGGGGTATGTTATCGGCCCTGGGTGTCCATGACATTGGAACAACCTCGAGTGATGGCGCAGGCCATCTGGGTGATGTTGTAGCACCGTAGGTCCACGATCACTATCTCACATATATTGCTATATATAGACGCATCACATACAATCGCACGCCCTCCAACACACACCCTCCTCCGCCTCCGCACTGCCTCTCCCGTCGCTGCAATCGCCCTCCCTGCTGCCGCAACACCTGCCATCCAGATGAAACGTCGAGGGTGACATAGCTGCCTAGAACTAGCGACCTACCCACGGGATCTAACAGCGAACGCATGGAGATAGAGATGGCGAGTGATGTGGGAGATCAGATTGCGAGGGCAGGGGCAGGAGACAGTATCATGCTAGAGCACCCGAGCTTACAGATATTCATGACAATGTTCAGCACCTTCAACGTGCGAGCGTTCATGGGTGCGTTCGATCTCCACATCCCGAAGCCGACGATCATTATGACTACGTTTCCTGAGCGGGTTCACCATACCATCCACCGCCAGAAGAGGCACTGCACTTGCGGCGCCACTTCGAGCAGCAAAGTTACCAGGACACCGTTTGATGTGATCACGCTTGTCGTCGTAAGCGTTTGTCCCCGATGTCGTCGTCTGTCGTCGTCTGTCGTCCGTTGTCCCGTCGTCAACGTCGGCAACGACGTTGTTGGTCAATTGTCGTCGTGTAATCGTCGTCTCGCCGTCCCGTCGCCTCGCCGACTCGTAGACGTATTCACGCTATCTGTCATGCGACCGCGATCGAACTCAGCCGAAACAATGGCTCTTCAGGGGTGGATGGCTCGTGGGGTCCAGTGACTTGCGCGGTACTGAACATTATACGGCGGCCCGCCCCGTAGTATGCCACCCCGTTGCGGCCGTCATCCTCATCCTCCACATTCGCCTACTCATCCTCATCCCCCACCTCCTCATCCTCCCTCCCCCCTCCCCCCTCCTCCCTCCTCGCTCCTCACTCCTCACTCCTCACTCGCCCCTTCTCCCTTTTTCCCTCCCCCCTCCGAGCGAGCTGACACCATAACGCAAGAACGTCAAACTGATACCAAGCCAGCAAACCATCGCACTTCATTGCAAACTCGTTGCAAAATCATTGAAAACGCATTGCGACATCGTGGCCGCACCGCGGCGAACATATTGCGGCATCAGCGCGCATGGACGTTCCGAGGAGAACGGGGGAGCAGGCGGAGGGGAACACGGAGGCGGAGGAGTAGGAACAGGAGGAGGAGGAGGAGGAGGAGGAGGAGGAGGAGGAGGGATGAGAAGGAGGAGGAGGAGGAGGAGGAGGAGGAGGAGAAGGAGGAGGAGGAGGAGGAAGGGGAGGAGGAGAAGGAGGAGGAGGAGGGATGAGGAGGAGGCTGAGGAGGAGGAGGAGGAGGAGGAGGAGGAAGGAGGAGCATGAGGAGGACGATGAGGAGACGGAGGACTAGTACGAGGAGTTTGCGCCGTTGCCGAGGCTTTCGGCCAGGCAGTCGCGTCGGCGCTGACCCTGCTGACGCCCAACCACACCCTGTTCCGCTTCCTCCGGCCGTCCCTCGGCACATCGCCGTCGATTCCAGGCGCGCAGTTTTTGTTGACCCGTATCCCTCATCCTCCTCTTAATCCTCCTCCTTCTCCTCCTGCTCCTCGTTCTCCTCCTCCTCCTCCTCCTCCTCCTCCTCGTCGTCAGCATAAGTATCAGCATCCGCATCAGCATTGCCATCAGCATTGCCATCAGCATTGCCATCATTATCAGCATCATCATCATCATCATCATCATCATCATCATCATCATCAACATCATCATCATCATCATCATCATCATCATCATCATCAGCATCATCATCATCACCATCATCATCATCAGCGTCATCATGCTCATCCTCATCCTCGTCCTCATCCTCGTCCGCATCCTCATCCTCATCCTCATCACCCTCACCATCATCATCATGCGCAGCAGCCTCATCATCATTATCATCATCATCAGCATCAGCATCATCATCACCACCATCGTCATCAGCATCATCTTCATGATCAGCATCACCAGCATCATCATCAGCATCATCAGCATCATCATCATCATCATCATCATCATCATCACCATCGTCATCATCATCTCCATCTCCATCTCCATCGTCATCATCGTCATCAACATCATCACCATCAATCCTCCTCCTCCTCCTGCTCCTCCTCCTCCTCATCCTGCCCTTCTCCCCGTCGCATGCACTAGTTATAGTTTCAAGTGTGAGCGTAGAGGTGACATCGCATTAAAAAGCGGCACCAGCATCTCGTGGTGACGATTCTGACTAGGCTGGTTGCGGCGGCGGGCCCGAGGCTTCCGTCGACGTCGTCAGCCAACATCCGTCGTCGCCATCGTAATGGTCGTCCTCCTCCTCCTCCTCCTCCTCGTCCTCCCCCCCTTCCCCCTCCTTTTCCTCCTCCGCCTGCATCCTCCTCCTCCTCCTCCTCCTCCTCCTCCTCCTCCTCCTCCTCCCCGTCCTACTCCTCCTCCCCATCCCACCTCCTCCTCCTCCTCCTCCTCCACCTCCTCCTACTCCTCCTCCCCGTCCCTCCTCCATCCTCATCCGTCATCCCTCCTCCCTCCTCCCTCGCCCCTGCTCGCTCCTCGCTCCCCCCTCCTCCGTCCTCCCTCCCCCCTCCTCCCCCTCTCCCTCCCCATTCCCCCATCCTTCTCCTGTCGTCGTCGGCGTAGTCGCAGTCGTCGGCGTCGCCGTCGTCTTCGTCGTTGTCGTCGTCGTCGCGTCGACGTCGTCGGCGGCGCCGCCGTCGTGGTCGTCGTCGTCGGTGTCGTGTTGGCCTCGTCGTAGTCCGACTGCGCCAGGGGTAGCTGTCGTTGCGTTTCTCTGGGGACGGCGGATGGGGAGGGGTCGGAGAAAGCGGGGGGGAGGGAGAACGATAGAGAGAGAGGGAGATATATGGCCACAAAAAACGAGAGCGAGAGAAAGAAGAGAGATAGAGAGAGAGCGATAAAACGATGGACAGGGCAGGGGCAGAGGAGGAAGAGAGAGAGAGAGAGAGAGAGAGAGAGAGAGAGAGAGAGAGAGAGAGAGCGAGAGAGACCGCGAGAGCGAGCTAGAGAGAATGAGAGAGCGACTCGTAGCTGTATAAATATATGTTTATATATAACATAGAGGGATCGGGAGGGCTAGACACACCACGACATGTACATCATTATACGCGTATGTAATATATCTATATGTGTGCATGTATATATTTACATGTACATATCAGCAAGAGAGATATGATTGCGTAAAGCTGTATAAAACGGGAAACATGTGCATGCTTACATATGGTACATATAGCGGCATCGCGATAAGGGGGGTGACATAGATGGAGTGATAGGGATATCGGTAACGATGAAGGGAGGGATAGAGAGAGCGCGGTAACTACATATATCACTACCTGGAGAACGACAAGGGCAGCGTGTGAGCGAGCGAGCGAACACGACATACGAATTGAGGGGTGGATGTATGTATATGTAAATGCATGACATAGAGCTCCATATAGCTATGCAGATACGTATGCAGAGAAAGAGAGAGAGAGAGAGAGAGAGAGAGAGAGAGGGAGAGGATGGGAACACTGAGATGGCCTGGGGATGGGCACGCAGGAGGAACGGGGGATACCACCGTAGATGGACCAGGCGAGGGATAAGGGTCGGAGGTGAAAGAGGCAGAGGACAGGAGTCGCGTCGCAGTCGAATCACCGTGGTTGCGCCTGGGCCGCCAATGTTTCAAGCCGCGCTCTGTGCCGCCGTGTTTCTAAGGCGGAGCGGGAGACGGGGAAGAGAGGGCGCGGGAACTGGAGGATGTCGGTCTGCCCTTGGTCCCAACCATATTGTGGTGTCGGGTGCCCGTTTCGAAGAGACGGTCCCCGCGTTCCTCGCTTCTCCTATCATCTCCTCTTCCTCCCCCTCCTCCCTCCTTCCCCATCATCGCCTACCCTACGCCCGCCGCGTGCCTTTAGTTCCATCCATCCTGTGGTGTTGGGCCCTCGTTTTGAAAAGACAGCGCCCCGTGTTCATCCTCCTCTTCCCCCTGCTGCCCCCTCCCTCCCCTTCCCATCACCATCCCATCATCGTCATCACTCGTCTCGGCGCGCACATGGCGCGCTTCGTGGCCCCATAGGGAACCCAACAACGCACCCCAATGGCAAGGCTCGCATGCTGTGCCCCGCCCATGTCGGCACACCCCTCATGGCATCATCGTGGCCCCCACCGAAGGCCCCACTGGCAGGGTTCGCATGCGGTTCCCCGCCCATTTCGGCACACCCCTCACACGTGTCGTGGCCCCATAAAGGGGGCACACCGAATGCCAGCGACATGGCTCGCATGCGATTCCCCGACACGTTCGGCACACATCTCACGCATTTCGTGGCCCTATAGGGGGCTCCGCCGACGGCGCCAGTGACAAGGTTCGCACGCGGTTCCCCGCTCATTTCGGCGCACCCCTCACACGTTCCATGGCCCCATAAAAGGGGCTCCATCGAAAGCCTCAAGGGTTCGCGCGCGGTTCCCAGACCTTTTTCGGCACAGCCCTCCCTCGCGCGCTTCGTGGCCCCATAAGGAGCTCCACCGAACACCGCAATGGCAAGATTCGCGTGCGGTCCACCGCCCATGTCGGCGCACCCCTCACACGTTGCGTGGCACCGTAGCGACCTCCACTGAAGGCCCCAGAGGCAAGGCTCGCATGCGGTCTCATGCCCATGTCGGCACACCCCTCGCACGCTTCGCGGCCCCATCGGGAGCTCCACCGAAGGCCCCAGTGGCAGGGATCGCATGCGGTTCCCCGACCATTTCGGCACACCCCTCACACGTTGAATTCGTGGCACCATCGGGACCTCCACTGAAGACCCCAGTGGCAGGGTTCGCATGCGGTTCCCCGCCCATTTCGGCACGCCCCTCACACGGTTCGTGGCCCCATCCACCGAAGGCCCCAATGGCAGGGATGGCACGCGGTTCCCCGCCCATTTCGGCACACCCATCGCACGCCTCGTGGCCCCATAGGGCGATCCACCGAAGGCCCCACTGGCAGTGTTCGCATGCTGTTCCCCGCCCATTTCGGCGCACCCCTCACACGTTTCATTACCCTATACGGAGGGGTGCTCCACCGAAGGCCCCAATGGCACGGTTCGCATGCGGTTCCCCGCCCATTTCGGCACACCCCTCACACGTTTCGTGGTCCCATACGGGGGCTCCACCGAAGGCGCCAGTGGCAGGGTTCGCATGCGGACCATTTCGGCACACCCCTCACACGTTTCGTAGCAACACGAGAACCTCATCCGACGGCCCCAGTGGCAGGATTCGCATGCGGTTCCCCGCTCATTTCGGCATACCTCTCAGACGTGTCGTGGCGCCACAGGGTCCTCCACCGAAGGCCCCAGTGGCAAGGCTCACATGCGGCTTCATGCCCATCTCGGCACATCCCTCACACATTTCGTGGCCCCATTAAGGGGCTACACCGAAGGCCCCAATGGCAGGGTTCGCGTGCGGTTCCCAGACCTTTTTCGGCACGCCCCTCACACGCTTCGTGGCCACATACGGGGGCCCGTCGAACGGTAAGCCCAGAATGCGGTATCCACAACTGCTTATGGTTGGGTCCTTCATCCAGGTATGTATTGTCACGGTTGCCCGTCATGGCACGAGCTCGTTCGCGCTCGTGGCATTGCTCTGTTTTTTCCTTGCGCGTGCGCAATTCGCACTCGCGGCATCATGCTGCACCCGTTTGCATCTCTCTCACAAGCTGTCGTGGAGAAACGCACGCCAGCTGGGCGCCGCTCACGCCCCGTCTACCTCCGCCCTGCAATCGTTTGCCAACCTCGCCAGTGACACTGGCAAGTTGCCCTGACAGTCGGTGCGCAATCGGGGAGGTCGACACCAGCAGTCACTGGTGCTGCAATAACTGCGAAACGGTGCGACGATGATGCAATGAGTTTGCAATGATTTTGCAATGATTTTTCGATGGGTTTGCAATGATTTTCGATGCGTCTGGCTGTTTGGCATCGCCTGGTGCGCCGAAGAAGCAGCCGATGATGCGAGGGCGGATCCGGTAGCTATGGCTCTCGAGCGTGCGCGAACCACGGCTGGAGCTGGCGCGGGCCCTTCCGCTCAGGCCTTGAGTTTATCCCGCTCATCCTCACTCTTCCAAGTCTCCTTATCCTCCCAATGGCCCTGATCGTTCTCCCTCTCCTCCTCCTCCTCCTCCTCATCCGTATCGCCCTTCCCCGTCTCATATGAAACCCCCTTGCTTCCGTCCTCCCCTCTGTCATCCTCGTCACCATCGAATCCTCATCCTTGCCCAGCCCTCATCCTTCTGCTGTTGCTGCTCATCATCACGCCTCCCCCATCTTCCCACTCCCCCTCCTCGCCCCCACCCCCTCCTCCTCAACATTCTCGCAAAGTACATGGCGAAACCAAATGGTATTGAGTTTGCAATGGCATATATCGCATTGTCCAAGCTCCGCCTCGTCGCCATCCTCCACATCCTCCGCGTCCTCCGCCTCGTCATCCGCTTCCTCCCCCTGCGCCCATCGAGAATCATCTTCTTCACCTTCGTCATCTGTATGCTTATCTTCGGCCCAATCTTCTGCTCCTACCCACCCCTGCCACTCCCGCCCATCCACGGCCCACTTCACTATCCATGCCCGCTTCCTACTCCTCGTCCTCATAACTCCTCGCCCGCAGCTCGCCCCCTCCCCGTGGCATCTCATTTCGAGCTCGAGGCGCGCACGGCCGCGACCGAGTTCGCCGTCGCCGAGGCCGCTGGACGCACATCCGAGGGTTCTCTCGCCATCGCCGCGCCCGCCAGAAAGATACTCACTTCCCCTCCTCCGACAATGCCCGATCGCACTTCTTATCCCCAACCTCCGCCCCATCATAGCTCACACACTCTGAACGCACGAGGAATTGCTGACGGGATGCGCAATAGGGCAAACACGCTCAATAAATGAGCCTACGTTGTCCTTCTCCTCCTCCTCCTCCTCCTCCTCCTCCTTGTCCTCCTCCTCCTCCTCCTCCGTTTCCTCCTCCTCCTCCTCCTCCTCCTCCTCCTCCTCCTCCTCCTCCTCCTCCCCCCCCTCCTCCTCCTCCTCCTCCTCCTCCTCCTCCTCCTCCCACTCCTCCTCCTTCCCCCCTCCTCCCTCCTCCTCCGTTTCCTCTTCCTCCTCCTCCCCCTCCTCGCGCCGCCCGTCCACTTCGACCCCATTCGCGTTTCCTCATTCTGCCACTCCTCTCCATCAGTCTCCTCATGCTGTCCCTCCTCCTCATCACCCTTCCCCCCCTTCTCCCCCCTCCTTCTCCTCCTCCTCCTCCGCCTCCTCCTCCTCGTCATCTCCCCCTCCTCGAGCCCCCTCGTCCTCTCCTCCTCCTCTCTTCCTTTCCTCCTCCTCCTCCTCCTCCTCCTCCTCCTCCTCCTGCTGCTGCTTCCCCCCCATCCTCCTCCTCCTCCTCCTCCTCCTTCCTCCTCCTCGTCCTCGTCCTCCTCCTCCTCTTCCTCCTCCTCCTCCTCCTTCCCCCCTCCTCATCCACCTAACACTTCAGGTTAGCTATGTCGATCCCCTTCAAATCTGGAGACCACGTGGAGTCCTAGGTGGGCGCGGGGACATCGTGTATATATATATATATGTGTGTATATATACGTGTGTGTATATATATATATATATATCCAGCCCTCGCCCTTGGCCCGATGCATCTTCAGACCGACGCTCATGGAGTTCCAGATGATGATACCCCCCATGGGCTTAATCAGGGTTTGGTGGTACGGTGATCGTTTGTTTTGTACCCCGCGCGGCTATTCGGATTAATCGGGGGTGGGGGATGACAAACGCCTCCTCCTCGGCAGCCGTGTTCCTCCTATTCCTCCCGTCTCCTTTTTCCCTCCCTCCTCGAGCTTCCTCCTACCTCCTCCTCTACACTATCCCCCCCCCTCCCTCGCACGCGGGCCGTCCCGAGCGATGGGGGTGCGAGAGGGGCAGCGGTGTTTCCGAGGTAAACGCTTCAACCATGTAATCAACTAGCATGTGTTCCAAGAACAGTTAACTGCCCAGCCCCGCGCGTATAGATTCCATACTTGGTTTCTGGCAGTAGCTCTCGATGATCATGTTGGCTCCACGAATTTATTTGCAAATGAAACCGCGACGGCAACGCTCGCCGCGCGCGCGAATGCACAGGCGCCCTCTTTCCTGGCATCTGGTATCACTTCGCACGCACGCGCGCCCGCAATTCCTCGCAGATATGCAACGATAGCGGGCGAAACTACTACTACACGTTTATGTGTCAAACTAGTTCAATACATACATGTACTGAATTTATGAACTAACTAACTTAATTTCTGTAACACCACATAGTTTACAGAATTTTTGTTAAATATACCTTACACGCGATTCGTAACATTTTTTATGTTCGTTTGCACTCCTGGGTTCACGGTGATCGAGTGGAATGCCCAGGCCTTCTTCGCGGCGGACACGGACCGTCGGGACATGAAGGCAAGGTATCTGCGTTCGCTGTTGGCCCGCAGTGACGTGGTGATGCTCACCGAGGCTCATGGGACGCCAGGTGGGCATGCTATGTGGACACCACCTCCAGGCTGCTCGGCGTGGTGGTCGGCGGGTGCCACGACAGCGCACGCGGGGATCGGCATCGTGCTGCACGACCGGTTCCTGTCGAACTTCACCGAGCCGCCGCGCTGGACAGTCATATGGCCTGGCCGCGCGGCAGTTCTGTCTCAGCGTGGCCGGTGCGGAGCTTTGGACCTCGTTGTCGCATATTTTCCAACGGGCTCCGAGGTGCACGACGCGGACTTGTTCGGAGCAGTGCGGGACCAGTTGCCAGATTCCCCAGGCTTCCCAGATCTTCGGGAGCACCTGCGTGCACGTCTTTCGCACCATGTTGCGCCGGCGACGCAGGCCTTGACGATCCTGGGCGGCGACTTTAACTGGGTTCCCTCTGCCGCGGACCGCCGGGCGACGTCCACGGCGAACGCGACCGGGCGACGCGACGACAGAGAGGAGAGGCATTTCCAGTCCTTGATTGGGCGGCCCTTTGAGCTCCAGGAGATGTACCAATCTGCCATGACGTGCGCTATGGCGTCGTCGCGGGCGCGACTGGACCGTTTCTACTGCAACATGCACTTGTCGGACCAGTTAGACCGCGACGTCAAGACGGTCGCGTTGGAGTGGAAGCCTGGGCTTTCTAGTCACAGGGCCGTCCTCTTCTCTCGCAGGGCTCCCCGGTGGGTCGGCTCAGTGGCGCGCGGCCTGTCCGCCGCGGCCGTCCAGCATGAGGATTTCGCTCGTCGGACGTCTCTGGCGTACCATGCGGCTGTGGCAGAGGAGCCAGACGCCTCCGGTCTGCGTCGACTACGGCTACTTAAGCAGGCCATGTGCGACGTGGGGCAGCAGCTGGGGATCGCGGAGGGCCGGCGTGAGGCCGCGGTGCAGCACGGGGACAGGCTGGGCCTTACCATGAAGTATCTCCGCGCGGTGGAGGCGGGAGCCATGGGGGAGATTTCTGTGTGTTTGGTCGGCTACCCCTTCTTGTCCACCCTCGTGGACAACCCGTACGCGGTGGGCGGCCACCTGGAGCGCCGGCTGCGCCCTATCAGGGACCACGCAGTGCAATTGGCAAGAGATCACGCCCTCGACGAACTTGGGAAGGCGTCGGAGGCGGCCAAGTCAGGAGACGCGGCACGGGCAGCCCAGGCAAAGCAGAAATATGCCAGACTCCTGTACAAGCTGGCGCCTGGGCGCAGCGCGAGCGTGAAGGCGGTGCAGCTCGCGGACGGTGGTCACGCGACAGCACCGGAGGAGATGGCTGCAGCTCTCCGGAAGCATTGGTCGCAGGTTTTCCGCAGTCGCGGAATCGACCAGGGCCTCCTGTCGGAGTGGCTCAGGGAGGACACCGAGAATCGCGCATCCGCTGACGCTACCGCCGTGGACGGTGACGCGGGCCAAGCCCCGTCGCACGAGGGCCTCCGACGCATTCGCCCCAGGCGGGGCCACGTGAACCGGGCCTTGCGTCTCTCCAGCAATTCTGCGCCAGGTCCGGACGGGGTGCCTTACGCTGCTTGGCGGCGTCTGGGCCCTCTGGCCGTGGACGTCCTGCACGGGGCGCTCATGGACTGCTGCCGCGACGACGCGCAGACTCTGTTGCAGCGGGGCCTTGAGGATTTCAATGCGAGCCTGCTCATCTTCCTGCCGAAGTCGGCCGCGAACCGGACCGAGGAGGGCGTCGAGTCGTTCGCCCCAAGCGGCGTGCGACCGCTGAACATCACGAACACGGACAATCGCCTCCTCGCGAGCGCGGTCCGGCTTGCGATTGAGCCGTTCTTAGAGCAGCGCATCACTGGCTGCCAGCGGGGGTTCTTGCCCGGGAGGTCAATGCTGGCGAACATTCTGGATGTGGATGAAGCAATGATCACGGAGGCCATGCGGGCGGAGGGGGCGTGCGCGCTCTTCTTCGACTTCGCCGCGGCCTTCCCGTCGATTGAGCACGGGCTTCTTCATTCATTTTTCCGCGAACTCGGCTGGCCGGCGTGGCTCCTCAATTTCGTCGGCAGTTTGCATTGGCACAACCATTGTCAAATCGCGCTGGGCGGCTCGGTGCACGCCGGCATGGAGATTACGAGGGGCGTCCGCCAAGGATGTCCTTTATCACCATTGTTGTTCGCTGTTGTGTCCGACCTCTACCTGCGCAGACTCGCCCGTCTCTGCCCCGGCGCCACGCTTCGCGCTTACGCCGACGACCTGGCCATGGCACTGCCGGGGGCGCTGCCGAGGCCCCCCGCGCTGCAGGCATTCTTCGCTGATTTCGCCCGGATATCGGGGCTGGGCCTCAATGTCCCCAAGACAGTGCTGGTGCCCCTCGACCCTTTCACTGAACTTGACTTCCGGCGGGAGCTTGCGGCGGCGGTGCCGCAATGGGGCAGCCTGGGCATTGCCGGCTCGGCGAAGTACTTGGGGTTCTACCTCGGCCCTGACCGCGGGCATCGCACGTGGATTGCCCCTCTGGCCAAGTACGCAGAGAGGGCGCGCATCTGGAAACAGATTGGTGCCGGGGCCTTCCTCACGTCGCGCGCCTACGGCATCTACGTGGCATCGGTCCTCCTCTTCGTGGCGCAGCTCGACGCGGTGCCGCCGGAGTTCGCGGCCGCCGAGCAGAGCGCCTGCAGGGCCATGTTCCCGGGCCCGCCGGGGTGGATGACCACCGACTGCTTGAAGAGCCTGAGGGGCCTCCACATGCCGTGGCAGTTGAAGGACCTGGAGGCGACCGCGCTCGCCGCCAAGGCCCGGGTGGTCCGGTTCGAGGACGGCGGGCGCTTGGACGTGCATCGGCGCGCTGCGCGAATGGCGGCGCTGGCTGACCAGCCAGGGGGGCGACCAGACTCTGGTTCGCGAGGCCTGGTTACTGCGCTGGCGCTCGCAATGCTTCTTGCTCCAGCTGTCCGAGGCAGACCACCAGGTGCAGGCCCGGTTGTCGCGGCTGCCGCGCGGCGGCTTGCGCCTGGATGAGCGGGCGGGCTGGCAGGGCCGGGTGGCCGTCGCGTGCCGGTCGGGCGGCAACGGCGTAGCTTGGCGGCATCTGCGACGTCGCCTGGACCGTTGGCCAATCGCTACTCTTCCCGGGCACCGCTTGCACCGGGCTTTGGCGCGGCTACAGCGCGTGGCGGCGGGCAGCGCGCCTCGGGTCACTGCTGCTTATTTGCGGACACTCTGTGGTGGCTGGTGCCCCAGCCGCTGCTCCCACGGCCAAGCTCCTTGTCTATTCGGTTGCGGTGGCAGGCCTGACGGAGTGCAGCATTTCGCGCACTGCTCAGTGGTGCGCCGGCTCTTGGCAGCAGGCGCCGGGCTGACGCCGCCGCGCGCGGGGCGGGAGCTGGACCTCTTCCTGGGCTTCGACTGGCCAGACGCGGAGACCATCGCGTGGAGCAGGGCGCTATACGCTCTGTACCGGGTCCACAACTCACTGAGGCACGGGCGCGTTACTAGCGAACAGTTGGACGGCGCCTTCCGGGGAGCTCTCTGGGAGGCGGCGTCGCGTACAGAGTAGTAGTCAGTTTTCTCAGCATTTTTGTTTCCCCTCGCTCCCTCGCTTGTCCTCCTCTTCCTCCTGTTGCATTGGGGGCCGTCCGCTGTCCCAGCCGCGTGGTCGATACCGTCGCAGGCATGCCGTCGTCTCTTGCTAGGGGAGGCACGATTTGGTGTTTGTCCGACCCAGTGGGCTGCCAGCTGGCGCCAGCCGCCAGCCTCCCCAGGGGGGCCCCACGCCTGGGCGCGGGGGACCGCTTCCTCCCTCTTTTCCCCCTCCTTCCGTCCCCTCCTCTTCCTCCTCCTCTCTCCCTCCCCCTCCCCCTCCTCCTCCTCCGCTGTCGTCGTCGTCGTCGTCGTCGTCGTCGTCGGCTCGTCGTCGTCGTCGTCGTCGTCGTCGTCGTCGTCGTCGTTGTCGTCGTCGTCGTCGTCGTCGTCGTCGTCGTCGTCGTCGTCGTCGTCGGGGGGCGGTCCCCTGTCCTCGGGCTTGCGGCACCCCGTGCGGG
Source organism: Prorocentrum cordatum (assembly GCA_963575745.1). Lineage (NCBI taxonomy): Eukaryota > Dinophyceae > Prorocentrales > Prorocentraceae > Prorocentrum > Prorocentrum cordatum. Next base: position 16,116 of record CAUYUJ010006647.1, read on the forward strand.
GGGGCTTTGGGGCAGCTTCATTTGATTTTCGCACCCCCAGACCGAGCACGGTGCATTCGAGCTGTTGGCATTCGGAGCGATCTGCCACCGCTTGGAGGGCGCGCAGGTTGCTCCCCTTCTCCTTCGTTTACGCTCAGCGCCAGTTTGCTCAGGCCGGCGGGACGACACAACATTGCAGCAGTGCGGCGGCCGCCGAAGGCGATCTTTCTCGCCCATCCTCCTCCCTCTTCCTCCTCCTTCTTCCCCCTCTCTGCATGGGTTTGCGGCCAGAGTTTCGGCCACGTTCGCAGGACAACCCTGCTACGCGTGCGGTTGCTTCGCGAGCTCCCGAGTCCAGGGCTATTGCATGTTTTTGCGTTTCGGGCCCTCCGTGCAATGCACGTTGCCCATCAGTCGAGTGCGATCGTCACTGTCTGAATGGGGGGGCAGTTTATACGGGCCGGCTGCACACATCAATTTTCTGAAAATGGGCTCTCGGGCCCACCTCGCGGCAGTAGCCACGTCCGCGCGCGGCAAGATGGCATGCGCCAGGCGCCAGGCGCGGGCGATCGCCTCTCCTTCCTGTTCCCTCTCCTCCTCCCTCCCTCCCTTTCGGCCTTACTCCTCACTCGAGGGGCGGAGTTCGGACTCCGCGCGTTAATTGGCGGTGGCGCCGGTGCACGCGGAGGTGGCTGGTGGAGGGCCCCCCGGTCTCGCCGACCGCTCCCCGTCCAGGGAGTCGCCAACGAGCCCGCACTGTCCTTTTTTGCCGGCCGCCTGCAGGGCCATCCTTTCACCCAGACTGTCTTCAGCATGCTGCGTCCTTCTCGGCCGTGAGCGGACGCATTGCGGTCTCAGCGCACTTTGCCTTCCTCCTCCCCTTCTTGCGGCTGCCTCATTTGTGCCTGACGGGGGTTGTCGGGAACGCAGCCTGATACTTGTCTACCTTGGTTGGATGTGGCGACGTCTACCCAGTCGGCCACTTTCGATCTCTACAGCTCTGGAGTTTCAACGCGTTTCGCTGCGGGTCCTCGTTGGGTGCGTTGATAGCCCCCTCGAGGGGAAGCGGATCTGCCCCTCATCACGTCCTGTTTTGCTGCTTTCAAGTCAGGGTGGCATGGCCTCCGGACGCATCCTTTCCGACCGCAGGTCTCACTCGGGAAGCAAGGGCGATGACGGTCCTGCGGCAGGGTTGCCTGTCGTCTCCCCGGCACGTTACACGTGATGGTTGCATGCGGGCGTGCGCGTTGTCTCCCTCTCGCCTCTTCCTCCCTCTTCTCCAAAAAAAAAATCATGGCAACGTCGACAACGGTAGACGCGAGCATGATGGTAACGAGGCTGGCGACGATGATGGCAGCGACAACGGCAAGGGCAGTGAGTGATGGCAACGACAACGGCAAGGGCAGTGATGGCGCCGATGCTGGTCAAACCGACGACGATGACGGCGTTCTCGCGTTGGAGAAGAAGGTTTGGGAGGAGTTCGACATGCGCCCGCCGCCGACGCGCGAGAGTGGCCCGCATGGCGTTATTGCACACGGATCGCACTCCCTCCCCCAGCACGCGCGCAAGGGCGGACGAATGATTTCGACATCTGGCGCGAGAGGCCCGCGTGGCAGAATGCAAGGAAAATGTCCAAACCGTATGGCTTTTCTTCAGAATTCACACAAACGCGAACGCAGGCTGTAAACATTACTCGACGGTGGGACCCCGCATGCGACTATATTTAGAGATTGCCCTTCGCTCTTTCCGATTCGCCCTTGACGAAAACTCCCATGCCTCGCCCTGTGTTGCGCCTCCTGCTCATCCTTATTGTCTTCCTCGTCCTCCGTCTCCTCCTCCTGCCCGCCCTCCTTGTTCAATTTCTCCTCTTCCTCTTCGTCCGCCTCCTCCTCCTCGTCCTCCTCTGCCTCCTCCGTCTCCTCCCCTTATCTCCATCCCGCCGGTTCTCCTCATGCACTGTTCCTTCCTCTTGGCAGGGAGGCGCATGCCGATTTTCCTCGGCGCCCTTGCCGCCACGACCGGCAGGGGTGCGCTCTCCGATGGTAAATCGCGAAACCGTTGGGGCAACGGCCGTTGGAACAACCCCGCGAGCTGCTGGGGCGCGAAAGCAAGAGTCTTTAGGATAGCCTATGCGGTGCAATTCGGCCTGCCGAACTTGAACTTGCCAGTTCCACCGTTTTCGCAGACATCCCGCCCGCCCGCCCGCCACTTGGTTTGTAACAGATCCAAGCGGCGGCGAGATGCGATGACTGCATGGCGCTGGCTTGCGCATCGCTGCTGCCGTGCAGGCGCGCGCAGGCACGCGCTCAGAGCGGCCTGCTCGTCTGGCGCGACCGACGCGTCCGCGGTGGCGCTGATCGCTGGGAACATCCCAGCGCGTCCCACAGGGAGCGCGGACGCGCGGGCAATCCAGTGCCAATCGGTGTTTCGGGCGGGCGCGGCATCATGACGACGTCGACAGCAGCCGACGCGATGATGGTTGTAGCGATGTTCGTGGCGACGCGGACGATGGCGACGGCGAGGCCAATGACGGCGCCGATGCTGTTCGCCGATGTCGATGATGGTGTCCACGCGTCGGCGATGAAGGTCGCGGCAGTCTGTCGACGCGCGCGCGCGGAAACCGGGCGCGAATGGCCCGCGCGGCATCATTTGACAAGGGTCGCGCGACGCGCGTGCGCGAGAGGCCGTTCTTTTCGTGGAATTTGATGACGATGCGAACCGAATATATATATATATATATATATATATATATATATATATACATATATACATACATACATACATACATACATATATATGTGTGTTTTTTTAATCCCGCGAATGCGCGCGCATTTTTTTTCAGCAGCCGTGTTGCCGAACCATCGGTTTTCATCGATTGCCGGAAACATACACATGGGAATCCCTGCGCCACCCGACATTTTTGTGCGCGGGGCGACGCGCGCGCGTGTTTTTTGGTGTAGAAATACTTTTACAAATCGCGGCGGATTTTGCAAGTGGGTGGTTTTTGATGGGCGAGCGCGTGCGCGCAATATTCTTTCACGTGGACGGGGGGTGGGGGCATGGTGTGAATCAATTTTTGGAGTAAGCGATTGGGCAGAATCGGAGGCAAGTCTGGAGTAAACGATAGGTCAACATCGTATGCAAGTTGCCCATCCAGAGGGGGGGCGGATAAGCCGGGGGACTGGCGCGGGGGGGGGGTAGGTCATATCTTCCATCGAAGGAGAACCCGTGCGAGGCGGCGGCGGCGGGGCGTCGACGGCGACGACGGGGCGGCGACGACGAGCGCGGAACCGCCAGACCACCACTGAGGTTCAGACGGCGGGGAGTGACGAGGCGGCGACGGGGCGGCAACTGCGCGCATGGAGCAGCCGGGCCGCCGCCCAAACCCAGACGACGGGCGGCGACGAGGCGGCAACGGCGAACGCGGAACCGCCACACCGCCACCCAATCCCATTTCTTCGGAAAAGAATTTAATGCCCCGATTGGCAAGGCCTTTAAGGGGCGATATATATATATATATATATATATATATAGATATATGTGTATATATGTACATATATATATATATATATATATATATGTATCTACGTATGCCTGTCTGTCTGTCTGCGTGTCTGCATGTATGTATGTAAGTGGGAAAGCGGTCGCTTCGGGGGGGGCCGGGTTGAAACCGGTCCCCCCCCCCTCCCGTCAGGGGGGGGGGCGGGGGGTTCGAACCCCCCCCCTCCCGTGCCGGGGGGGGGGAGTTCGAACCCCCCCCCCCCTTCCCTGCTTCCCCTTTCCTCGGGCGGGCGTTTGCGTCGGCGGCGGCTGGCGACGGCGGCGGGGACGATGATTTCCATTTCTGGGCCTGCGCCGGCGCCTACGGCGGCGGGCGGCGGTGGCGGGGAGCGTCGACGAGAACGACGGTGGTGGTGGTGGTGGTGGTGGGTTATGGTTGTGGTGGTGGTGGCTGTGGTGGTGGTTGTGGTGGTGGTGATGTGGTGGTTTATTGTGGTGGTGGTGGTGGTGTTTGTGGCGGTGGGTGGTGGTGGTGGTGGTGGTGGTGGCTTGGTGGTGGCGTGGTGGTGGTTTGTGGTGATGGTGGCGGTGGTGGGTTGTAGTAGTGGTGGTGGTGGTGGTTTGGTGGTGGCGTGGTGGTGGTTTGTGGTGGTGGCTGTGGTGGGTTGTGGTTGTGGCGGTGGTTTGTGGAGGTGGTGGTGGTGGTGGTGGCGATGGTGGTGGTGGTGGTTGTGTGATGGTTTGTGGTGGTGGTGGTGGTGGGCTGTGCTGCTGGGAGTGGTGGTGGTTGTGGCGGTGGTGGTGGTGTCGTGGTAGATTGGTGGTGGTGGTGGTAGTGGTGGTGGGTTTTTGTGGTGGTGGTGGTGGTGATGGCGTGTTGTGGTGGTGGTGGTTGTGGTGGTGTGGTTGTGGTGTGGTGGTGGTTCATTGTGGTGGTGGTGGTGGGTTGTGGTGGTGGCGGTGGTTTGTGGACGTTTGGTGTGGTGGTGGTGGTGGCGGTGGTGGTGGTTGTGTGTGGTGGTTTGTGTGGTGGCGGTGGGTTGTGCTGCTGGTAGTGGTGGTGGTTGTGGCGGTGGTGGTGGTGGTAGATTTTGGTGGTGGTGGTGGTGGTGGCAGCTGTGGTGGGTTTTTGTTATGGTGGTGGTGGTGGTGGTGGTGAGTTGTGGTGGTGGCTGTGGTGGTGGCGGTGGTGGTGGCTGTGGTGGTGGTGGTGGTGGTGGTGGTTGTGTGGTGCTGTTGGTGGTGGTGGTGGTGGGTTGAAGCGGTGGTGGTGGTTGTGGTGGTAAGCGTTGCTGCGTCCCCGCCGTCGCCGGTGCCAGCGCCGGCGCTGCTGGCCGCCGTTAGCGCTGGCGCCGGCGCGAGGGGGGGGGAGCGGTTCCCCCCCCCCTCCCCCCTGGCGCCAGGGGGGGGGGGTGTTTCAACCCCCCCCTTCCGCCCCCGCCCCCTGTTGGGCTGCCTCTGGTCATCGTCGCTGCGTTCCCGCCTTGGGCGCTGCTGGCGGCCGCCAGCGCCGGCGCCGGCGCCAGGGAGGGGGGGAGGGGTTGAACCCTCTCTCCCTCTGGGGGGGGGGGGAGGGGTTTTGAACCCCCCCCCTCTTTGGGAGAAGGGGGGGGTGTTCGGGAGGGGGGGGGTTTGTGGGGGAGGGGAGTCCCCCCGGTTTTGATCGACGGCGCCGAGTGTTGGGGGGGGGGGCCCCCCCTGGTTCGAAACGCGCCGCCGAATGTTCCCCGGGCAAGCGCCAGTGAAACGCGTTCTCTCGTAAGTAAGTATGTGTGTATGTATGGATGTATGCATGCATGTATGTATATGTGTATGTAGATGTAAATGTATACGCACATGTATATGTCAATGTATATGCACATGTATATGAATATGTGTATATGTGTAAATCGATATGTAAATGTGTATGCTTGTATGCATGTATGTATGTATATATATATATATATGCGTGTGTACATGTGTATGTACATGTGCATGTCTATGTGTGTTGATATGTATAAATGCATATGGGTATGTATTTGTATATGTATATGTTTATGTATATATTTATATGTATATGTATATGTGTATGTATATGTATGTGTAATTGTATGTGTGTAGGTGTACGTATAGGTATATGTATGTGCCTGTGTGTATATATATATATATATATGTATATAGGCGCGGGCTCCCCCCCAGCGCCCATTCACATTCAGCATCCCTTATTTAGCTCTCCATTCGTGCTCTTACTGATCACCCGCCTTCTTTTCATCCGCGCTTGCTGATCCATCTCTCCAAGTCTTCATTTTGCAAGCTGCTTTTTCCGTGCTGGAATTAACTTGGAATCAGCTGGATCTGGGACCTGCGCACTTTTTGTTAGATTTTAATTGTATACCGGTGGGAAATTCATTGGATCAGCTGGACCTGGGATCCGCTCCATCCCATTTTGATCATTTAGATATTATGTAAATCTCACAGGGCATCTAACTGGAATCTGCTGGACGTGGGATCGGGTCAGTTCTATTCAGATGTTAATGGGATTCCAATACGAATCCACTTGGAACCAGCTGGGTTTGGGATCCAATGGGGAATTGAATTTTGATCTTGAATTCGATTCCAATAGGGATCCAATTCACATTCCAATTCGGTCCGAACTTGATTCCAATAGGAATATAGGTTGAATCAGCTGGATCTGGTATCTGCTAAATCCCAGCTGTATTCTAAGTCGAGTTAAACAGCCAGCTGGATATGTAATTTGCTCCATTCCAATTAGGTTATACTTCGATTCCACTCGGCGCACTCATTGAACTTAGCTGGATCTGGGATGTGCCCAATTCCAATCAATTTTGAGTGCGATTTCCAATCATCATCACATCATAATCCTCTGGATCCCGATTTCAATGTGAGTGTAATCGGAATGCAGCTGGCATCAGCTGGGCCTGGGGCTTGCACAATTCCGATTTGGTTCCAGCCAGATCCCAATAGGAACTCAATTGTAATCAGCTGAATATGGAGTCTGCCCCGTTCAAAGGGTTTACGAATTAGAGTTCAATTCGAGTTGAATTCGAACCAGCTTGATCCGGGACCTGCGCAATTGCAGTTCGGCTCTACCTCAATTTCAATAGGAATCAATTGGGGACCAGCTTGATCTGGGATCCGCTTCACCCAATTATATCTTATCTGAATCACAATAAGAAACTGAATGTAATCAGCTGGATCTTGGATCTGCCCAGTTCTAGTTGGATTACATCTCCATTCAGTAGGAACCTGTTTGAAATCAGCTGGACCTAGGATCTGCACCATGTCAATGATATGCTGGATCTGGGATTTGCTCAGCTTAAACTCGGTTCTAATTGGTCCCAATGGGAATATACTTTGAACCAGTTGAACCTTGGATCCGGTCCACCCTCAATTAGATTATGCCTTACAATAGGAATCTAATTATAACCGGCTATATATATGTATATATACATAAATCTATATGGCATGTGCTTCTCCTTCTCTATCTCTGCCTCTCTCCCAGACAACCAACGCAATCTCTGTGAACACTCAGGGTTTCCGATGTCCGGGCTGCGGCAGACCTGTGTTTTGATTTTGGATCTTTTGGGATTCCTGGGATGAGAAGTGAAGAATCCGTGTGTCTCCAGTCAGGGTAAACATATATTTCCCAATCAGAGCTTGCCTCTGTAGGGGTCCTAGCGGCTTCATATGGTTAGGTGAGCCTTGCCGCCGATTTCGGTGGCCGGGCCAGGTGCCCGGGTGCCCGGTAGCCCTATAGCCCTATAGTCCTACATCTTTATACCCCTGTAGCTTCATAGCCCTACAGCCCTGTAGTCCTAATAGCCCTATAGCCTATAGCCCAATAGCCCTATAGCCCTATAGCCCTGTAGTCCTATAGCCCTATAGCCCCCACAGCCATATAGCCTCATAGCCCTATAGCCCTATAGCCCCATAGCCCCATAGCCTTATAGCCATATAGCCCTATAGCCCTATAGCTCCGTATCCGTATAGCCCTACAAACATCGGATTGGGCCTTTCTCCGGTATCATATCTACAAACATATCTAAATGTGCGTATATAAACACATACAAACCCCAGAGCCCTCCCAGAGGCCCCGATCCCCGAACACTGCAAACAAGTGGTTTCCTGACGTCTGACCCCAGACACCCAGACCATCCAAATAAAACACATGGTTCCCGCATCTCTGCCATCGCAAACGTTGTGTTGTCAGTCGGGTTTGGGGGACCTTTGGGAATGATACATCAGGAATCCACGCGGTTGCACTTGGATGTTCTGAGCTTTGGGATTCGCGGGATTGGAGCTCCTGGGAGGGCTTCTGGTTTTGAGTTTCGGTGGAGGGTGGACAATGCCCCAAATCTAACATTTCCAAATGAAGACACATGGCTTCCTCAACTCTCATACCAGAAATCCCCAACATCCAAATGAAAGTACAAGGTTTCCGCACCCCTGGCATCGCAAACCTTATGTTTTCACAACCATTGTGGTGGGTGCCTTCCGTAGCCATTTTGGCTCAAGCCATTTTGGCTCAAGCCATGTTGGCTCAAGTTTGAAACGCTCCCCCGGCGCTTCGAACTTGGACGCTGCCAAGGGGTTGGCCCGTGCGTCTTGAGGTTAGGCCTCGCAATCTTCTCCAGTCGTGCGCCAAAGCACGCCGTGATATTTACACTCGTGCTGCTCAGTGTGCCTCGGCGCGATGGCCCCCAGGGGTGTGAAGAAGGATCCGAAGGCAACCCGTGCGGAGAAGAAGGCAGTGAAGGGGCGCACGTCGTCCAGCCCGCTCCGCAACACCTCCTACAGCCCGACGTACGAGCGCAGGAGGCCCCCCAGCACGTCGCCGTCGAGACGCCGTATCACTTCAAGTGGCAGCAGTGATAGGCGCTCCCACAGTCTCAGTCGGAACGGTGGCAGTGATGAGGATGGCTTCCGCCAGGTCTACCCGCGCCAGACCAACACGATGAAAATGGAAAGCAAAATTGACTCCATCCTCGACTCGATCAAGTCTCTTGCGGGCGTCGTCCACTCCTCGCACCAGGAGATGGCCCAGCCCCAGCAGGAGGTTGAGATATCCAACAAGCGCTGCGCGGACCTTGCCACCCAGATGAGCTCTCTCGCGAGCCAGGTTCAGTCGTCATCTGCCCACGCGGACCTGCAGATGAAAGACTTGCAGCAGCAGATTGACAATATGCACGGCAGGCTCTGTCAATGTGAAAGCACTCCGACGCCCATGGGTGGTGGAGGGATGGACATGGACTCCCAGCCCTCCGTCGTGCAGCAGAGGATCAGCGCCATCGAGGACCAACTCTCCAAGATCACGAAGAGCCCCAAGCCACTCAAGCCATCTTCAGAGACTCGAATTTCTGCCATGGAACGTGCGCATCGGATCGTGATTGTCGGCTTCCCCCGCAAGATGATGCAGGCTACCCTTCGTACTGCTGCAGGCTTATTTCTTCAAGCTGGCGTTCCTCAAGGGCGACCTCAGCCTGTTGTTCGCGCCTTTGACATGACTAAGAAAGTGACCTTGGACTTCGCGGACTCGACGAAAGCTTCGGACTTTCTGACCAACATTGCAGCTGCTCAACCGATCCGCTTCCCCGACCCTGTCTTCCCTGGCCAGTTCCTCGAGCTCCGCGCCAAGAGGGACATGGAGCCTGGCATTCGCCTCCTCTTCCTTGCCATGGGCAAGATTCGGGGGCTCTTGGCGGCAGCGATGCGGCCCCTTCAGAAGGAGATGGGCTCGAACGGCCTCGGCGGTGACATCTACGTGCTTCGAGCGCCCGAGGACCCCGTCATCCTGTTCCACGTCTCCATCGACAGTAGTGGAGTGAAACCAGCGGTCGCACTTCAGTATGAGCCTGAACAGTTTGCGGAGTTTCACGCCTCTGTCACTCCTCTCCTTGATCAGATCAAGGATGGGGTGGCCCACCTGAACGCGTCGCTTCCCTTTTGAAGTGTCTCGAGGCGAGCCCTGGGCTGCGGGCGCAGCTGCCTGGTCACAGCATGAGCTGTGCAACTTTGCTGCGAGCCCTGTCGGGCAAGCTTCTCCGCCTGGCCCCCTGGCTCTTAGCGGTGCTCCGTGCGCTGAAGATGTGCCCTTCGCTTTGGGTGCGGCCATCCCTGTGCAGGTGCCCCTCTCTGTGGAAGCTGCAAGCCAGGGTCTGCCTCTTCGTAATTCATCTGTCGGGCCCTTCCCCTTTTTTCCCCTCCTCCTCCCTGAAGATCGGTTCTTGGAACACTCATGCTCTCTTTGGAGCGGTTCGCAGTCAGAGTGTCAAAGCCCCTGCTCGTCACGCGCGTTTCCTCAAGTACGCAAAGCAGCTCACTGTTCTTTGTGCACAAGAGTGTCATGGTCAAGTTGCTGATATCAATGAGCTGCAGTGTGAGCTTCGAGGTTTTGAGATCGGCCACTCGCTCTTCGCTGACTCTACTCGGGAAGGGGGCGTCCTCGCATGCATCCAGCCATCCCTCTGCAAGTCGTTCTCGTCCATTGTCCACGCTCCCATCGTTGAAGGGCGCATTCTGAAGTCTTACCTCTCGGGGCCCAATGGCGACCTATGCATCATCAACGTTCACATGCCAAACACTAGCGACCTTCTCACCATCTATGCAAGAGCACTGCGTGACATCATCGTCTCCCTCCCCTCTCCCACGGCATGCACTACTGTTCTGATAGGCGACTGGAACTTTGCGCTGTCCGCTGACGGTCGTTTGAGAGCGGACGGCAGTGGATGGTCATCTGGGGATGACTCGCACACGAAGCTTTTCCTTCGGCACAGCGCGCAGTGGACCGAACTTTACCAGTCCGAGGACACAAGGCGGGAGGTCAGGGAGGGCACGATAGTTCACACTGCACGTCTTGATCGAGCTTGCTGCACGCTGCCGCCTGCTCTGCTGGCCGATCTTACTGTCAGAGGGGATACACTTGGGCGGCTACAGTCGAACATGGTCTCGGACCACATCCCCGTGGTTGTGACCCTCAGCACCTTCAAGCCCCAGGAGGCCCCCAAAAAGCTCCCGAAGTGGCTGGCCCGTCACCCCCTCTTTCGGGGCATCCTGGATCCCGCGATTTCCGCCCTCTACGGCTTGGACTTGAATCCCTGGGACCGCTTGGGCCGCATCAAGAACCTGATGTTTGAAGTCGCTGAAGAGGTTCGGTCGCAATTAGCGTCCCAGCCGGCGGAGACGACGGAGGCCAAGCACTTCAGAACCCTCCAGGCTCTCCGGGCGTGGCGCGCTGGTGACGAGCTACGCATGCGTCTCGCTGTTCGCTCTTATCCTGCTCTAGCTGCACATTTTCCATCCCCTGATCTTCGCGATGCCCGCATTCTCGCTCTCTGCCAGCATGCTGAGAATCTGCGCATCACATTGCTCACGGAGGAAGAGCGAGAGCTGGAGGCAGGTGCTGCGAATATCTCTGAGGATGCCCTTGACAGTGCCCGCAAAAAGGTCAATGATCGTAAAGCGCTCTGGAGGAAAATGAAGCGACGCACCTGGCTCCAGGGCACCCTCTCGGAAACGGACGCACCGTTTTCTTCAGAGGCCGAAGCTGCTGACGCTCTTCTGCAGCACTGGAAGGGGATTTTTGCGGCACGCGAGGTGGACACCTCGCTTTGGCCTGAGCTTTCTCGTTTCATCAAGCCGCTGTCTGTCCCTGCCAACGCCACCTTTAACGAGCTTCAGGAGGGGGGATGGATCTTTGGAGAGATTGAGTGGGATGACTTGATACGCCGTAAGCTTGACAGCATGCCTGGGGAGGACGGCATTCCCTACTCTGCCTGGAGGGTACCTGCTGCCAGGAACGCCCTGTATGAGTGTTACTGCCGTCTGTTCACTCACCCGACCTCGAGCATTCCCGACGACATGAAAAGTGCCATCATGATTTTCCCCCCCCAAGAAAATCACTGAACAGGAGATCGGCGAGGGTGTCTTTCGAAAGCTTCAGGTCACGCGACCTCTTAGTATGACGAACACGGATTGCAAGCTTCTCTCTGCTTCTGTGATTTGGGCATTATCCAGGAAAGTTGCGTTATCTAACCTGTTACGGAGTCCCCAAAAATGTTTCAGGGGTCGGGACATGATTGTGAATGTTATTGAAGCTGAGCTGTTCATTCTTCGGAAGCATATTAAAGATCGGTACACGTCTGGATTGGTCCTCACGGACCTCGAGTCCGCCTTCCCATCGATCTTTGCCCCCTGGGTCCTACACGTCCTGGAGAAAATGAAGGTCCCTGGTGCCGTTGTCAACTTCTTCAAGGAACTTTATGACAATATCGCTGCCACGATCTCGCTTTTCGGTCGGCTATTGGACAGCTTTGCCCTTGAACGAGGCGCGCGCCAGGGGGACCCCAGTTCGATGCTACTGTTCACACTTGCGGTGGAGCCTGTACTTGCGTGGCTGGCCTGGCGCCTGCCCGACCACATCGAGCTCTCCCTAGCATATGCTGACGACTTCTGCTTTGGCCTGCGTTGTCTGTTTGATGGGATAGGCCCTCTCTTTGAGTGCTTACGGAGCTTGCAGCCTGCAATTGGCCTCGCCCTCAACCTCCCGAAGTGCCAGGTCCTCCTCGCTTGCCCCAACCTCAAGGAGCCCCTCCAGGACCTCCTCTTCGGACTTAGGCCACCAGCTGGAGCTTCTAGAGATCGCGGTCTGTTTGAAATACCTAGGAGTCTGGATTGGGCTGGGGGCGGAAGAGGTTACCTGGGAGGAAAACATCATCAAGCTTCGGAAAAGGACGAGGGAGATTCGGGAACTTGGTTTGGGGCTCGCCCAGTCGATCGTGCTGTTTAAGGCCTACTGTGTCTCGCTGCTATACTTTATGTCGCAGGTGCACGCGCCCTCTATCTCGCTCATCAAGACATGCCAGGCCTGCGTTCGCTTGTTGACAGCTGGCCCGTATAATGCCCTGTCTTACGACATGTGCTGCAACCTCACCCAGCTCGGCCTCTCCATAGAGTTTCCTCACATCACCCTCGTCGCTGCCTCCTCCAGAGCCCGATACACCGCTAGATGCTACGAGTTCCCGAGGCTGCGCCAGCTCTATGACAGTACCTTCTCTGACGACGATTGGTGCATAGTGAGGCGGATCGTCGGTTGGAATACCACTTCGTTTGCTGCCGCGCTCTTCTCTTTTAAGGACTGGGTTGACCAGAGAAACTTGGAGATCCTCTTTGAGCGCGAGGATATTCAGAAGCAGTATCAAAAAAAAACTGAAGCTATATTTCGTTCCCGCTGACCCCCCTGTCATGGCACTCCTCAGAAGGGTGAACAACTGGATCCCTGGCACTTCCCTGGGCTCCCTCTCCATCGTCCTTCGTCGTCTCAAGCCCCTGGCGACCAGGTGCAGCATGTGCATCCCCCTGTCCGTGATTCGTATCCTGTCACGCTGTGTTTGCACGAACTCTCGTTTCCATTCCTCACCTCGTGGTTGCCTCATGGGATGCGTGAACTCCGAGGCCCCCGGCTCCGACTTAGATGACATGAAACACTATCTTCATTGTCCACGCCTTCATCGATTATTTCAATCTTGGACGGGTTCTTGGGATCCGAGGATTCCTGAGGGTTCGCCCTGGCTGGCCTCCTTTCTTCTGTTTCACGGGTTGGGGCCCGACGCCAGCCTCCTGGTTGCTATGCTATGCGATGCTTTTCTTAGCGCACACACAGCCTTCCGCCTGCGCCTCCCTGGCTCGCCTCAGCAAAACTTTGAGGCGCGTTTGCGAGCGCAGGCCCGTCGCCACAAAGCCTGCCGCCAGCTCTGGGGCCGACAGCAGCTGGAGATGTGGGCTGGTCGGTAGATGCCCCCTAAAAAAACAACAACAACAAACAAGAATTGTGGTAGGTGCCTTGGAGAGAGAGAGAGAGAGAGAGAGAGAGAGAGAGAGAGACAGAGAGAGAGAGAGAGACAGAAAGAGAGAGAGAGAGAGAGGTAGAGGGGTAGAGAGAAACGTGGAAAGAGAGAGAGAGAGAGAACACACACAACAAACATGGAGGAGGAGGAGGAGGAGGAGTAAAGGAAAACCATCATTGACTTACGTGAATGCTGGTCAGGATGGATGCTGGGGGAAGGGGGGTGTCCATGTACACACGTATATATATATATGTAGATGGATGTTTACATGCATGTGTGTATACATATAAATATACATATATGTATATGGATGTTTGCATGCATGCATGTATGTATGTGTGTATGTATGTGTGTATATATACATTTACATGTATATACATATATATGTGGGTTCATTCATTGTTTGAAGTATGTATAGTCTGCACATGTGTATGCAATCGTTCATATTATACATAGCAAGGCGCGCGGTTCATACGCCACTCCAGCTCGTTTCCGTGCCGCTTGCATCGAAGTTTCGGTTGCGTCGTTTATTGTCGCATCTTGCTGCTTGGCCCACGCTCATGCAATCCGCCTGCGCGTCTTGCGTTGGTTCTTGAGGTGCGCGCCTGGCGCCGCCACGCTTCCCTTGCTCAAGATAAGACGTATCTCTCTGCTCGGGTTGGATTTCCCCACGGCGAGGGCCTGAGACTGTGTGGTGGCGCACGTGTAATCACGCGGATTGTGGACTGGTGGTTGCCATCAACCCCACCGACCGCGCCTGGGCGAGCCACGCACGTTTCTTCGCTGGCTTCTCCACGCTCCTCTGCCCCGCGCGTGGCCGCGACGCCAAGAAGTGCGTTTGCGTGTTGTGTTTGTTGTATGTGTGTGTTGTGTTTGTGTGTTGTGTGTAGTGTGTGTTATGCGTGTTATGCGTGTGTTATGTGTGTTGTGTGTGCTGTAAGTGTTGTGTGTGTTGTGTGTATTGTGTGTGTTGTGTGTGCGTGTTGTGTGTGTTGTATGTGTGGATTAGGTGTGTTGTGTTTTGTGTGTGTTGTGTGTTGTGTGTTGTGTGGTGTTTGTGTTGTGTGTATGTGTATGTGTTATGTTGTTGTTGTATGTGTGTGTGTTGTGTGTGTTGTGTGTTGTGTGTTGTGTGTTGTGTGTGTTGTGTGTTATTTGTGTTGTGTGTATGTGTTGTGTTGTTGTTGTGTGCGTTGTGTGTGTTGTGTGTTGTGTGTGTTGTGTTTGGCTTGTGTCTTGTGTGTTGTGTGTTGTGTGTTGTGTGTTGTGTCTGTGTCTGTGTGCTGCTCGTTTGCGGCATCCGCAGAAGAAGGTTCACCTGCAGCTTCGCCCGTTGTATTGATGCCACGCAGTGCGCACCGCTCATTGTCTGCACGTTCTGATTGCCCGTGGACTCGTTCTCTTCTCAGCTGTTTGCTGCTCGGTGGCCGTCATCGGTTGCAAGTGTTGCGCTCGTCACTGCACGCTCGGGGAGCCCGCATCGTTCTACCCCGACGCCTAACGCGCGCCACTGCCGCGTCCCCAAAGATGTTCAAGTACCCAGTGGATGGCGTACCCGCGAGCATGCACAGGGGAGGGGCATGCCCAGGCCATCTTCTACTCCATGTCGTTCCTCAGGCTGGGCGCCGTAGACTTCAGACTTGCTGCATGCTGCCGCAGCCAGGGTCGCGGGGCATTGCCATGAACCCTGCCCACGCGGTGGTGTCAGTGGGCCCACGGGCTGGTCGCGATAGACTGTGGCTGTTCGGTCTACCATGCAGTGTTGCCGCAGGCTCTACCACAGTTTTTTCGTGTAGGGTGTTCTCTGTCTTCGGAGTCTGCTCGGTTTCTGGAGCCATCCTGGCCTCTCGCGGCCGCCTCGAGGGCCACTCGTGGGTCTCAGGGTCCTTGCTCGGTCGCTGAAGTCCTGTGGCCCTGCCGTGGCCCCTGCCTCCCTTTGTGAGTTAGCGCTTCTCGTGGCAGCGCATGGGCTTCCTCTTACTCCCACTTTGAGTCACATCTTTCTCTCTCTCTCTCTGTCTCCCTATCTTTTTCTTCTTCTCTCTCTCTCTCTATCTCTTTCTCATGGGCCCTACACAGGGTCATCTATTGTAAGGACTCCCGCAATGACGTCAAGTGCCGTGTAGTCGGTAGCTTGTGGTCTCGTGGCATCGTGAGATGGTGGTGCCTCGTCGGCTGGTGCAGCAATATGCTAGACGTATATCCCATATCGCTAAGATGAGGGAGCCTTTCGTGAATTCACTTCATCCGTACCCCCAGCGCGCGAGGATCCGAGGCCTCGCCTCCTGACACTGCTCACGGAGAACCTTCTTGAAACACAGTACAGCTTGTGAGCCAGTTTCCGCACTCGAAGCCGGCGCTCCTGCGCGGGAGGCCCTCGCAGAGTCAGCGCCTGGGGCCCGGGCGCCCAGGGTTCGATTCGGCCGCCCGTGGCCCACCGTCTTTCGTGCCTGGCGTCACCTGGCGGCGTCCTTTTGAGTCGGCAGGCGGGGTTCGTTGCAGTCGCCCGTTGCCCCGGCCCCCCTCGTGCTTCGCGACCCGGTCGCCCCAGTCCTGGTGCCCTTCGTCAGCGCCCATTTCGATCCGATCGATCCAATTCGACATGGATTCATGAATCCTCGGTCCGATTCGATTCCTATGCGTCCGATGCGGCCCGATGCACACATGGCGCTGTTGCGCATCCTGGCGCAGCCGATCCGGTGGGGTTTCGCTTCAGTGCCGATGCGGCCAGACTCCACTCACACTTTGATCCGATCCGATTTCCCGACTCAATGCTGACCGATCTTGCCCCTCGTGCCTCCCCGTGGCGCCGCCGTGGGGAGGAGTGGAAGGACCGGACTCGGCCGCGCTTCATTCTTATTGTATTCCTTTTCCATTCGTATTGCATTCTCGCCTCAATTTATGATATTCCAACCTACTTTAGCCTTGTGCCCCAGAAAGAATTTCGATCACCAGAAAGTAAATGAACTTGACGGTTTTCACGTGGTGTCGGGCCCTGGGAGGCGATACCCGTTCGACATTTTCGATATTTTTCTGGGTGCTCGAAATTGTTTCCTGGATGTG